>OZ012741.1:266191215-266280974 GCA_963859935.3 Lathyrus sativus
GATTAACACTGTGCCAACAGCAGAAAAACAACAACATAACAGCATTTTCAGCAAATAAGCACTTATCCGATCATCCGGATGATCGCATAATCACTTGATCACGAAATTAAACCAGCAAATCATGATTCAAACAGCATATGAACATATTAACACAACAAGATAATGGATCAAACGGATCGAATCCATCAAAACTCAATCAAATATGAAAATCCACATGATTATGCAAATAAGCTAAAAACAGATTTGGATCAAGAATTTCCAACCTACGAAGCGGAGATTTGCTCCGGTTAGTGTTGATTCGCTGGAAATAAGAAGATATAAGCAAGAAAACCGTAGATTCTTCGAGATCCAAGTATGTTCTATTTGTAGGAGTGAGGATTCACCAAGATCAAGCCAAAATAAGCCAAATAACCACTTCTAAAATCACTTCCAAGTTCAGATCCAATTTTGCACGAAAATTGGATGAAGAAATTGATTCAATGGAGAGAATGGATGAAGGTTTAGCTCTTAGAAATCAAGGATTCCAATGAAGAATCAATGATTTCAATGCGAAGATCTTTGGTGAGGGTTTTGGAGAATAGAAAATTGGGAAAGAATTTGAGAGAATTGAGATGAATTCGGAAAATGAGAGTGAATTATAAGAGATTAGATTGCTTTGGTTTGGAGTGGATCACTTAAATATCACTTAGGCTTGGATCCAAATGAGAGGTTTGGATTATGGTTTGTGAAATTGTGGATTGGAATTAGGAATGGGCATTTGGAGGGAAAATGAAATTAACCAAAATTCAAATATGTTCTAGATCCTTCCCAAAGTGAAAATCAGATTTCCACATGACCAAAATTGGACACCAAAATGGCTTGCATTGAAAATTCACGTGCAGAGGCAAAATTTGCACTGGTTAATCGATTAACCATATAGGTTAATCGGTTAACCCCTTCAAAACATCAGATTTGACCTAATTTTGACTTGGTTAATCGATTAACCATATTGGTTAATCGGTTAACACCTTCAAAATTTGAATTTTGGCGCCTTTTGGAGGGAAATCTGCCCGTTTGCATGTTTCTTGCTGTTTTGAGCTCTGTTACGCTTTTAAAAAGTTGCTCTTGAACGTTGTAACCATGAGAATGCTTGTGATAGCCTGAATGCTACTTCCTGAGCTGAAGATACCCTGCAAAATAAAATAAAATCGGTCGCTCGACCGCTGGGCAAAATAAATGCCAAGACTCTGACGCTTGTTATTCAGGTCTCTTGCACTAAAAATGAGTTTGAGCCACAGGAACACCCTGATCCCATGTCTCCAAGAACGAATGCTATGCAAATGCAGAAATGCGAAAATGCAAAGAAACAAAAGCCCGATACCGCTAAAACGAAAAGGCAAATTTTGGGGTGCTACACTTATTCCTACTTCAAAGGTTAGTAGAGAGCCAATGAGTTCATTAACTCTCATCTTACAGATGTCTTGAGCTTCCTCTATGGTAGTTACTTTCATGTCAAATCTCTTGGGGAGAGATCTAAGAATTTTTCTTACCAGCTTTTCTTCAGACATCTTTTCACCAAGAGCACTTGAAGCATTGGCAATCTCAAGAATATTTGTAACAGGCCAAATTTCATTAAATAATTAATTATAGTAATTAATTGATTTAGTGGGATTTTTATTAATGTTGGAATTAATTTTTATTAATTGGAATTTGTAGTATAGAATTGAGAAGGAAATAGAATGGAAAGAAAATGATAGAGAGGAAGGAAAAGAAATAGAAGAATATAAAAAGGGAATTGGAGAGAAAGAGAAAGATAGAAAAGAAAAAGAAGAGAAAGGAAGAAGAAGAAGAGAAATGAAGAGGAAAAAGGGAAAAGCTTGGAGAATCTTCAAGAACCAATTTCGAAGCTCCGATTAATCGAGGTAAGGGTAAGAAACATTGCTATTTAATCATTGTATGCTATTATGTATGTTGGGTTTGGGTTTGTGGATGTTTTTCATCACTTTCCAATTAGGGCAAATGTTGGATTAATCGGTAGATTGATGATTTAATCGGTTGGAACTGAGTAATAATGCCGTAGAATAGTCGGGTAACATGTATTGATGCTATTTGTAATGATTTGGATGTTTGAGGTTTGGTTGATGATGGATTGATGAAGAAGAGGCAGAATGAAGTTCTGTTCTGCGCAGGTTCGCTGGCTCTCGCCAGGCGAGCGAAGGCGAAGCTTCGCCAGGCGAAGCCTAGCGAATGTTGGCGAATAATTATGATTAAGTTCCAGTGGACTTCGCTGGCGAGTTCGCCAAGCGAAGGTGGATAGCGAAGGTTCGCCCGGCGAAGGTGCTGGCGAATGGTGGCGAATGAAGTCAGTAGCTACTCACTTGGGCTTGCTGGGAAGTCTCGCCAGGCGAAGCCTAGCGAGTGCTCGCTGAGAGAGTTCGCCAGGCGAAGGCCAGGCGAAGGTTCGCTGCGAGGGTTCGCCAGGCGAATGAAGGCGAATGTGGCAGTATATTTTCTTTGCTGTGTTATCCAATGGTGATTGTTTGGTTGATTCGCATAGGTTAATACCTTTATGATATGAATAAGTATGTGATCCATGGTGATGATATGTGTTGTGGGTAGCCTTTGGGAGTGAATCCTAGAGTTGTGATATGAATGATTAATTGTAATTGGTTAAAATACATGAGAACATAATGATGATTATGTGTGTATTAATTGATGAGTTTGTGAATGTTTGATTGTTGTGTATAATTATGTAATAAGTATGCATGAGAACATTGTGGATATATGTGTGCATGGCTTATAATTGTATTATTGGTATTGTGAGGCGTATACCTTGTATAAAATGGCATGAGATGAATAATAAACATACTATGAAAAATGTATTGTGAATGCATAATGTTATATGCGATTGTATGTTACAATACATGAAGAATGCATGAGAGCATATTGATGGATATGCGTGCATTGCTTGATAAATATAATGTTTGAAATGAATTGTGATTGTATGCGGGTAATGCATGGGAACATATCATGGATATGTGTGCATTGTGTGATAATATTGAATCATGATATAATTCACGAAGGGGTGAATTATTCGAATACATGGGAATATAATGATGAATGTATGTGTATTGTCTAATGAATTGTGAGAGCATATTTGTATGCGATTGTTGTGTAAATGCATGGGAACATATGTGATATGTGTGCATTGTTGTTGAATATGATGATGATGATGGGTGAAATGAATACATTGATAAATGTTTGATATATGTTGTATGTGCAATCATGATGAAATTCTCGAAGGGGTGAATTATTCGAATGCATGAGATTAAGATGTCGGTCTTAAGTGCATTTGTTGTGGTTGATTGTACATGCATCATTTAGTCAAGAGACAATGTCTGTTAGTTTCGTGGAAACTAGTGGCTTGTCCCAAACCTAGAAGTGTGGGTTTGAAGGCTTAGAGGACGGGCCTTTGTGGTTATCGGTCTAGAAGTGTGGACCCGGTTTAATGTAAAAACCGAAAAAAACATAACGGGTTATCGGTCTAGAAGTGTGGACCCGGTTTAATGTAAAAACCGAAAAAAGATAACGAAAGTCGGTACCCGCATTGCATGAGTTGCATTGAGTTGTTGAGTCACATTGATATATGACATATGCATGAAGTGATGCTTATGTGTGAATGATGAGATGTTTATTGAATACTTATGAAGCGTGCATGAAGAGATGCTTACGCGTGAATGTTAAGATTGTGAAATTGTGGATGTATGCATGATGTGAAATGCTTGGTGAATATTCATGTTGTATATATATAAGTGACGATGTAAATGACTATGAGTTGAATTGAGGTGAGAAATAGGGAGTTAATTATATGATACCTATATATACATGATTTTATGCTTTGATTATTATGGTAATATTTCTCACCCTTCTGCTGTTTTATAATGCTCTATGAGGCATTGCAGATTAGGTTGCTGGAGGCCTTTATGAAGTTCTGCTTGTAGTTCGAGGTTGCTACATGTGTAGCGGTTTAGTAATTATTTATGGGTCAAGTCATGCTCTGGTAGTGTAACACGGGGATCGATTGCTTATGTTTTAGGATTACATTATGTAACCTAAGTTATGTTTTCATATTTGGAATAATTGAGATGATGAGATGTTGGCCTTAGTGCCTAGAGATGTTGATTTTATATGATGAAAGTAAATGTTTCTTTTAAAGGATTTTTATTAATGAATCCGCTGCTAAATGGAAAGGTGTTTATGAGCATGACAGATTGTTTTAATGTGGTGCAAGTTTTGTGTGATGCCCTTTTATGGATGCATGTTAACTTTTACTCTGATTATGCATATATTATTTGTGGGGTTTAGAAGGGTGTTACATTAGTGGTATCAGAGCAGGTCGGTCCGTCCGGCCAAGTTGTCTAATGTTATTTGTTCCCTTGTATGCGACATGTGTGTGAAAACACTGTCGATACATGTTGTTGCTTAACCTTGTCTAGAGAAGTGGGAATGATCTAAGTGGGGGAGAAGTTGTGCTTCTCCAAGATGCTGCAGGTGTAGAAGTTGTAGCTCAGTGGGTGGTTAACACTCTTGTGGTTTGGTAAAGATAGTCTATACTCCATCATGATTTTCAGCTGCCTATTGACAAATTGAGGAACTGATCACCCTTAATCTCTTGTTGATAGTAGTTGGAGTTCTGTTGGATGGGATGGACGTGTCTTGCAAGCTTAGGTGGCGTGAGCAGAGAATTGTTTGGAGCTAAGCCAGGTGCTTAAGAAGTGTGTTGATGAGTCAGCGTGAGACAGTGAGGAGATGGTTAATTTTGATGGGAATTCGGGGTGCTAATGAAAGTGGGAAGATGGCGGTTTTGCCGACTAATTATATCTGTTTGGACAGTCGAAGAATTAAATTGATTGAGTAGTGTTGAGAATTATGTCTGGTGTGTGTGCTACGGCAACAGATTGTGGAGTTGAGTATAAGGGTGGATAATGACTTCTAGTGATTACTAAAGGAAATGAGATGTGGAATACATGGTTGGTATAATTGGACCCTTAAGCGTTTCAAGAGTTGGAGAGGTATTGGATGACCTTTGAGTGTGGAAGGGTTGTTTCCGTGATTTTGTCGTAACGGAAAACCGTAATTCGGAATGACGCAAGATTAGAAGCGTTGGAAGATATTACAGTGCTCTATGTGATGGGAAAGTAGTGACATGGAATTAAGTATTTATTGGCGAAAAATGTTTGGATGTTATGGTAAGCGCGGAGAGTGCGGTTTGTGTTATCACCATAAGTTCACAGCTGAGTGTCCGTTTGATATAATGATTTTCCACACTTGATTGAGAGAGTCAATGGTTATGTAACCGATGGTGTTTGGATATGTTCGGAGAATATAAGGGTTCATGTTGAGCGTCGGGAACTTGAGTTATTAGTATTGGGGAAGAGGCAGTGATGTACTACTGTGAAGAAAGTTCAAAGAGTTTTGAGAAAGCTGTCAACAGTTCGTGTATTGGTTTTGCCAAGTCCTACAAGATTGTCGTTGTGTTTTGAGATACTTTGTTGATATGATTAAGAGATGTGTTAAGTACAACATTAATGAGTTTTGGTTATTCTTGAAGGCAATATAAAGTACAGAGAGGGATTATCTGACAAGTAATTTGGAGTGGGTTGTTGTTGTGTGTTTGTACCGGAGTTTGGAAGCCTCAATTGTTTAGTTGAGATTTGAGATGGTTACTGACCTTAAGGTATTTGTTTTATTTGAGAGAGAGTCAAATATGAGACAGAGAAGTAATTGGAACTCCTGAAGGAGTATGGTTTTGGTTAAATTACCATTCGGATGAGACCAAGTGGTAGCTAAGATATCGAATCGGGAATTTTGGTATACACTAATGAAGATGGTAAGGAAGTTAGAACTGATTAAGCAAATTCAGATATGAGTTCGGCCTGTGAAGAGACTTCTTATGGAGTTGAGCCTTGGATGTTGAGATTGACTTTTGGTATTCTGATGAGGTTCGAGGAAATCGGAAATTCTGAGTTGAGTTGATAGATTAATTGAATTAATGGATAAAAGTCAGAGGGCTTATTTTCGGATTAAGGAAAATGGTATTGTGAGATGTCGTGATGAAGTGTGTATTCTGAATAGTGTGAGTTGGATAAGAGTACTCAGGGAGAAGTACATCGAGAAAGATGGAGTATCCGTGCGGGTACTAGGAAGATGCGACCGAATTTGAGAAATAGTTTTGGAAAGCCATAGATGGAGAAGGAATTGATTGAGTTTGTATATGTTGATTAGACTTGCTGGGAATTGAAGTATGGACATTAGAGATGGTTGGATCTGATACAACTGTTGAGTATTTCGAGTGGGATGGGATAGTATTTCCATGGGCTTTGTACCGGGTTTTCTGATGAATTTGAGGAAGTATGACCCGATTTGGACAGTTAAGAATGGATTAACAAGAGTAACTCGTTGCCTACCAGTGAAGATGAATCATTCTGTTAGATGGGAACTCAAGTTTTTCGTTAAGATTATGGGAAAGATTGCGAAGGCGGTTGGGTGCCATGTTGAAGATGAACTCTGACTAGCGTCCGTGAATGGCATGGACAAACGAAGAAAACTATCCAGTGTGAAGAGGACTCGTTGAGAGCTTGTGTGTTGGACCAAGATGGATCTAAGGGTAGTTAATTGTTGTTGATGGAGTTGCCTACAATAACTGTTGCCATTTCGTATCGGAAACAACATCGTATGAAGTTCGTTGGGTAAGAGGGTATGACTCCTTGGTGTTGTTGCATGTCCAACGGGAGTGTTGTACTCGGATCAAAGACCGTGCAAGGGACGATGGAAACGATCAAAGAATCCAAGTAAGGCCGTGTTTTGAGAGTTATGGTAGTAATTGGTGTTGGTCGAGCTTGAAGTCTCGTGAGCACCCTGTGTTTTGTTGATCTGTATCAGAGTAGCGCAGCGGAAGCGTGAGGCGGATAGCATGTTAGACTGTTTTACCGCTGTCGCTTGAGAGGATTGCATGAGGTGTTCATATGTCTAAGTTGAAGAGGTACATTGACTCAGGTGGATGGTGTACAAGTGGGAGAGAATTTGACTTCGGAGGTGTGGCTAGTTCTAGTTGTTGATAAGAAACAACTTCGAAGTATAGAGATTCCTTTGGTGGAAGTAGTTATGGGAGAATTGGATTTGGAAGAATTGGAATGCGAGAGTCGTATCCAGAGTTGTTTGGATCAGGTAACATTTTCGAGGACGAAAATTCGTAAGTGGGGGAGAGTTGTAACAGCCCAAATTTCATTAAATAATTAATTATAGTAATTAATTGATTTAGTGGGATTTTTATTAATGTTGGAATTAATTTTTATTAATTGGAATTTGTAGTAGAGAATTGAGAAGGAAATAGAATGGAAAGAAAATGATAGAGAGGAAGGAAAAGAAATAGAAGAATATAAAAAGGGAATTGGAGAGAAAGAGAAAGATAGAAAAGAAAAAGAAGAGAAAGGAAGAAGAAGAAGAGAAATGAAGAGGAAAAAGGGAAAAGCTTGGAGAATCTTCAAGAACCAATTTCGAAGCTCCGATTAATCAAGGTAAGGGTGAGAAACATTGCTATTTAATCATTGTATGCTATTATGTATGTTGGGTTTGGGTTTGTGGATGTTTTTCATCACTTTCCAATTAGGGCAAATGTTGGATTAATCGGTAGATTGATGATTTAATCGGTTGGAACTGAGTAATAATGCCGTAGAATAGTCGGGTAACATGTATTGATGCTATTTGTACTGATTTGGATGTTTGAGGTTTGGTTGATGATGGATTGATGAAGAAGTGGCAGAATGAAGTTCTGTTCTGCGCAGGTTCGCTGGCTCTCGCCAGGCGAGCGAAGGCGAAGCTTCGCCAGGCGAAGCCTAGCGAATGTTGGCGAATAATTATGATTAAGTTCCAGTGGACTTCGCTGGCGAGTTCGCCAAGCGAAGGTGGATAGCGAAGGTTCGCCCGGCGAAGGTGCTGGCGAATGGTGGCGAATGAAGTCAGTAGCTACTGACTTGGGCTCGCTGGGAAGTCTCGCCAGGCGAAGCCTAGCGAGTGCTCGCTGAGAGAGTTCGCCAGGCGAAGGCCAGGCGAAGGTTCGCTGCGAGGGTTCGCCAGGCGAATGAAGGCGAATGTGGCAGTATATTTTCTTTGCTGTGTTATCCAATGGTGATTGTTTGGTTGATTCGCATAGGTTAATACCTTTATGATATGAATAAGTATGTGATCCATGGTGATGATATGTGTTGTGGGTAGCCTTTGGGAGTGAATCCTAGAGTTGTGATATGAATGATTAATTGTAATTGGTTAAAATACATGAGAACATAATGATGATTATGTGTGTATTAATTGATGAGTTTGTGAATGTTTGATTGTTGTGTACAATTATGTAATAAGTATGCATGAGAACATTGTGGATATATGTGTGCATGGCTTATAATTGTATTATTGGTATTGTGAGGCGTATACCTTGTATAAAATGGCATGAGATGAATAATAAACATACTATGAAAAATGTATTGTGAATGCATAATGTTATATGCGATTGTATGTTAAAATACATGTAGAATGCATGAGAGCATATTGATGGATATGCGTGCATTGCTTGATAAATATAATGTTTGAAATGAATTGTGATTGTATGCGGGTAATGCATGGGAACATATCGTGGATATGTGTGCATTGTGTGATAATATTGAATCATGATATAATTCACGAAGGGGTGAATTATTCGAATACATGGGAATATAATGATGAATGTATGTGTATTGTCTAATGAATTGTGAGAGCATATTTGTATGCGATTGTTGTGTAAATGCATGGGAACATATGTGATATGTGTGCATTGTTGTTGAATATGATGATGATGATGGGTGAAATGAATACATTGATAAATGTTTGATATATGTTGTATGTGCAATCATGATGAAATTCTCGAAGGGGTGAATTATTCGAATGCATGAGATTAAGATGTCGGTCTTAAGTGCATTTGTTGTGGTTGATTGTACATGCATCATTTAGTCAAGAGGCAATGTCTGTTAGTTTCGTGGAAACTAGTGGCTTGTCCCAAACCTAGAAGTGTGGGTTTGAAGGCTTAGAGGACGGGCCTTTGTGGTTATCGGTCTAGAAGTGTGGACCCGGTTTAATGTAAAAACCGAAAAAAAATAACGGGTTATCGGTCTAGAAGTGTGGACCCGGTTTAATGTAAAAACCGAAAAAAGATAACGAAAGTCGGTACCGTATTGCATGAGTTGCATTGAGTTGTTGAGTCACATTAATATATGACATATGCATGAAGTGATGCTTATGTGTGAATGATGAGATGTTTATTGAATACTTATGAAGCGTGCATGAAGAGATGCTTACGCGTGAATGTTAAGATTGTGAAATTATGGATGTATGCATGATGTGAAATGCTTGGTGAATATTCATGTTGTATATATATAAGTGACGATGTAAATGACTATGAGTTGAATTGAGGTGAGAAATAGGGAGTTAATTATATGATACCTATATATACATGATTTTATGCTTTGATTATTATGGTAATATTTCTCACCCTTCTGCTGTTTTATAATGCTCTATGAGGCATTGCAGATTAGGTTGCTGGAGGCCTTTATGAAGTTCTGCTTGTAGTTCGAGGTTGCTACATGTGTAGCGGTTTAGTAATTATTTATGGGTCAAGTCATGCTCTGGTAGTGTAACACGGGGATCGATTGCTTATGTTTTAGGATTACATTATGTAACCTAAGTTATGTTTTCATATTTGGAATAATTGAGATGATGAGATGTTGGCCTTAGTGCCTAGAGATGTTGATTTTATATGATGAAAGTAAATGTTTCTTTTAAAGGATTTTTATTAATGAATCCGCTGCTAAATGGAAAGGTGTTTATGAGCATGACAGATTGTTTTAATGTGGTGCAAGTTTTGTGTGATGCCCTTTTATGGATGCATGTTAACTTTTACTCTGATTATGCATATATTATTTGTGGGGTTTAGAAGGGTGTTACAATATTCATATGAAAGTCATGTATGCTTTCATCATCTTTCATTCTCAGGCTTTCAAACTTAGTTGTAAGGAGTTGAAGTCTAGACACTTTTACCTTGGATGTGCCTTCATGAGTAGTCTTTAGAATCTCCCAAGCTTCCTTAGCAATTTCGCAGTTGTTCGCCAACCTGAATATGTTCCTGTCAATTCCATTGAACAAGGCATTCAAGGCCTTGAAGTTTCCCAGAGCTAGATCATCTTCTTCCTTTTTCCATTTTCCTCAGGTTTTAATTCAGTTGTAGCCTTTCCATCTATATCAACAATTATAGGATGTTCCCATCCCTTGATGATAGCTTTCCATGCCTTACTGTCTAGAGACTTTAAGAAAGAAACCATTCTAGGTTTCCAGTAGTCATAATTGTTCCCGTCCAGAACATGTGGCCTGTTCACGAATCCTCCTTCTTTGTCCATGGTACCAGAAAATATCACCCCTGGATCTCACCCAAAACCAGAGCAGGATGCCTACCCTGATACCAATTGAAATTATGGTATTGGATATTAGATGTCGAAGGAGATGTTCCCGACATAAATATCTGTATAATAAGAACAAAGATAAACAAAAACAATTGTAAAGAGACACAACAATTGTTAACCGAGTTCGATGAAACCACACCTACGTTTGGGGGCTACCAAGCCAGGGAGGAAATTCACTACTAGTAGAATTAATTCAAAGCTAAACTCCCAGTTTACAACTCCTCACTTAATCTCTACCCATGCAACTTCTGCCTAGAACACCCCTAGACAAGAGACACCTCTCACTCCCCCTCAATCACAGCAGTGATAACTGTCAATAAAATAAGAAGACTTTAGAAGACACTCTTCAAAGTCAAAACTTGATCTTGCTTAAAAGCCTCAATCAAGTGCAATACACTCTTGCTTACAAGCTTTGAGTGAACAATTTACAATTAACAACCTATTCCAATTCACACATTAAACAATGAGTGAATGGCTCACAAAACTAATACACACGAAGCCTTAAAACATAAAAAAATGCATACACTTTTAATCCTTGCTTCTCTGGTCTTCAAGCTAGGGTTTTCACCTCTTTAAATAGCAATGAAGAATGGGCTTGGACTGTGGCAAAAGTAACAGTAGGATTTGACTGCCACCTCTTGCACATGATGTAACGTCTTGGATAAGCTCCACAATGGCTCTCAAAACACTCCATGAGATACCACAACATTCTCCATCAATAACCATGGACTCGCAATCCTATGATAAACTTTAATTGGCCTCCCAGATAAGAGATAAACCATAACTATCCATCCACTCCCTCAAAGAGCTTTGACCTTCTCCTGATGATGATAATCACTTGACCACTTGAATAAAACCTCTTGCTTAGGCTTAGAACCCTTGGTAACCATCTCTTGCTATGAACACTTCTCTTGATCCCCTGCAAATGAACAATGATATGCAAATGCAAATGCTAAAAGATGCAATGAAACATAAGCCAAGTCCAAGAAAAGGTTGGGAAAATTTTGGGGTACAACAGCTGCCCCAAAGTATCCCAAGTTTCTGAAGGGATAAATGAATCATCTTCTTTGATGACATTAACCTCAGGAAATGTAAAGTTTATGAATTCTTGTCCAGCAATTGTTGCAACTTTATCTGCATGATGTTTGACATTTTCAGAGCTTTCCTAATATGGATTCCACGATTCTGGTAGAGCAGGTAGATTTCCCTCCAGGTCATTCAGCGGATATGCATTCTCTGGCTGACTCTTATACCTTGGATCTTCCATGTAAGGTTATCAAATGGGTAAATCATCCAAGGGACCATATGAGTTATAATTAAAGTTATCTTTCATCAGATTATCTTCTTCTAATAAGTTGGAAGGAGCACAACATCCTTCAGGATCACAATATCTATAGATCATCCTAACATCTGATCTTGGTATATATTTGGGACTTTACTTCGGAGATCAAAATTTCATGTATGTTTCTTCCTGAGATATATATCCTTCATCTTTGAAATAGGATTTTCATTCTTCATCTGTATCAGAGAGATCATTTTCCTCGATGGTGTGGACTTCTTGAGATATTGGGTTGAAGAAGCCTCTAATGTGGAAGAAATCTTGAATAGGTCGAGTGGCGTCATCCTTTTTTGTAACCTTGGTAAGTGCTAGAGAAAAACTGGGACCTTTTCGTGTCTTGTTATAAACAGGAATCACAACTTGCCCCCATTGTTGCACCCCAAAATTTGCTCAACCTTTTCTTGCCTGATTTGTGTTCGTTGCATTATCATTTGCATTGTTCTAGCATTTGCATTGCATAGCATTTATTCTCGAGGCAAGGGATCAAGGCATTCAAGTGGCTCCAGGTGCAACTTTCATTGCAAGAAGCTAAACAATAAACATCAGAGGCTTCAACACTTGTTTTGCCCAGCAATCGAGCGACCGATTTTATTTTATTTTGCAGGGCATTTTTTCATGTCAGAAGCAGCATTCAGGTTATGTACAGTGTTCCCATGGTCAGAGCAATCAAGAAAGGTTTTCAGCAGCTAAACAGAGTTCAGGACGGCAGGAAACGGGCAAAGGGGCAAGTTTCCCTCCAAAAGGCGCCAAATTCAAATTTTTGAATGTGTTAATCGGTTAACACATAGGGTTAATCGATTAACCATTTGAAAATCAGTCCAGATTTGAATTTTTAACTGTGTTAATCGGTTAACCTATATGGTTAATGGATTAACCACAACAGGTTTTGCCTTACACGTGAATTTTCAAGTCCAGCCACTTTTGGGGTCCAATTTTGGTCATTTAAATTGCATTTTCACACTTGGGAAGGATCTAGAACATTATCAAATTTCATTTTCCCTCCAAATGCCCAAACCTCATTCCATACCACATTTTCCAAGCCATTTTCCAATCCTTGCTTTGGATCCAAACCAAGAGTGTATATATTTGATTCACTCCAAACCTCACAAGAGAATCCTCATAATTCACTCTCATTTCAGAATTGCTCTCAATTTTCTCTCAATTTTCCAATCTAAAAAACCTCACCCAAAGCTCTTCTTCTTGAGATCATTGATTCTTCATTGGAATCATTGATTTCTAAGAGCTAAACCTCCATTAATTCACTCCATCAATTCCATTTCATCATCCAATTTTCGTGCACAAGCAGATCTGAATTTTGAAGTGTTCTTGGAAGTGATTATTTGGCTTATTTTGAGTTGTTCTTGGTGGATCTACATTGCTACTACAAGAATTAGTGTGGATCTTGAAGAATTCTGGTTTTCTTTGCTTAGATCTACTCATTTACAGTTAAAACAACAGTTACCGGATCAAGTCTCTGATCCGAAGGTTGGAATTCTGATCTGATTTTATTTTCGAACTTATTTGCACAATTTGCATGTGGATCTTTGCATTTGATTGATTATGTTGATTTCGATCCATGATATTGTTGTGTTATGGTGTTTACATGTTGTTTAAATCAGTGTTTGTTGGTTTAATTTCGTGCATGATCAATCACATGATAATTGGAGTGTTTGCTTAAGTGATAAGCTGCTGAAAAGTGATTCTGAACTGCTGTTTTTCACCTCTGGCACAGTGTTAATCGATTAACCAACTCAAATATTCAAATTTTCAAGCGTTTTTCAATGGTTAACCGATTAACCCCTGGCGTTAATCGATTAACACTGTAACAGAGGGCCTGTTTTGCTGTTTTGCTTGCTTGTTCTCGTGCCGGTTCGATTCGAATCATCATAGATCATTGCGTTGCATTAGGATTGAATTATTTTGGATGTTTTTCCCTGTTCTTGGCCGTTTAATCATGATCTTGTGTGCATTTTCCACTCGCATGTTTGCATTTGCATGTTGCTTGTTTTCTCTTCTTCTTTAGTAATTCTTCCCTCTTTTTGTTGATTTTTGTTCTAGTGATTGGAATAGAATTAGGAGGAGATATTTTGCTGGCTGTTAGTAGACATATTCATGTTCCCCTAGGAATTTCATTAGATTTTTACAACTTTGTTTTCTATTTTAGTTGTGTTTTTCAAGTGGCTTGTGTTTATGTTTTCCCCTCTTGAGTGCTTTGGTTCGTTTGGCTTGGTTGGCTGCCTTGAAGTTGGTTTGAGCTTGAGTTCTTTTTGGTGGAGCTTCTGGTTTCATTGAAGATGCTTGGGATTTAAGATTGGAGCTTAGAGTTGAAGGTTTTTCCTCTTGTGGAGCTTAGGAAATTAGGGTTTTAGGAAGAGCATTAGACTAGTTTGGCCTCTTTCTTCAAACATGGAGTATCTTGTCCATCTCCATTCCATCCAATGACATAAAGTCCTTCTTGGGAAGCTCCATCTCTCCTTAGGAGGGATGAGTGGTATGCCCAAGTGAGTAGAACTTTGAGGATACCTTTCATTTGCAATGTTGAGTTCTTAGTGATTTCCTTTGGTTGTCACTAAGCTCTTTAACATTATAACTTGATCTTATTGTTTAATCCTCCTCTTGGAGTGTGCTTGATGAAGCTGGCAGATTGATGAAGCTTGAATGAAGGTTGTTGCTGTCAACTTTTTGCTGGTTAGTCATCTGTTGTTGTCGGAGCTGTTGTTTGCTGTAGGAGTTTAGTGGTGCTGCTTGGGCTGCCTCCTCTGCTTTGGGGTTTTGTGTTCTGTATTGTTTGTTGGCTTGTGTAGCTTGCCCCCTAGGTTTGAGGTGAATGTTGATTCACTTTGCCTATTGTTTCTTGCTGCATTGCATGCATTTTACTGTATTTGCTTGTTTTCTTTTCTGTTTATCCCCTAGGGTCTCTGATTTCCTCTGTGCAAGAGGGAACTATGACAGACATTAGGATTCTTATCCATGCATGACAACATTAGGTTAGTTTTTACTCCCCTTTCAACCATAGGCTTTTTAGAGTTTCTTTCTCTTCTTATCTCAGAACAATTCAAAAACACATTAATAAGGTTAATCGATGTCGTACGTTACGAGCCTTAAGCCATTTGAGAAAAGGTTGCTGGAGGGTTACCCTTCAGTAATATGATTGCTTAGTATGTTACCCTTAGGGTGACATACGATGTAGTCACTCTCAAATCATAGTCTTTAGTGCGTCAAAGATTGCAAACACACTAAAAAAACATTTCTTCCGTAAAAGATTCAAAACAAACATCAAAGTGTCACTTTTGTCCGCTTGGACTCTTAATCCAGGATTTGGTTGCGACGACCATTCCTTTCCCGTCTTTGCGGTAGGTTTACTTCGAGCGTTTCCTTTCCCTCCGTTGGAATAAATAACGCACGGTGGCGACTCTTCTGTTCAACCGGCGCCGATTTTTGCAGTAGCGACACCCATCCTTTTATGTTATTGCTTCTTAATACTTGGAGAGCATCTTTGTATGAGAAAATTGACGTTCCTTCTTCTTGATGGTTCTCATTGCTCACAAAGAGTACTTGAAATTGAGTTTTAACTACCGTCTTTGGTTCTAAATATGAGAATGATGATAGGTTGCTCATGATTAGTTCTTGTTCTCTGCATATTATGATCAACTTGTCATTCTTGACAAACTTCCGCTTTTGTTGAAGTGTTAAAGTTATTGCCCCTGTTTTACGTATCGAAGGTTGTCCCAATAAATAACTTTATGCTGTTCGGATGTCCATGACTTGGAAAGTGTGAGGCCCAATGTTTATGGGAAGTTCGACTTCTCTAATAACTGTCTTCCTGGACCCGTCAAAAGTTTTGACCATGATCATATTGCCTCTAGTGGGGGTGCCTTGAAAAGATAATCGTGCCAGACTGGATCTTGGCATGACGTTCAAGGATAAACTCGTGTCTACGAGTACACTGGCTAAGGCATCATCTTGGAAATTGATTGTGATGTTGAGTTCAATGTTATGATTCTTGCCTTCCTCTAGAAATTCTTCATCACTGAAACCCAAATTGTTGCAGGAAGTGATGTTGGAAATAATGCTGCCAAACTGACCTATTGTCACATCTTGTTCTACAAAGGCTTGTTCCAAGACTTCCTGTAGAGCTTATTTGTGAGCTTCTGAACTGAGCAGGAGAGATAACATGGATATTCGAGAAGGGGTTTGTAATAGTTGGTCCACAATGTTGTATTCACTTCTCTGGATGAGTTTTAACTTTTCATCGTTATTTTTCACAGGCTCTGTGCTACTGGATTGACCAATTTATTGATTAGAAACTTCAGCTTGAAGTTCCTTTTCTTTTGCAGGTTCTCTAACTCCTCTATTGAAGATTCGACCATTTTGGATAACTCGACTGATATCAGTAATGTTGACAACTGATGGTAGTGGAACTTCTTTTCCATCTTCTATTATGGTTGCATCGTATTTGTACAGAATAATTTTCTCTGACTCGTATAGCGTTGGGCCTAGCAAGTAGATGACTGTTGTACCCCAAATTTTTCCCTTAGATTCTCTGATCATCTACATACCATTTTAGGTCAATCATCCATGCATAGCTAACCATTTTAACTGTTTGTTTGTTTTGTTTTGTGAAGTTAGGTTGTTGTTGAAAGTTCCGGAAGTCATGAAGGCTGAAATTCTGGTATCAGATATTAGATGTCGAAGGAGATGTTCCTGACACAAATATTTGTATAATAAGAACAAAGATAAACAAAAACAATTGTAAATAGACACAACAATTATTAATCCAGTTTGGTGAAACCACACCTACGTCTGGGGGCTACCAAGCCAGGGAGGAAATTCACTACTAGTAGAATTAATTCAGAGCTAAACTCCCAGTTTACAACTCCTCACTTAATCTCTACCCATGCAACTTCTGCCTAGAATACCCTGTGGAGGCAAATCGCCACACATCACATAAGTCTGCAAGACATTGGTTAATGCAGGTTTCGATGATGACAAATTCCCTGGATAGATTGGAAATTATGAACTCCAGATCTACTAAAACAGATCCAACGTATCACCCACCATATCCTTTTATACTTGTCTTAAAACTGCTGAAATGAATATACTATGTGTAGATAAAATGCAATCATGACCAAAGGCATGAAAGACCTCAAACTGATGAATTTTTGCAGGTTTGTAGGGCATGAGTTGACCATAGGGTCGGCGCATGCATCAGAACAATTCTGCACTAGTCAACGCACAAGGCAATGAGTCGACCATAGGGTCGGCGCATGAAGGAATAACTTTCCAACGGGTCAACACGTAAAGGCATGAGTCGACCATAGGGTCGGCGCATAATGGAAATAGATTTCAACGGTTCAGTGCACGCCGACTGTATGGTCGACGCACACTGATAAATTTTCCAGATTTCCAAACAACACAGGCCATGCGTCGACGCACTGACCTGCTGCGGTCGACCGTTCGCGCGGAAAATCTGTTTTAAAATGCTTCCCTCTTATATTTTAAATACTGTTATGTCTAGAATTATGTTGGCACTATATATACTTGTTTAACCACTTGTGTCATTTTAACATTTGATATTATTTTGATTCATGTGTTCAAAAACAAGAAAGAGTGAAATAGGTGTCCAAGATTCATCATCTTCATCTTCAACATCTCACAACATTTCAATTACACACAATCATTTTTGAAATGCATTTGTGAGAGATTCAAGGTGATAAGGTTCGAAGCTTAGATTGGAGAATCAAGTTTGGGTTGAAGCTTGTGACAGGTTCTTTCTTGAATAAAACCATTGGGGTTTTACCCTCCAAGATTGGTTTGAATTTTGGGGGTTTTTGGACGAGATTCTTCATCAAAGGTCAATCGAGCGAAGGTGATTGTGAAGAGGTGTTCTTCACAAGTCTAGTAGCGGATTCAGTGATTTTGAAGGGAAGATCTCGGGGTCGATTTGGTGCTGTTGAGATCAGCCGGAGCCAAAGATTTGAACAACAACGTGTTATTCAATAAGGTGGCTGGAGTCAGAGGTCCATCAACACAAATTGGAGAACTTGATTCATCTTGAATCAAGGGGCAAGGAGTGAAGGCAACTTTCAACACATTGAGATTTCTGTTGTATATTTGCTGCTCAATCCTTGTATAAACTGTTACATTCAACAAGTGAAATCTATAAAATCTATCTCAATTCTAGTTTTAGAATTGAGGGCAGACGTACCCCGAAGCGAGGACGACGGGGGAACTGCCTCACCAAATACTTGTCTTCTCTATTTTCAGCATTTACGTTATAGCTCAAAATAAGTGATTTTTGTATAAGCTCTATTATCAAAATTGTGATATCAATTGAGTAAGAGGTTAAAACTCTGTTTTTGACTCCAAAGTACAACAAGACATTATACTAGGCTGGTTGGAATCACTTACTCAACATAAATCTCACTTGGAGTGTTTTGCACACCAAGTGTTTGACATATTGCTTGAACCAAAATTATCTTACTTGTGTATCTAGTTTTGGTTTGCTCTTTGAATCATTGGAACTAGGAATCCTTACAACTGAAGTAAATAATTGATAAATGTAATTAGTGTTGTGATTCTATTTTCCAAATTATCATTAATCCAAAGGCTTACGCATATCCGGTTTTCCAATAACCGTTCGTTTTAGACTATATTTTTCCTCGACCGCTTCCGCACTTAAAACATTTTTAAAACCAATTTTAAATTGGTAGCGCCGACTCAAATTTTAATTGGGGATCTATTCAACCCCCCCCCTTCTAGATCCATGTCATAGTCTAACAAGTGGTATCAGAGCCTTGTTATTCGGTGCTTCAAATATAATATAGATAGAAAATGGCTAACGAACCAAAAGGGGCGTACAATAGGGCTTCCGTTTTCAACGGTGAAAATTATAGTTATTGGAAAGACTATATGCGTGTGCATATAAACTCCATAGACATAAAAATATGGAACGTTATCCTCAATGGTCCAATAGAAGTTACTATGACCAATGTGGATAACGTAGTTGTGCCAAAGCCTGAAGCACAATGGACCGATGACGATGAGAAAAAATACAATTATGATTGGAAAGCTAAAAACATCTTAATCTCCTCATTAGGTGTAGATGAATACTATCATGTATCCCATTGTCCTTCTGCTAAGGCCATGTGGGATTCACTACAAATAGCCCATGAGGGGACAAACGATGTTAAGTTGGCTAGAATCAATACATTAACACAAGAGTTTGATCTCTTTTTCATGGAGCAAGGGGAAACCATTGCTGACATGCAAAAGAGATTTACTCATCTCATCAATCGTTTACATTCATTAGGTAGGCCTGTTTCCAATGATATTGCTACTAATAAGATCTTAAGATGTCTTAACAGGGAATGGCAGCCTAAAGTGACCGCCATCAAAGAAGCACATGATCTTACCTTATTAGACTTGACAACATTGTTTGGCAAACTACAAGAGCATGAATAGTTACTCTTGAGCCTAGACCAATGCGAAAAGATGGAAAAGAAAGACAAAACGAAGGTGAGTGAAAAGAAATCAATAGCTCTCAATCCTAGAAGTCTCAAGAAAAAGAGCAAAATGATTATTCCTCAAGCGACGAAGAAGAAGAGGATAAGAGCGAAGATATGGGGTTGTTTGTCAAACGGTATAACCGTTACGTGAGAAAGAACGACATCCAACATTCCGAGAAGAACTTGGTAAACTTCTGAAAACAATCGAGGTACTCCAAGGATGATGACTCAAAAGGTAAAAAGACTAGAGGGACGTGCTACAAGTGTGGAAAGCCCGGTCACTACAAACCGGACTGTCCGATGAACAAAAAGGGAAAGGAAAAGGAATCATCAAAGTCACACAAGAAATCATCAAAGCCTAGGAGAGCGTACATAGCGTGGGAAAGTGACAACGACTCTTCCTCCTCTGATGAAAGCTCTAGTGATGAACAAGAGTCTGTGAATCTATGCCTCTCTGCTAATCAGAAAAATAAGAAAAAACAGGTACGTCACTCTAAATATGATAAGTCCTCAAATATGTCGCATTCAGAATTACAAACCGCATTTAATGCCTTACATAATGAATCTGTTGAAGCCTTCAAGAAACTTGCCTCTAATAAGAAATTTTTTACGTATTTAGAGCACAAAGTTAAAGAGTCTAAAATGAAATTAGAGGACCTTAAGGCTTCCATTGTGAAAGGCAATGAATCGGATTGTAAGGACAATAGAAATCCTTTCAACTTCGGGTGTGATACTTGTCATATTTGGCAAGGTGAGGTTAGAAACCTCAAGGCCAAATTAAACAAGGCACTTGAGCCTAAAGTTACATTTGCTATTGATAAAAAGGATTTTAGAAAAAGTATGATTAACTCATACCAAAAATATGCATATGTAATTAGGGATCAAGCAAGTGAAAGTAACTCTAAAGTCGATTTTGCATGCTTATACTGTTGCAAGAAAGGCCACTCCATTGGTAAATGCCGGTTTAGGAGATTTCTTGTTCCTAAAGGCATCTACCAATGGTTGCCCAAACGCAACCATTTTGTCGCTAACCTATTAGGATCCAATATGCCATTGGGTACCTCCTTGTGCTAATTATGTTTTGATAGGTGAAATGTGTCGAAACCACCGAGAGAAGATGGGTTCTCGACAGTGGGTGCTCAAGACACATGTCTGGAGACATATCCTTATTCATAGACTTTGTGGCTAAGAAGAAAGGGTACGTAACTTATGGAGATAACAACCGCGGAGCAATACTAGGTAAAGGTAGTGTAGGTAATCCCGCCTCTACTATGATTTCCGACGTGTTGCTCGTCGAAAACCTTAAACATAACCTGCTTAGCATTAGTAAATTATGCGACAAAGGATACAATGTATCCTTTTCAAAAGATTGTTGCAAAATTATGCTTGAAAATGATAAGAAGAATATGTTTAATGGTTTTAGAGTAAACAACGTATATATGCTTGACTTAAATGAAGTATCATTAACAAGCGACAAATGCCTCATAACTATGAGTGAAGACTCATGGCTATGGCATAGGCGTTTAGCGAATGTTAATTTTGACTTACTCAATAAGGTAGTCTCAAAAGACCTAGTCTTAGGACTTTCCAAAATAAAGTTCACCAAGGATCACCTTTGTGATGCTTGTCAAAAAGGGAAGCAAACGAGGATCTCATTTAAATCCAAAAAGATAATTTCAACAACGAGACCTCTTGAACTTCTACACATGGACTTGTTTGGGCCGTCTAGGATCAAAAGTCTAGGAGGAAACTATTACGGGTTCGTAATAGTGGACTACTTTTCTAGGTTTTGTTGGACCATCTTCTTAGTAAGTAAAAGTGATACATTCGCCGCTTTTGAAAAGTTTTCTAAGCTTTCCCAAAATAAGTTAAATACAAACATAGTGTCAATTAGGAGCGACCATGGAGGTGAGTTTGAAAATCACTTATTTGAAGAATATTGCGGTAACCATGGTATAGATCATAACTTCTCCGATCCACGCACTCCTCAACAAAACGGGGTTGTGGAGCGCAAAAACCGTATTTTAAAAGAATTGGGAAGAACAATGATTAACGAAAATGGTTTACCTAAATATTTTTGGGCCGACGCCATTAGTACGGCGTGCTATGTTTTGAATAGGGTGCTTATTCGCCCCATTCTAAACAAAACACCGTACGAACTTTTAAAAGGGCGAAAGCCGAATGTTTCTCACTTGCACGTGTTTGGATGCAAATGTTTTATATTAAACAATGGAAAGGAAAACTTGGGCAAATTTGATTCCAAAGCCGATGAAGGTATCTTTCTCGGATACTCTCAATCGAGTAAAGCATATAGAATATATAATAAACGATTACTTGCTGTAGAAGAGTCTGTGCATGTTACTTTTGATGAGTCCTACCCGAGAAATGTCGGAAAGGATAGTGTTGTTCATGGCGCAGGTACATCCACTGAAGACATACTCAAAAGTGGCGAGACGGGGATTGATCAACCTGACAAAGCCAAAATTGAGGAGGATAAGGATGCACACTGTGATGTAACAGAGGAAGTTCATCCGCCTTCAAACGATGATCTCCCTCAAGAGTGGAAGTCATCTAAAGACCATCCGATTGAAAACATTCTTGGAGACATCACAAATGGTGTAACAACTCGATCGAAGCTAAGTAATTTCTGTTATCATTTCGCTTTCGTGTCACAGATGGAACCTAAAAACCCTAAGGAAGCCCTACTCGATGAACATTGGTATGTGTCAATGTAGGAGGAACTGAACCAGTTCACTAGAAATGAGGTTCGGGACCTTGTCCCTCCTCCACGAGGTCATCGAGTAATCGGCACCCGATGGGTGTTTAGAAATAAACTAGACGAGAACGGAGTAATAACTCGCAACAAAGCGCGTTTATTCGCACAAGGGTATAACCAAGAGGAAGGCATCGACTATGAGGAAACTTATGTGCCGGTTGCCCGACTCGAGCCTATACGCCTTCTACTTGCTTTCGCTTGTGCGAAAGATTTTAAGTTATTTCAAATGGACGTCAAAAGTGCGTTCCTTAACGGGTTCATAAATGAAGAAGTCTATGTTGCTCAACCACCTGGTTTTGAGTCTCATGAGTATCCTGATCATGTCTATAAACTGAAAAGAGCTTTGTACGGTCTCAAACAAGCTCCTAGAGCTTGGTATGAGAGACTAAGCAAATTCTTACTTGATCAAGGCTACTCAAGAGGAAAGGTTGATACTACTCTCTTCATTAAACGTCAAGGAAAACACTTAATTCTTGTACAAATTTATGTTGACGATATCATATTTGGATCTACTAACATGAATCTCGTAAGAGAGTTTGCTAAGCTTATGCAGGGTGAATTCGAGATGAGTATGATGGGTGAACTCACATATTTTCTCGGTTTACAAATCAAGCAACTGAAGGAAGGAACATTCATGAGCCAAAAAAAATATTTTTTGGATCTTCTCAAGAGATTTGACATGGAAAATTCAAAGGCCATAGACACTCCTATGCCAACATGTGCAAATATGAGTAAAGATGAAAGTGGTAAAGATGTTGAGGTAAAAAGGTACAGAGGTATGATTGGCTCGCTTCTCTATCTTACTGCTTCGCGTCCCGACATTATGTTTAGCGTGTGTATGTGCGACCGATACCAATCATGTCCTAAGGAATCCCACCTAAAATCTGTCAAACGCATACTTCGATACCTATCTGGTACTCCGAAGTACGGATTATGGTATTCTAAAGGTAATGATTATTCATTGGTAGGCTTCTCCGATTCCGATTTTTCCGGTTGCAAATGGGATAGGAAAAGCACCAGTGGTACGTGTCACTTATTTTCAAATTCCTTGGTCAAGTTTGGCACAGCAAGAAACAAGTGTCTGTTGCTCTGTCAACCACCGAAGCGGAATAGTAGCCTCCGGTAGTTGTTGTGCGCAAGTCCTATGGCTTAAACAACAACTATTGGACTTCAATTTGAAGTTAGAACGTCTTCCAATATTTTGTGACAACACCAGTTCTATAAATCTTACCAAATATCCGGTGTTACATTCGCGTACCAAACACATAGAAATTCGACACCATTTTCTTAGGCACCATGTAGAGAAGGGTGACGTTGTCTTTGAACACGTTGATACTAAAAACCAACTAGCGGACGTTTTCACAAAGTCGCTAGCCAATGAGCCCTTCTTTCATATCCGTCGAGAACTTGGTATTCTCGACATTTCTGATCGAGTTTAACAATTACTACGTTCAAAATTAATCTATTTACAACTATGCTTTTGTACCACTAACAATTTTTTTTGAGTTTGTTACACGTACAAATCCATGATTAACAAGTGTGGTCGGTATAGAGGTGATATTGCTCCTTTCTCTCTCTTTTCATCTCTCTTTCTAAACATTCATGACTTGAAAATAACTATATCGTTCGACAATCATGGTACTTATATATGTATATGACTTTTGTTGGCTGATACTATGTGTGTTGAATGCAAATCATATTGTGAAAAGGTGAATAGGCATGATAAATAGGCAAGTGTGGCATTCTGCATAATATGAAACTGAAAAATTGGGTTTTTGAAGGTTATGAGTCGACCTAAACAGGACAATGGTCGACGCATGCTGTAAACTTTCATAATTATCAAAAAATATACAATATGCGTCGACGCATGCAGGGGCTATGGTCGACGGCTCGCGTAAAAACCCAGAATTTTTCTCTTTTGAAAACCGTTCCAAGTTTCCATTCCTCTACATTTAATGTGCAATCAACTTTTGTTATGATTTGATATGGCATTTGTCTTATAAATTGCATCTAGACATCTAGTGTGTCCTCTTGTCTCCTCCCTCTTCCCAAAAACCCTAAAACGTCTCTCTATTAAAGACCTTAGTCTTCAAATTCTCCAAAATTTATCCTCAACCACTCTCTTCCAAGTTCATCTCTACAACTTCTCCAAAAATCATAATCAATGGCTTCCTTTCTCCACAAAAATACAGGTAAGAGATCAAGAGCCTCATCATCATCTGCTTCAGTCCCCGTTACCGCTGTTTCACTAG
This sequence comes from Lathyrus sativus, assembly GCA_963859935.3. NCBI lineage: Eukaryota > Viridiplantae > Streptophyta > Magnoliopsida > Fabales > Fabaceae > Lathyrus > Lathyrus sativus. The sequence continues at coordinate 266,215,611 of OZ012741.1, forward strand.
TTCATCCACCTGCTGTTGAAAACTTCAACAAGAGTCTCAGCAAAAGAGCCATAGTTCCACAACATGCATCTGTATCCACCTGCTGATGAAGAAGACGATGAAGAAGAAGATACAAGAACCTGTCTGTGAGTCTCAAGACTATCATCAATCTCCAGTTCAAGATACGCCTCCAAATACCGATTGGGTCCAGTATTCAGCTCCATCAGAAGCACAAGAAGGCGATTTTACAAATCAAGGATGGGGTGAATGGCAATATAGAGGCTGGACTACCCTGGGTAGATTCTATGACCCATATCACGGCTACCCTCAAGACTATCAACCTTCCCAGCACTCATCACCTCCTCCGCCTATCGGACAACTCTGAAGTCATTAATATGCTGCAGTCAATGCAGTTAGATCAACAAAACTTCATGAGGAGTCAAGACACTCAAATGGAGCAGATTAGAGCTGAGCTTCATACCCAAAATGAAAGGTTTAATTCATTTTCGACTCGGATGGATGCCCGTATTGAAGCTCTGGTTGAATCACATGAACAGCAAGATTGGGAAATCACCAACTCTCTTAATCACCTCAACATGTCCGTAGAAGCCTTTCTGGACTTCTCGGATCCTTACCACAATCCCGATGCTGCATACCGGGGGAGGGGCCGAGGTCGGGGTCGGGGATATTAGTTTCATAGTTGCATATTTCATAATTTCTTATGTGTTTCATCTATGTACTTTTCATTTTTCTGTATTTTGTGTGCCTGAATTTTCACCTACTTTACATGTTCTCGTAATTATCTATTAATTCAAATTACTTTTGTTCATTATCATGCTTATGTGTGAAGTTTGGTAATTAACTATCACCTATTGTATGTTCTCTGTTAATTGATGTGTTCTCCTTCTCTTTTTGATGGTGTCAAAGGGGGAGAAGAACATGTAGCACAGCACGCTAGCCAACACCAAAGCCAAGTCAGGATATTAACAACAGTTGATGGCTGTTTGTTCTACAGCCTCATATTACAAAAGAAAGGGGGAGCTTACGTATACATGTGTGTATACATTGCATATTTAGTGTTTTAGTTGTATACAGGTTGTCATCATCAAAAAGGGGGAGATTATGGAGGCAAATCGCCACACATCACATAAGTCTGCAAGACATTGGTTAATGCAGGTTTCGATGATGACAAATTCCCTGGATAGATTGGAAATTATGAACTCCAGATCCACTAAAACAGATGCAACGTATCACCCACCATATCCTTTTATACTTGTCTTAAAACTGCTGAAATGAATATACTATGTGTAGATAAAATGCAATCACGACCAAAGGCATGAAAGACCTCAAACTGATGAATTTTTGCAGGTTTGCAGGGCATGAGTCGATCATAGGGTCGGCGCATGCATCAGAGCAACTCTACACTAGTCAGCGCACAAGGCAATGAGTCGACCATAGGGTCGACGCATGAAGGAATAACTTTCCAACGGGTCAGCGCGTAAAGGCATGAGTCGACCATAGGGTCGGCGCATAATGGAAATAGATTTCAACGGGTCAGCGCATGCCGACTGTATGGTCGACGCACATTGATGAATTTTCCAGATTTCCAAACAACACAGGCCATGCGTCGACGCACTGACCTGCTGCGGTCGACCGTTTGCGCGGAAAATCTGTTTTAAAATGCTTCCCTCTTATATTTTAAATACTGTTATGTCTAGAATTATGTTGGCACTATATATACTTGTTTAACCACTTGTGTCATTTTAACATTTGATATTCTTTTGATTCATGTGTTCAAAAACAAGAAAGAGTGAAATAGGTGTCCAAGATTCATCATCTTCATCTTTAACATCTCACAACATTTCAATTACACACAATCATTTTTTAAATGCATTTGTGAGAGATTCAAGGTGATAAGGTTCGAAGCTTAGATTGGAGAATCAAATTCGGGTTGAAGCTTGTGACAGGTTCTTTCTTGAATAAAACGATTGGGGTTTTACCCTCCAAGATTGGTTGAATTTTAGGGATTTTTGGAAGAGATTCTTCATCAAAGGTCAATCGAGCGAAGGTGATTGTGAAGAGGTGTTCTTCACAAGTCTAGTAGCGGATTCAGTGATTTTGAAGGGAAGATCTCGGGGTCGATTTGGTGCTGTTGAGATCAGCCGGAGCCAAAGGTTTGAACAACAACGTGTTATTCAATAAGGTGGCTGGAGTCGGAGGTCCATCAACACAAATCGGAGAACTTGATTCATCTTGAATCAAGGGGCAAGGAGTGAAGGCAACTTTCAACACATTGAGATTTCTGTTGTATATTTGCTGCTCAATCCTTGTATAAACTATTACATTCAACAAGTGAAATCTATAAAATCTATCTCAATTCTAGTTTTAGAATTGAGGGCAGACGTACCCGAAGCGAGGGCGACGGGGGAACTGCCTCACCAAATACATGTCTTCTCTATTTTCAGCATTTACGTTATAGCTCAAAATAAGTGATTTTTGTATAAACTCTATTGTCAAAATTGTGATATCAATTGAGTAAGAGGTTAAAACTCTGTTTTTGACTCCAAAGTACAACAAGACATTATACTAGGCTGGTTGGAATCACTTACTCAACATAAACCTCACTTGGAGTGTTTTGCACACCAAGTGTTTGACATATTGCTTGAACCAACATTATCTTACTTGTGTATCTAGTTTTGGTTTTCTCTTTGAATCATTAGAACTAGGAATCCTTACAACTGAAGCAAATAATTGATAAGTGTAATTAGTGTTGTGATTCTATTTTCCAAATTGTCATTAATCCAAAGGCTTACGCATATCCGGTTACGCATATCCGGTTTTCCAATAACCGTTCGTTTTAGACTATATTTTTCCTCGGGCCGCTTCCGCACTTAAAACATTTTTAAAACCAATTTTAAATTGGTAGCGCCGACTCAAATTTTAATTGGGGATCTATTCAACCCCCCCTTCTAGATCCGTGCCATAGTCTAACATACCCCTAGACAAGAAACACCTCTCACTCCCCCTCAATCACAACAATGATAACAGTCAATATAATAAGAAGACTTTAGAAGACACTCTTCAAAGTCACAACTTGATCTTGCTTAAAAGCTTCAATCAAGTGCAATACACTCTTGCTTACAAGCTTTGAGTGAACAATTTACAATTAACAACCTAGTCCAATTCACACATTAAACAATGAGTGAATGGCTCACAAAACTAATACACACGAAGCCTTAAAGCTTCAACAAATGCGCACACTTTTAATCCTTGCTTCTCTGGTCTTCAAGCTAGGGTTTTCACCTCTTTAAATATCAATGCAAAATGGGCTTGGACTGTGGCAAAAAGTAATAGCAGGATTTGAGAAGATTCCAATCTTTATCAATAGTAACAAATTTGATTTGATCAATCAGATCTAATCAAATCATTCTTCCAATCTTCAATCAATCTTCTGAGAATAACTCCATATCAAATCAAATTTGATCCACAATAAGTGTATCATAAACGCTTTTAAAACACCATTAAACTCGCAAAATCCACACCAGAATAGTGCAGCAGACTTGCTCAAAGAAATGGACAGACAAACATACAAACATAATCATACATAATGTTTTCTCTCAATGAGTGTCAAAACATATTGTTTGACATCATGAGATAAGTCCTGTTAAAAGTCCAAAGCAACCTGCTGATCCTGAAAGACAAATGTCACGACATCCTGTAGGACATCTTGTGATTATACCTAGTTTTACCAAATAACTGCCAATCAAGAACTAACAAACTCCCCCCCCCCCTTTTGGCAAATTTTGGCTAAAACAAATCACAAGAAAACAAACATCAGTAAAGAGTACAACACAGCAGAAAAAAAATCACAAAAGGAGAGTAAAAAACAAGGCTCCCCTCAACAAAACAACAAACATCATAACAACCCAAGTAAAACACAAAGCAGCCCACAATCTTCACAGCCTTCAGCAACTTGTAATGCAAGCATACAGGCAAATAGCAAAACTACTATAGCATACAGCTAGTTGCACAATAGCCCCAAAAAGGAACAAACAAACATCTAGCAGGATCAACATCCTGCCAAACCAATCGGAGCAGCAAACAGCAGCAGACACCATCTTCACCTTCAGCTACACACCTGCTATACACACCAGCTTATCTAGCCATACAACACAGGTACTATATCTACACACCTGTTATACACACCAGCACATCTAGCCATACAGCACAACTACTACAATATACTCTTCTCCCCCTTTTTAACTCATCCATAATCTACCCATAGGCACATGAAGTGCAACAAAATCAATCTATTCTTCCAAGCAGACAACAAACAAAACAGCCCAACAATAAAGCAGAAAGTTTAATCTTCATCTTCAGAAGCAGAGCTAGAGCCAACATCTTCAGCATCAGTTGGAACACCTTTATTATCATCCTCATACTTTTCCCCATACCCAGCCTTATCATCTTTTTCACTAGCATTATTAATGTTGGAAGCATCATCTTCAAGACATTGAATTAATGATTCCACTTGATCTTCCTTGCTGTAGCAACATTAATTGTTTCCCCTAATTCCCTAAAAGTTTCTTTTAACTCAGCCATAATCCTTGCCTATGAAGCATTGGCCCTTTCATCAGATGTCAGAAAAATATCTGGAACATATCTTCCAGCAAAAAGTTTGTAGTGAAGGGATAAATAGGTTCTCTCTTGCTAGTAACATCATTAGAGTTTAGAATCCCAGGGCGTTAATTCAAAATAACTTCACAAATGAAGGAAGGGAAGTAAATAGGTAATTTGATGGCACTTGAAGTATAATGCTTAATAATTTGCTCAAGCATGTATAATCCAAAATCAAAATTAACCTTGGTACCTACAACATAAATGAATCTGCCAAGCCCAACAGCAATGGTGGAGGTGTGGTTGGTAGGAACCCAATTTGCAGTCCCAATCCTGTGAAGGATGGCATATTTCACACTGAGTTGTCCACCTGAAAACTAACCTTTTAAAGGCCATGCTTTGACTTGATTGGCAGTGATCACCTTGCACACTTGGTTGTCTGTAGCAGATATTTCTTCCTCGCCATCATTTGATCGTCCCAAAAATCTGTTGATTACAGCTAGAGAAAACTTTACACACTTTCCTCTAACAAAGACCTTCATATATTTCTTTGCTATTCCTATCAGTAATGGAATCAGGAATGTTCACAATGAATTCTTCACCAGCCCTTTATAACATTTGGAGAAGCCAATGACAGTTTTGAGCAATCCAGACTCATTGATTAGGTCCATCACTTCCTTGATTTCTAGAGCATCTTTCCCAGCTCCTTTCTAGAGCAATCCTTCTTTGATACACATATCTCCACTTGGTCACACTACTAATGGAGTGAAAAGAATGTTGTCTAGAGGAGTAGTAGGCATTGGTCTAGAAGTTTTCTTGGCAGTGGATTTCTTCACATGGGTCATGTCAGGAACATCCTTTACCACATATTCATCAAAGTCAGTGTTCTCAACAATTACCTTTCTCTTCTTGGAGGCAAGAGAGACCTTGCTCCATGCCTTGGGGGTCCAGCAGGAGTCCTTTTCTTTTGGCTTTTGGAAGGGGATTCCTCAAGCACAGCTTTTCCTTTACTAGTCACCAGTCTCTTGGCAATACTTGGGGCAACATTTTTGATGAGCTCATCATCTGATGGCACATATTCAACATCTATAATATTTTCAAGAACATCATTCATATCATCATCTCAACCAGTATCTTCAGCCTCATTCACATCATCATTCAGACCTGCTTCATTACCCTTATTCGCATTATGCACCACATAACTGGCAAGTTTTTCCAAGTTTTTAGTGTTAGAGTTGCCATCAGAAGAGGGTTTTTCAGCATTTTCTTCTAGGTTCTTATCAGTGCTAGGGGATGGATCAACACGAAAGAGAGGAGTGGAAATACCATGCACATTATGATCTCCATAGAGGATCTTGGTGACAAGTTCCCTAATGGATCTATCCACATAAGCAGAGCCTTCCTTGCTTTCCATTCTAGTAATGTTGTCAGAAGGGGATTCAAAAGTGTTACCTTTGGAGGGTTGTTGGGACTCATTTGCATGTGAAGGAGCAGTCTTGGGAGCTTCACTTGCATCATCGGGAACCATATTGAGAAGAGTAACATCAAGAACATGTTCAAAAGAGATGTTCGTGGGTTGAGCATCAGTGTGGGAAGTCTTAGTGGAGGCAGCATCACGTTTGGGAGACATTTTAATGTTTCTGAGAGAGGAGAAGGTTTGAGGAGGTTGGAGGTAGGTTGCACAGTGGTGAGTATGCAGAGAGAGGAAGATAGTCTGAAGAGTAGTAGAGGCGAGGGAGTTGAAGGGGCCGTTGGAGGGAAATATTTGAGTGGGATAACGTGCTTGAGTAGACAATTGTGTGCTATGTAATAAAGAGGGATGTTGGAACAACTCTATTTTAAGAAAGAAACATCTTTTAAAACCAGAAATCCCTCTTAGAAGTAATTGCTATAAATCCCCATAAGTGCAAATCCCCAATTTTCTTTTCAAAGTCTCAACCTGATTTGCATTCAATGATTTGGTAAAAATAATGGCCTGTTGATTTCTTGTCGTGACATGCTCAAGAAGTTCCCTAATAAAGTGATGTCTAGTATCAATATACCTAGTTCTGCCAAGTTGAATAGGGTTCTTGGAACCATAGTATAATGTCATGACATCTTGTGTGACATTATATTCTTTGAGCATCTGCTTCATCCATACAAGTTGAGAACAACTACTCCTAGCAGTCATGTAATTTGCTTATGCAGTAGCCAGGGATACACAATTCCGTTTCTTGCTAAACCACGAGATGAGGTTGTTTCCCAAAAAGAAGCAGCCTCTAGATGTGCTCTTTTTGTCATCAGTACTTCCAGCGCAATCATAATATCCAGACATCATACACCCAGACTCATGATTATATAACCTCCCATGCTCACTAGTCCTATTGATATACTTCAAAGTTTTCTTGAATTTTTCCACCTCTTCTTGCATGGCATTTATAGCAACATAAGCATACTTCTTTCCAGCAAAAATTTCCACTTGCATATATCTCATTGAGTCTATGTGAAGAAGTTCCATGACTTTAAAAGAAGTGAGATGTTGGAACTTTTGATGTGACATCCTTCTCATTTGGCATTCATCATAGATTTTTCCTTCATCAAATTTTTGTTGAAGATTACATATGTCAACTTCAATAGATATGATCTTCTTCATTCCTCTTAGACACACAAGCCCAAGTTTCTAATGCCATAGTCTTACTTCATCTTCACTGACAAGAGCACACTTAGAGTCCTGAGAAGCCCATACGTAACAACTATCCTTAGATCTGACTCCCTTCATGATCAGTTCTCCCTTTTCATTTGTAACCAGAAACTCAAGTTTAGTGAAGTTGACACTTAGACCTTGATCACATAGTTGACTTATGCTAATCAGATTTGCAGTTAATCCTTTGATTAGAAAAACATTGTCAAGATCAGGTGTTCCTGAGCAGTTTAACTTTCCAACTCCCTTAATTTCACCGTTGGCCCCATCTCCAAAGGTTACATGGCTGGTTGAGTGAGGTTTGATGTCAACCAACAGATTTCCAATTCCAGTCATGTGTCTTGAGCACCCACTATCAAAGTACCAATCTTCCTTAGTAGAACCTTTTAGGGACTTATGGGCTATGAGGCAAGTAGTAGCAGTTTTGGGTACCCGTTGTTTTGTAACAGGAGTCTTGGAAACCCATTGCTTCTTGGAGTGGTGAGTGTTGTGGTTTGGTCTTGTCTGAGTAGTAAAGTTTGGATATCCATGCAGTTTGAAACATAATGACTTTATGTGACCAAAGCGACCATAGTGATGACATCTCCATCTTTGGAATTTTCTTGGTTGGCTGGTTTGTTTTCTGTCGTGATATTGAGACATCGGCTAGAACATCATCTTCCTTGATCCAGAAGGTTTGTGCTGAGAGTTAGTGTCTTCATGGAATCCTAACCCTGTCTTGTCTCCAGATCTTTTGCCAAATTGAAGAATCTCTTCCAAGGTTTTGGTACCACTATTCATTATTCTAACAGACTTTCCCATTTGGTTAAGTTGGGAAGTCAGTTGAGCAACTTCATCTGTTAATTTAGTGATAGTTTTAGCTTGTTTAGTAACCTCATTATTCAGACCATTGATAGTTGTCAGGTGTTCCTCCTTTTCAGCCTTTAGCTTGATGATGTGTTTCTTCTGTTTTTCACCTTGCTGGAAGACTTCTTCACTTCTGAGACACAGTTCTTTGCAGGAAGCTGATAGTTCTTCAAAGGTCAATTCATCTTCACTAGAGTCTTCATCAGAATAGTATCTTCCAGCCAAGGCAGTTATATGTTTGGAAGATTCTTCTTCAATCTCACTATCAGAGTCTACATCAGTCCATGAAACAGCTAGGCCTTTCTTTTGTTTCTTGAGATAAGTAGGGAATTCATATTTGATGTGACCAAAACCTTCACACTCATAACACTGCATCCCTTTGTTGTTTGTGGGTTTTTCTTCAGCCCTAGTTTTCTTCCTGCATCATTTGACTTACTGATGTCAAGTGAGGTGTTCTTGACATTTGGTCTTGTCTTTATATCCATTCTTTTTATTACCTTGTTGAATTGTCTTCCCAGTAGAACCATGGCCTTTGATAGACTTTCATTTGTATCCTTATCAGATTCATCATTTCTTCCCTCAGTATTTGACACAAAGGCTATGCTTTTTTTCTTGTCAGCTTTGTCACCTATTCCTACTTCAAAGTTTAGTAGAGAGCCAATGAGTTCATCAACTCTTATCTTACAGATGTCTTGAGCTTCCTCTATGGCAGTTACTTTCATGTCAAATCTCTTAGGGAGAGATCTGGGAATTTTTCTTACCAGCTTTTCTTCAGACATCTTTTCACCAAGAGCACTTGAAGCATTGGCAATCTCAAGAATATTCATATGAAAGTCATGTATGCTTTCATCATCTTTCATTCTCAGGCTTTCAAACTTAGTTGTAAGGAGTTGAAGTCTAGACATTTTTACCTTGGATGTACCTTCATGAGTAGTCTTTAGAATCTCCCAAACTTCCTTAGCAATTTCACAGTTGTTCACCCACCTGAATATGTTCCGGACAATTCCATTGAACAAGGCATTCAGGCCTTGGAGTTTCCCAGAGCTAGACCATCTTCTTCCTTTGTCCATTTTTCCTCAGGTTTTAATTCAGTTGTAGCAACCATTCTAGGTTTCTAGTAGTCATAATTGTTCCCGTCCAGAACATGTGGTCTGTTCACGAATCCTCCTTCTTTGTCCATGGTACCAAAAAGTATCACCCCTGGATCTCACCCAGAACCAGAGAAGGATGCCTACTCTGATACCAATTGAAATTCTGGTATCAGATATTAGATGTTGAAGGAAATCCATGATCCATGATAGTTTGGGGGCCCAATTTGGCTTGTTATGGTGAATTGAGGAAATCCAAAGTTGGAAGTTCAAGCTTCATGTTCACGTGCAAAAATGGCTCCAATTGCCTTGTTTTTGATTCAGATCACTTGCTAAGACTTGGATAGATCTAAAATTCTTGGTGCATTATGTTTAGTTTGATGTTGTAACTCAAAATATGCACCAATATGACATGAAAAGGGATTAAAATCAATTCAATTCAAATCATGACTTTAAAGTCCTTTTTCTTTGATTTTTCTTCACCCATCTTCAAACCCTAGCATAATTCAATCCAATTTGATGTTCCATGATGGAGTTGAGCTCATTTGAAGCAAGTTTCGTGTTGGAGAAAGTTCCATTTGAAGTGTGCAAAATCATGAAATGGACCTACAATGAAAATGACCTGTAATCTCACTTTCCCAAAATACCCTTGCCTTGCAAGCCTCATAACCTGAGTTATACAAATCAGATAAAGGACTACTAGGACTTTTTGGAAAGCTAAGATCATAAGAACAACTTTATTATTCATCAAAAGTAGAGGTGAAACATGATTCTAGGTCAAAAATTCCTTGGAAGTTGGTTGACTGAAAATACATTCATCTGAGGACCCATAACTTGTCAGCATCATAACTTGATTTCTAGAAACCCAATGGATGAGTTCTAGTACTCAAAAGAAAGATAAGAACATGCTCTACAAGTCTCATGTTAGCATCAAAGTAAGATGAAATTTGTATCTTGAGATATGTGGTCTTGAAGTTGGGCACTAAATAGGGATTTTACACTGACAAGCTTAGAAACCCTAATTTAGAAACTTCTCACACTCTTGATTCTTCTTAAATTGATCTTGAAATAACATCTTAGATGCATCAACACAACTATCCATGACTCCAATGAATTGGAATTAAGTCTTAATCTCCTTCAAATTCACATTTGATCTTGCATTAGGTAGATGAAACCCTATGTGTATAATCCTCTTATTGCCACCTCTTGCACATGATGTAACATCTTAGATAAGCTCCACAATGGCTCTCAAAGCACTCCATGAGCTCCCACAACATTCTACATCCATAACCATGGACTCACAATCCTCTGATATTCTTTAATTGGCCTCCTAGATAAGAGATAAACCACAATTATCCATCCACTCCCTCAAAGAGCTTTGACCTTCTCCTGATGAAGATAAGCACTTGAACACTTGAATAAAATCTCTTGCTTAGGCTTAGAACCCTTGGTAACCTTCTCTTGCTATGAAAAATTATCTTGATCCCCTGAAAATGAACAATGATATGCAAATGCATATGCTAGAAGATGCAATGAAACATAAGCCAAGTCCAAGAAAAGGTTGGGCAAATTTTGGGGTACAACAGCTGCCCCAAAGTATGCCAAGTTTATGAAGGCATAAATGAATCATCTTCTTTGATGACATTGACCTCAGGAAATGTAAAGTTGATGAATTCTTGTCCAGCAATTCTTGCAATTTTATCTGCATGATGTTTGACATTTTCAGAGCTTTCCTAATAAGGATTCCATGATTCTGGTATTGCAGGTAGATTTCCCTCCAGGTCATTCAGCGGATATGCATTCTCTGGCTGACTCTTATTCCTTGGATCTTCCATGTAAGGTTCCAAAATGGGTTAATCATCCAAGGGACCATATGAGTTATAATTGAAGTTATCTTTCATCAGAGTATCTTCTTCTAATGAGTTGGGAGGAGCACAACATCCTTCAGGATCACAATCTACATAGATTATCCTAACATCTGATCTTGGTATATATTTGGGACTTTTCTTCAGAGATCAAAATGTCATGTATGTTTCTTCCTAAGATATATATCCTTCATTGTTGAAATAGTATTTCCATTCTTCATCTGTATCAGAGAGATCATTTTCCTCGATGGTGTGGACTTCTTGAGATATTGGGTGGAGGAAGCCTCTAATACGGAAGAAATCTTGAATAGGTCGAGTGGCCTCATCCTTTTTTGTAACCTTGGTAAGTGCTAGAGAAAACCTGAGACTTTTTCTTGTCCTGTTATCAACAGGAATCACAACTTACCTCCATCCTTTTATGTTACTGCTTCTTAATACTTGGAGGGCATCTTTGTACGAGAAAATTGATGTTCCTTCTTCTTGATGATTCTTATTGCTCACAGTGAGTACTTGAAATTGAGTTCCAATTACCTCCTTTGGTTTTAAATATGAGAATGATGATAGGTTGCTCATGATTAGAGCTTGTTCTCTGCATACTATGATCAACTTGTCATTCTTGACAAACTTCAACTTTTAGAGAAGTGTCGAAGTTACTGCCCCTGTTTTACGTATTGAAGTTTGTCCCAATAAATAACATTATGTTGTTAGGATGTCCATGACTTGGAAAGTGTGAGGATCAATGTTTATGGGAAGTTCGACTTCTCTAATAATTGTCTTCCTGGATCCGTCAAAAGCTTTGACCATGATCTCATTGCCTCTCGTGGGGGCGCCTTGAAAAGATAATCGTGCCAGACTGGATCTTGGCATGACGTTCAAGGATGAACATGTGTCTACAAGTACACTGGCTAAGGCATCATCTTGGAAATTGATTGTGATGTTGAGTTCAATGTTATGATTCTTGCCTTCCTCTAGAAATTCTTCATCACTGAAACCCAAATTGTTGCAGGAAGTGGTGTTGGAAATAATGCTGCCAAACTGACCTATTGTCACATCTTGTTCTACAAAGGCTTGTTCCAAGACTTCCTGTAGAGCTTATTTGTGAGCTTCTAAACTGAGCAGGAGAGATAACATGGATATTCGAGAAGGAGTTTGTAATAGTTGATCCACAATGTTGTATTCACTTCTCTGGATGAGTTTTCACTTTTCATCGTTATTTTTCACAGGCTCTGTGCTACTGGATTGACCAATTTGTTGATTAGGAACTTCAGCTTAAAGTTCCTTTTCTTTTGCAGGTTCTCTAACTCCTCTATTGAAGATTCGACCATTTTGGGTAACTCGACTGATATCAGTAATGTTGACAACTGATGGCAGTGGAACTTCTTTTCCATATTCTATTATGGTTGCACCGTATTTGTATAGAATAACTTTCTCTGACTCGTATAGCATTGAGCCTAGCAAGTAGATGACTGTTGTACCCCAAATTTTTCCCTTAGATTCTCTAATAATCTACATATCATTTTTGGTCAATCATAAATGCATAGCTAACCATTTTAACTGTTTGTTTGTTTTGTTTTGTGAAGTTAGGTTGTTGCTGAAAGTTTCGGAAGTCATGAAGGTTGAAATTCTGTTATCAGATATTAGATGTCGAAGGAAATGTTCCCGACACAAATATTTGTATAATAAGAACAAAGATAAACAAAAACAATTGTAAAGAGACACAGCAATTGTTAACCCAGTTCGGTGAAACCACACCTACGTCTGGGGGCTACCAAGCCAGGGAGGAAATTCACTACTAGTAGAATTAATTCAGAGCTAAACTCCCAGTTTACAACTCCTCACTTAATCTCTACCCATGTAACTTCTGCCTAGAACACCCCTAGACAAGATACACCTCTCACTCCCCCTCAATCACAGCAGTGATAACAGTCAATACAATAAGAAGACTTTAGAAGACACTCTTTAAAGTCACAACTTGATCTTGCTTAAAAGCTTCAATCAAGTGCAATACACTCTTGCTTACAAGCTTTGAGTGAACAATTTACAATTAACAACCTATTCCAATTCACACATTAAACAACGAGTGAATGGCTCACAAAACTAATACACACGAAGCCTTAAAGCTTAAACAAATGCACACACTTTTAATCCTTGCTTCTCTGGTCTTTAAGCTAGGGTTTTCATCTCTTTAAATAGCAATGCAGAATAGGCTTGGACTGTGGCAAAAGTAACAGCAGGATTTGAGAAGATTTCTATCTTCATCAATAGTAACAGATTTGATTCGATCATTCAAATCTAATAAAATCATTCTTCCAATCTTCAATCAATCTTCTGAGAATAACTCCATATCAAATCAAATTTGATCCACAATAAGTGTTTCAGAAACGCTTTTAGAACACCATAAAACATCGTAAAATCCACACCAGAATAGTGCAACAGACTTGCACAAAGAAATGGACAGACAAACATACAAACATAATCATATAGAATGTTTTCTCCATGAGTGTCAAGATATCTTGTTTGACATCATGAGATAAGTCCTGTTAAAAAGTCCAAAGCAACCTGCTGATCCTGACATATAGATGTCACGACATCTTGTAGGACATCTTGTGATTATACCTAGTTTTACCAAAATAAGAAGTTCAATCATCATCTATTTTTCTGTGGGTTTCAAAATAAGAAGTTTGGATTTATTGGGAATTTGTGAGAAAAATGTTTGAAAGTAGGATTTTTATTTCACCACAAGGAATTCATCAAGTCACATTCTTCACAAAACACAAGTTCAAAATTGCAAGATTTAAGAATGTTTCTCATCCAATCTCAAAAGCTTAAGTTTTGTTTCACGAACTCATGAGGATTCAAATTCCCAAGAATTTTTGAATTACTACTTCAAGACTCAAGATTCCTTTACTCAAGTAGATTCCAAAGTCCAAAACCAAAACTTACGGGATTTGAATGCATAAATTTCCAAGATTTATAAGCTAGTTTTTACAAGAAGTATTTGGCTTATTTTAACTCCCAAATATCAAGGATTACAAATCTTAGTTAAGAACATCCAAAGTTATGTATGGCATTATAAGATCATTTCAACAAGTACAAACCAATTTTCAAGTTGATTTTTTTCTCCATGATAGAAGTTACAAGAATCTAAGCCTAAATAAAAAATTAGGAGTTAAGGGTTCAATTTGTTTCATTCATTTCCAGATTGAGCGCAAAATTCATATTCAAGTCATAAACACAAGGGGATTTACATATACTTTGAATCATGGTCTCAACTCTAAGATTTGTTACAAGTTAAGGTTATTGTTTGAATATAAAATCCTATCAAATTCTAAAAACACCCGCTTTAAGTTTCAAACTCCTTTTGCAAAATAAAGATTGGAGGATTTTACATTAACTTTGAAAATTCAAAGTTCAACATGATAATTCAAGTTGCAAGATTTGTGCATCAAAGTACATTCCGCTCATACCAAAGTTGAAAAGAAATTTATGGAATATATTTGAAATTCAAAAGCATTACAAACCAAAGCCACCTAAATCACAAGGAAACCTGATTCCAAAGTATTATTCGCAATGACAGTAAAGAGGAAAATTACAAAAGGGCTGCAAATTCAAAATAGTAGGATTTTTTTGGTCTCAAAGCACTCCTTAATCTTGTACGAATGTCGGCATGGTGCCTATATCCTCTCCAACAGTAACTTCCGCAAGATCTGGCAGGTATAGAACGATGGCTTTGGATGCGTGTGAACAAGTAATGGCGTGCGAAACCTACTGCTTCCAAGCACAAGCGCAAACCTGTTTTCAAAGAAAAGAGAGAAGGGAAGTCATTTCTAGTGGAGGAGCTGTGAAGGATTTGCTGCAGGGATCACAGTTGTTGTTCAAACACCACAACCAGTTTTTCGTTTCTTCTCTTCCTATAAAGAGCAAAACCAACAAATCGGTGAGAAATAATAGACAAGCACAGTCATCATCATTACTATCAATTAAAGACATTGAATCATGAGCATCATATTCCAAAAATTTGTCTCCAACATAATCAAATAAAAAAGGTAATTCATTTATCACAAGGACAGGTTCCAGAAAAAAGGGATTATTTCTAAAGCAGTGCGAATCACATTCTAGAACAAGATACTACACGATGAAGACAGAAAAGAAATACCCCAAAACAGAATGAGATTAAATCAAGTGCATTAAAGTTTTGCCTCAAACTTTAATTTCGCAAAGCCTATAAAAAACAGATCTCTCCTCATAGAGACGAACAGAACAGCAAAATTATATATACACATACTCAGTCCCATACGCATGAAAATAGCAGAATATCATCACAAAACGCACATCCGTAAAGAGACGTACACAAAAAAAGTTCACAAAGGAACAAAACCCTAAATCACAAAACAAAGAAATCAAAAGGGGGATCAAAACTCATCTGAGAAACTTCCCATCATCGGAGTGTCGTAGTTCTTCAACCTCGCCACAAAGCCACTGTCGGAATCCCGCGAAAGTCCATCACACACCGTAAGTTTGTTTTTTAATAATGACGTCTGATTGATCGATTTTGTGTTGCGTTTTTCAGATGTGATTTTGGGAGAAAGAAGAGAGAAGGAGAGGGAAATAAAAGGAAAGTGAGAGAAAAAGAAGAAGAAGAGAGAAGTAGAGGCGATGGAAGAAGGAGATCAAAGAAAAAAGAAAGAAACGAGAGAAGAGGGAAGAGAGACGGTGTCGCTACTCGAAAAATTGCAACGACGGAGAGGCGAGAATGAAAGACAGAAGAGTCGCCATCGAACTTTATTTATGCCATGAGGGGAAGGGAAAACATCGAGAAAACCCTAAGAAATAACGTATAAGATGGTCTCGTGACCAAAGAACGGGTTCGGAAGCCGGTTATGCGAAGGGAAGGTATTAGCACCCCTCGCATCCATCGTACTCGATGGGAACCATTTGTTTGTCTATGTGTGAATATATTTTCTTAAAGATTATTGCTATAAAGAGTGTTCCAAGGGGAAGAGAAAGGCTAAAAATAGGGAAAAGAGAGATAAAGGGGAAGAAGAGAGACTCGGTAGGACCTCACGGTCTTATGCCTATGTATTTTCAACGGGTGTGAGAAAGTCAGAGTCAACGTAGCTCGGGGGACTATGTATAAAAGACGGGAGAGTGCACGACAAGGATTGGGGCCCTTGTGCCTAAGTATCTTTACTTAAAAGAAGTAAAGAATCAGAGCAGTTGTAGTTCGGCCTACGGTTAACTGGTGTTTTGTAGATGACGCCAACGTGCGCATTCTAGCAGTTAGGTGTATTGTTGCTCGCTTCTGGAGTCTTAGGCGTTACCTGTTTGCGGTAAACGGACGTAACATATCCTTTTTGAAAAGAGAGTTTTCGCCTTCGAGGCAAGATGTCACATTTGATTTGTGGAAGTTATTTTTAGGGATGAAATAGGTCCTCGGATAGTAACCCCTTGCGGGTAGTACCCAATTCTTTATCTCAAAGAATTATTATGAAAGGTGTGGTGAATACAGTTACATCTTCGTATTGAAAGACGAGTATCGAGACCACACACTCTACAGTGAGTATCCTGACATTCGGAGAGGAAGAAGTCTGCACTCAATCCTTTCTTTTTAGTTCAATAAAAAGATAACTTTATTCTCTTTATTAAATGTGTTTTGATCTTGAACGGTAAGTGCTTTGCAACAGTGAACCATAAAGGTAATGTTAAGCACTCGGGATAGAAAAGGCCTACGCCTAACCACTCCATGACCATTCGAGTTTTTATTGAAAAAAAGAGTTTGAAAATGCGCTTGGCATGAGACCAAGGTTTTTAGACTCACAGAGAGAGGTTTCGAAAAGAAGTTTTGAAAAGATAGATGGTGGTGAATAAAATATGGTAGGTTGATGGCGATGCACGAAGCAATCGACTTACATGGGTTGAAACATACAAGGTTAGTGTGATGTGGTGGAAGAGAGGTGAAACCCTAAGGTGGTTCAATTTGAAAAGAGTTTGAAAATGGCTTGACGTTGGATCAAGCTTTATTTGTTCTTCATTTTTAAAGCGTGCTCTAGCCTAGTTAGTTTTTATCTTTCTTAACGAGTAGCAAGCAAGCACGAAAAGAAACTAAACTATTACACGGTAATGGGAGAGGGATACATACAAAATACAAGGGATTGCTGGAAATAAATAGTCTCATTGTAAGGTAGCCCAAGAGAAAGTCGTGTGTGTGCGGGGTGTCCTAAACTAAGAAAACGGGAAAGAGTTCGGACAAAAAGTATCCAAACTAGGGTTTTTAGGGTTTTTGACAATTTTATCATGTTTTTGGTATTTTGAATGAAATAAGCAGGGAAAGGGTTAGATGATAGTATATGCAATATGATAGGATGAAATATGCACAATGATAATAATATGAACAAGATAATGGACAAGATAATATCAACAGAAAATATAAACAGAAAAATATGTGCGGGGATATAAAAACAGTGAGATATCAACAGAAATGTAAGTCGGAGGTTAATAATTAGTGAAATGGAAAAGGTCAAAAGGAGTGGGATCTCGTCTTAATCATAAACTCGCGTCGATTGATCAAAGATAATCTCTCACGATCCCAAAGTATAGAAAAATGATCCAAATGATCATTTTCTACAGATTTGAAATAATGAAGATTAGCGACTTCAATAAGTTGACATTTACGAATGTAAAGACTTCATTGACCACTAAAAGTAGGATAAGATCGAAATGAATTAGAAAATAAAATTAAACCTCGTCTTAATCGCAAACTTCATGTTAATTAATCAAAGGGAACCTCTCACGATCCCAAAGTAGAGAAAATGACCCAAATGGTCGTTTTCTATAGATTTGAAATAATGAAGGTTTTAACATCCTCGAAAACTAAAGTTTATGAATCGGAGACTTCATCGGTTCGAAAAATAAAATAAAATCGAAAAATGAAGAAGAAATTGAAAGGTGAAAAAGTGAGGGGTCTTGGATAAACTATTATCTATCAATAATTTGACCAATAATGATTTTAAGGTCTCATCATTGACCTAAGCTAAATCGACGATAAAATAAAAAGTGAGAATGGTAAATCATGTAGAAATAATAAATAGATTTTTTTAAAACAAAAACAAGAAATTCAAAATGAAGTTTTAATAACTATGACTAAAGAAAAGACAAATAAAATTATAAAATTAAGAAAACGTTGGATTAAAATCCAAATCCCTACCAAACTTAAACTAAAAAAAATTGAGATAAAAAATATCAAAGGAAATATTATGGGCTTAGGCAAAGCCCATCATCCACTCTTATGGAAATATGCACAATACAAGCATGGAGGGGTATGTTTTCTCGAAAAACATGGGCCTACAAGCTCCCCACCATGATCCACACAACAATTCATCCACCAAGGGACTGGGTCAACAACACGTAAGGAAATGTTCAAGTAAACAAAATAAAAAGAAAATGAATGAAGCACAAAGCCTCAATTTACTAAAAGAACAAAATTCCTTAGAACAAAAACCACAACACGCTCAGGGAATTTCTTCCCTCTCATCGCGCCTCGCCATTAAACTCAAGAGGGAATCGGAAAAAAAAATAGGAGCAGTGCATTCAACCTTCAACTCCGCCATTCCTACTCTCTTCTCCCATTCGATCCCTTGCTCTTTCACTCGCGACTCAGGTTCTATTTCAATATGTTCTGTGTTTTGAGTTGATTTCGATTTGTTGATCTTTCTCGTCTTTTCTTTATATTCTAATTTGTGTTATGTTTTAGGATTTTTTGGGTTTTGATTTGATTGGGGATGCAGGAAAAGGGTATCTCCAAATGGGTTATGTAGAACGGGAGATGTTGAAGCTTGTTTTTGTTTATGGGTGGGCTCAGGTTTTTGCAATTTAAGGGCCTTCTGAATTGATGGTTGACGGAAGATCTCCTTTTTTGTGTGGAACATTATTGGCTTTTTATGGAGCAGAATTGAGGGCGAAATGAGAGTTCCTTCGAATTTGGTAAGGTGGGTTTGTCCTTCACTAAACCTGCTGTTGTTGGTGAGGTAACGAGCCTCCGTACCAGACATTTCTGCTGCGGATTCGCAAGCTTCCAAAGGAAGCTTTACCCTATACCCCTGCACTTGTACCCATACCCCTACATTTTTAAAAAAATACCGATTTTATCCTCATATATTTTAATATTTTATTATTTTTATTTTCATTTTTTTATAATTTTTAGACTTTGAGGAATAGACCCCCAATCAACCGGAACACTCTGAGAATCGCAATGGGTACGCATATTTTTTCATACCGGAACACTTTAATAAAGACATCCGGTATTGGGATTTTCGTGTGATCACCGGAACACTTGGAACAAGTCTTCCGGTTTGAAATTTTGAATACCGGAACTCTTGTAACAAGTCTTCCGGTTTGTTTTTTGACTACCGGAACACTTGTTGTAAGTCTTCCGGTATGTAGTTTGGCTACCGGAACTCTTTCTATAAGTGTTCCGGTATGTATTGGCCTTTTTTTTTGAATTTTTTTTTTTGAATTTTTTTTTAAATTATTTTTTTTACGTATGTATGTAATTTCAGAAGTTCCTTTACAAATATGCGATAAAGATCAAATATGGGTAGATACGTCTGATGTTTTTTCAACTACTCAAAAATTTAATACACGAGAAGAGGTAATAAGATGGATTAAAGAGATCGGAATCTGAAATAAAGTTACGGTTATCATCACTCGCTCAGATATTAAAACAGGTAAGAGAGGAAGAAGTAACAAATTAATATTTGGATGTGATAAAGGAGGAAAACACAGAGATATTGTTAGTGGAACTCAGAGTGCGACGAAAAAATGTGAATGTCCATTTAGAATCAGATCAATTCCAGCGGCTGATGGATCTGGATGGAAAATTGATATAAAATGTGGAGTTCATAACCATGATTTACCTGATAGATTAGAAGGTCACGCATTTGTCGGTAGGTTGACAGCGGATCAGAAGCAACATGTTATTGATTTGACAAAGAGAAAGGTTCCACCTAGACATATACTGCTTTCATTGCAAGAGCAAGATCCAGATAATGTCACTCGGATCACGCAAATATACAAACAGAAGAGTACGATAGTAAAAAATATAAGAGGTTCTAGAAGTGAGATACAACATTTTGTTTAAGCTTATTGAGGAAGCAAGTTATGTTTATTGGAGTAGAAAAAGAGATGACTCTGAAGTTATTAGAGATATCTTTTGGGCTCATCCAGATTCAGTTAAGTTGTTGAATATTTTTCCTACTGTGCTAGTTATGGACAGCACTTACAAGACAAACAAATATAGGCAACCTCTGTTTGAAATTGTTGGAATGACATCAACCGAGTTGACTTTTGCTGTCGCATTTGCCTATATTGAGTCTGAGCAAACTGAGAATTTTTGTTGGGTGTTAGATAAGCTTAAACAATTGTTTGTGAAAAAAGAGTTGTGTCCACAAGTGATTTTGACAGATAGAGATCTTGCTTTGATGAAAGCCATTGAAATTGTATTTCTAAGGTCGATCAATATGCTATGTCGATATCATATTAACAAAAATGTTGGTGCAAAACGGAAACAATATGTGGCTAGTGACATGCAAAAGAAAATTAACGAATTATGGACGGAGGTTGTATGGGCTAGTGATGAGGTTGAGTATGATCAAACGTTGAACCAACTTGAGTAGGTGTGTGTTGATTGTAATGAATTTATTGATTATGTGAATGACACATGGTTGACACCACATAGACAAAGATTTGTTGAAGCATGGATTAATCGATTGCTACATTTTGGTAACACCACGACTAATCGGTATGTATTTGTTTTTAGTATTTCTAAATTGTATTTTTTTTAATTTTTTTAAAATATATTTAATATGTATTAATTTTAGGGTCGAGTCTGCTCATTGGAAGTTAAAGCAAATGTTGGGGAACAGTATTGGTGACATGGTCAAATGTTGGGAGGCTATGAATGACAACTTAAAGTTACAATTGGGTAATATTAGAGCTTCTTTTCAAAAGAGTTTTTATGAAGTTGAGCACGCCCACGTAAGTCCATTTTACAATAATTTACGTGGTTCAGTGTCTCGAGATGCATTGAGACGCATTGCTGAAGAGTTAAAACAAGTTGATTATGTTGGAACTAACAAGGAAAAGTGTCGTTGTACTCTTAGAACAACCTACAGATTACCTTGTGCTTGTGAGTTGACAGGATATAGAATTGATGGTATACCGATACCAATAGAGGTTGTACATGTTCATTGGAGAAAACTAAGTATGGAAGTTAATTTGGAAGAAGACGTAGACGATGGATCAGAGGTGGATATGTGTAGTGCAATAGATGAGTTATGGAAAAGGTTTAAGTCACTGGATGTTGTTGGAAAAGGGCATTAAAAAGTAGGGTTTTTGAACTTGCCTTCCCAACAATGACTTCTATGTGTCCACCACCTGAGAAAATAAAAACTAAAGGGGGAGTCAAGAGAAAAGACAAAAAACCAGTAGGATATGATGTTTATAGAGACCCTTCGTATCACGAATATGTTGATCAAGCATCTCAATCTCAACCATCACAAACTTCGAAGAAGACTAAATTATCACAGTCTTCACAAAAGAAATCTCAACCATCACAAGCTTCGAAGAAGATCAAATTATCACAATCTTCACAGTCATCTAAGCAGTTCATCCTTCAGTTTCCTAATCACATTCGATCCTATATTGATGATGTAGTTAATGTTGTATCAGATGGTAATTGTGGTTTTAGAGTCATTGCTTCATTGCATGGATTTGGTGAAGATGGTTGGGCAATGGTTCGTCGTGACTTGGGTTTGGAAATAATACATAATGAAAGATCAAGTTTGTATGCCAATTTATTCACTGATCAGTTAGCAGTGGTGAGAGAATCTTTGATGATAGAGGAAGTCGATCCTCAACCACCACATAAATGGTTAACTTTACCAGATATGGGTTACGTGATAACGAATCGTTATAATGTTGTACTTGTCTGTTTAGGAATTGAATGCTGGACTTTCTTCCCTATGACAACTTCATTTTCACCGAATGTAGCAATTTACTGCATTGGTTTTGTAAACAGAAATCATTGGGTTCAGGTACTTAGTTGTTTTTAGATAATGCGATTAATCTTAAGTTTTTTTCGTTATTTTTACTTACTATTTTGATTATTTTTTTATTTAGGTAAACATGAAAGAAGGGTTTCCATTGCCACCAGTGACAGTAGATTGGAAGAAGTTTCATTCTCCAGCAGCAACATCTTGGATGCTAGGATTTGCAGAACGTCTACAACATTGGCAACAACTTACCCCTATATTACCAACGCATTATACATTATAAATTATGTTACTCGTTTTTAATTTCAAAACATGAATAATGACTTATGTTACTCGTTTTTAATTTCAAAACATGAATAATGACTTATGTTACTCATTTTTAATTTCAAAACATGAATTGTGAATCATTCAAAACATACACATAAACCAACTAGATCAAATGAGTCTAAAAGTTAACACATAAACATAAAACAATTAGGTCAAATGAGTCTAAAAGTTAACATATAATTATAAATATAAATACAAGTCACTGTGATCGAGCAATAGATAAAGCTTCGAACAAATCTGCAAACTGTGGGTCATCATCTTCAGCACCAGCCTGCTGAAGATACCGATGAATCAACGAAGACACTCGAGCCCAGCTAGGATCAGATGGTCCTACTTCATATACAGGAACTGGCATCTTTGCTGGCATCTCTACTGGCGCATCATGATAGGATGGCGGTACCAGACGAGGATGCGAGACACGATAATACCACTCAAGATATCCATCATCTGTCTCATATGGGGTGGTGGCCGGTGCTGTCGGACGAATCACATTCTGAACACTCTGATGGTAACTAATCCAGTCAACATCAATATCACCAGCCATCGTATGATCTAGAGGTGGATGTGGAATATACTGCCGGTATCCAAACTGACGCATACATCTGTCAGGCAAATATGGAACAACAGTGTCACCCCACCTCAGACACCCCCTATATAGACATAGCTCATCAAACTGACACCATACTCTATGATTCTCGAATGGGCGCCATATGACGTCAGCAGGTGTTAGCTCGTCCAAAATAGGCCGCAAGTCATCCACCTTCAACGAACCTTGCCTATAGGACCATCTCATCGCTCGAGGGAGACCCACATTATTAGCTGGCATCCAGTTCTCTCCTTTTTTTCCAAGCGTTGGAAAATACTCATGAATCCAACACTGTTACAAAATTAATATGGTTACTAAATTTAAAATAATTAATTATAACATAATAAACTAGATAAATAAAATATACTACATTAAAATAATTACCTGTAGGAGAGTCGGATAACCACCAAGCTGCTTACAGCTGAACATAGAAGCATCTCCGAGATATCTGTAAAGAGTAACCAATGCAGCTGCTCCCCAACTGTATCCTGGTAAGCCATCCAAGTCTATAAACAGTGACCGGTATCGTGCCTCGACAAGAGTAAACGACTTGTCCGCGAAAATAGTGGAACCCACTAACATCAGCAAATAAGCTCTAGTGGCATAATCCCATCTAGATGCAGCTCTGTGCTCTACGAACAGATCATATAACCACTCCAGCTTATAGTAGGAACCCCTGCATTCACGGATTTGTTGTTGTACTACTCTCTGTGACACTCCTAAATATTGAACAGCCCACTCAACAGCAAGCGCTTCACTAATATCTTGAGGACTCCAGAAGACTCCCCTGATGGGCAAGTGAAGCAGACAAGAAACATCATCTAGAGTAATCGTCATCTCACCAAACGGCATGTGAAATGAAGATGTCTCTAGATGCCATCTCTCTGCAAATGCGGAAACTAGGTTTGTGTTTATCTTTGTTAAACTAGTTCTCTGGAGTGAAGCTAGACCAGACCTAGATATCCAGCCCTCCATCTCTCTGGGTAGCTGTAGTGGAACCCTCTGCATCAACTTCAATCCATGCCCCGCTACCTTTAACTCTTTCTTCGACCCTCTCTCCTGAAAACTATTAAAACAATTAAAAATTTGAATTCTATTGAATATTAAATAGTTTTCGTTTTCTTACCTGACCGAACCATATACGGTTTGCAATATGTTGTTCGTATTTAACTAACAGAGATGTATCAGACGGTCCTCCTGGATATCCAACCGGCTCGGATGCTGATGCTGATGCTGATGCATCAAAATGCTCTTCTTCAGCCATTCTCGATGACTCACCCCGTCCTACTCCATGAGGGATCCTACCATCTCTGCCTCGTGTGCGCACCACTGGAAAAAAAATAAATATAATTAAAAATTAAAAAAATAAATAAATAAATAAGTAGAAAAGAAATTAAATAAGTAAAAAAAAATTAAATAAGTAGAAAAAAAATTAAATAAGTAGAAAAAAAATAAATAAGTAGAAGAAAAAATAAAATAAAAAACAATACACCGGAAGTCTTCAGGAAAGTGTTCCGGTGAAGAAAATAGTTTTTGGTCTGTACCAGATGTCTTTTAAAAAGAGTTTCGGTGAAGAAAATCCAATTCGCGTGTACCGGAAGTCTTTAGGAAAGAGTTCTGGAAGACAAAATCAACAAGTTTACAAACCGGAAGACATTCGTTAAGTCTTCTGGTGAAGATGAAAAAAAATTACGAACCAGATGACTTACTGGTAGAGTTCCGGTATGTATTTGATCAAAAATGGCTTCCGGATGTCTAGGTTGAAGTCTTCCGGTTTGTTAAAAGAAAAAGAGCTTCCGGATGTCTTTGTATTTGGGAATGAAGGAAAAATGAAAAATTTTCAAAATTATAGATATTTAAACAAGGGTATTTTGGTCCAATATTTTTTAATGTAGGGGTGTGGGTATAAGTGTAGGGGTATGGGGTAAAACGTCCGCTTCCAAATGAGGCTACGCAAGGCCCGCGTCTTGAGTTGTGGCCTGCTTTATGTTGGTCACGCCATTTTTTTTCAATTTTTTCGTTTGTTTCATGTTGGTTTTGCAGGCTACAACAATGTTGTTGTGTGTTGTAATCGTACATTTTGCAGTAGAAGGTTGCTACTTGTTTGGATTTTAGCTCGTACTGCGAGACAGTTGATTTTATTTTCACCCTCTATCCAACATTCACGCCATGAGCCCTGTTCTCCCATATTGTTCACGTCATTTTATACTATATAGCCTCAAAGGTTGTACGTGTTCAAGTGGTCTTTTGCTCATTTTGATGAGTTCTTTTTGTTATATTATGTATGGGGCTTGAACCAAAAATGAGGTGCCATGGGCTTCTTGTCCCCTTTTTTTTTCCATTTTTTTGTGTAATTCATGTAAAGAACTAAAAAATGGGTTTCTTCGTTGTAATATATGGATTCTACATTATGCATGGTATTTCTTGAAGAATGAGTTTAAATGAGACTTTTACGTTACATCTCTACAATCATATAATTTTTAAAAAAATTGCACTTGACCTTGAAAATTTAGTTCTTGAATTTTGACCAATTATTATCAATCTTGAATTGAGCCCAAAAATCATATTTAACACCAAATTCCCTTCTTGTTGAACTTCTACTTGAAATGAGATTTTAAGCATCAAGCATAAACCCATTTTGCACTTTGAATGAACTGAAATCTTAGGTCATGAATGAATCTTGAAATTTCCTTGAACCAATGCCACTTGGGTCTCAGATGAACTACACTCTTGTATCATGAATAAAATGAGCAACCAACTGCCTAGAAATGAGAGGATTGTGACTTGAGACATACTCCTCAGTACATTGCATAAAACTCCAGTTGGAAACTAATCTGAATGCTGATGACACTTCAACCATAAAGCATTATTGACTTGACATAGCCTGACACCCAAGTCAAACTTAGATGAACCATATTGACACAAACCATAACACATGTTACTTGAACTACTACAACCATGGCCCTGATCTTGGAACAAAGCCTTGCTTGATTGACAACTTAAACCAAGACCATTATTCCTCAATTCATGCTACCTATATATCTTATTTGAATACCTTTCCTGAGATTTGATTCAACCTATCAAAACCTTGGGCAGGAACACCCTATATTTTTTTTTTTGATTTTCTGAAAGACAATTATTGAGTGGTGTTGCATCGCTGCGAAGAGGGGCCGGCAAGGACAGAAGAGTCGCCACCGTTCGTTATTTATCTCAAAAGAAGGAAAGGAAACGATCAGAGAAAACCTAACGAAAAAGGGAGAAGACAGGTCATCGCAACCATATCACGGGTTCGAGAGTCGGTTACGCAAGAGGAAGGTGTTAGCACCTCTCACGTCCACTGTACTCAACAGGACCCACACTTTGTTGTCTATCTAAAAGGGTGTTTACTATCTACGCTACGACTATGGGACAAAAGAAAATAAAAGAGACTCGATAGAGCATCGCCGCTCTATGCCTACGTATTCCCTCGCGCAATGGGAAAGTCAGAGTCAACGTAGTTCGGCTAACTACGGGTGAAAGTGGGGGAAGGTTGCTCGCCAAGATATCGCCGTCTTGTGCCTAAGTATTCTCATCTAGTATGAGAAATCAGAGCAAACGTAGTTCGGGATAAAAAGAACACCGGTTGGTTCAAATGTTGTAGGCCCGAGTAGGGTTAAAACTTAGTTCCAGCAGTTAGGTGTATGCAGCTCGACCATTGGAGACTTAGGCGTTACCTGTTTGCGCTAGAAGCAAGAGTTAACAAAACTCTTCTTATGAA
Organism: Lathyrus sativus; assembly: GCA_963859935.3. Taxonomy (NCBI): domain Eukaryota; kingdom Viridiplantae; phylum Streptophyta; class Magnoliopsida; order Fabales; family Fabaceae; genus Lathyrus; species Lathyrus sativus. The sequence goes on from OZ012741.1 coordinate 266,242,404, forward strand.
AAAGGTTTTCCAAATTAAGACCCCAAAGGATAAAAAAGGGTTTGATGTTTGTTTTTGTTTTTTTTAAAGAAGAAGTGCATTGATTATTGTTTGTAATTCATGTTGCACTAAAGACTATGACCTAGGAACGAATGCATCGCATATCGTCCTAAGGACGTACACTAAACACTCTAAGCAATTGAGAGGAAGCCCCCCGATCACCATTTCCCAAGTACTTATGGCTCGTAACGTACAACAATCCTTATCCTTTATTAGATGTTTTGAGAAAGTTTGAAGATGAGAAGAGAGAGACACTCTAAAGGGAGACTAAGACTCAACCTAATGTTCTCATGCAAAGTGTATCTATAATTGGGATAAAAGGGAATGCTACCTAATGTTATCATGTATGGGTTCAAGCCTAAGGTCTATCATAATCAACCTTGAACAAGGAAGATTAGAGGTCCTAAGGGAACATGGCAAAGAAAAGAGAAAAAGAAGAAAACATGAACAAATGCAATATGCAAACATGTAATGCCCAATTAGAATGAAAGTTAGGGAGGAACAAAGTGTGGGGCAAACACCACCACAAGCATATCTCAACCTCAAGCATGCAAATGAGATATGCAAGAACCAAAAGAAAATGCACACAAAAGCATACAAATGAGCTTAAAAGAGTTCAAGCCAAAAGTGAGATGCAATGGGAGAAGTCATGACCCCTACAACCATTCAAGCATCAATCACCGAAGAAAAGCGGGAGGAAAAAGTGTGGGACAGCAGCCACCACAAGCACGTCTCAATCAAATCGTTCTTCAAACTCATGCAAAGACCAATGATAAACATCACTTTGAACAACATACAGGAGAGTATGCATTCAAGTGGAAAACGAACACACGTGTCGAAAAAATCATGACTAAACAATCAAGAATAGCGACATATATCCAAAACATCTCACTCCTAATACATCATACTGATTCTTGAAGATTCGAAGTGAAACCAAACCAAACAAGCATGAAAAACAGCAAAACAGGCCTGCTGGCACAGTGTTAATCGATTAACACCAGGGGTTAATCGATTAACCAGTCAAAATGCCTGAAAATTTGAAAATTCGTGTTGGTTAATCGGTTAACCAATTGGTTAATCGGTTAACACTGTGCCATAAGCAGAAAAACAGTCAGATAACAGCATTTTCAGCACAAAATCACTTATCCAATAATTTGGATAATCACATAATCAATTATGCACGAATTTAAACCAGAAAACAATGATCCAATCAACATGTAAACACATTAAACCAGCAAGATCACAGATCATATGAATCAAATCAACCAAAAGTCAATCAAAAATGAAGATCCATATTGAATATGCAAAATAAGCTCAATATTAACAATGGATCAAGAATTCCAACCTACGAAGCGGAGAATTGCCTCGGTTAATGTTGATTCACTCCGATTGATTAGATCCAAGCAAGAAATCCGGAATTCCTTCAAGATCCAATTGAGTTCTTGTAATAGAAGTGAAGATCCACCAAAATTAAGCAAGAATTATCCAAAAAAGCTCCTCTAGAACCACTTCAAAATTCAGATCTACAATTGCACGAAAATTGTACGGAGAAAATTATTCAACAAGGATGAAGGATGAAGGTTTGAGCTCTAGAATTCAATGATTCCAATGGAGAATCAAATAATTCAATGTGAGAGGAGCTTTTGGTGAAGTTTGGGAATGGAAAGTTGAGAGCAAATTGAGAGAGTGAGAGTGAATTCTGAAGTGAGAATGAAATTATGAGGATTTTTTTTGTGAGGTTTGGAGTAGATCATTTAAATACCCCTTAGGTTAGGATCCAAATGAGGTTTGGAATGTGGTTTATGAAAAATGGCATGGAATTAGGAATGGGAATTTGGAGGGAACTTGAAATGATTTGAAAGTTAACCAAAATTTGAAATGGTTCTAGATCCTTCCTTTAGTGTAAAATCAACATCAAGAATGATTAAAATGGACCCCAAAGTGAACTCACTTGAAAATTCACGTGCAAAGCAGAAATTTGCACTGGTTAATCGGTTAACCATATGGTTAATCGATTAACACCCTTGAATATTTGAATTTGACCTGTTTTTGACTTGGTTAATCGGTTAACCAATTGGTTAATCGATTAACACCTTCTAAAATTTGAATTTGCCGCCTTTTGGAGGGAAACCTGCACAATGGTCTGTTTTCAATCGTTTTGAGCTCTGTTAAGCTTCTGAAACTTGTTCTTGAATATTCCAACTGTGAGAACGCTTGATATAGCCTGCATGTTGTCTCCTGCACTAAAAATAACCTGCAAAACAAAATAAAATCGACCGCTCGATCATCGGGCAATATAAATGTCGGAGCCTCTAATGCTCGTTGTTCAGTCTTTTGCGCTAAAAAGAGCCTTGAGCCACAGGAAAACCTTGATCCCCTGCCTAAAGAACAAATTCTATGATATGAAAACAATGCAAAAATATATAGACCAAATGCTAGAACAATGCAGTGAAAACATAAGCCAAGTAAAGAAAAGGTTGGGTAAATTTTGGGGTACAACAGCTGCCCCTAATTAAAAGACGGTTGAATACCAAAGAACCCGAAAATTTTCCAACCGCAGAAAAAAAACTGCAAACTCTAATTGGGGATGAACATCTCCGGAAATAACTGAACTGATGGTTGCAACATCGACACACAGTCAGAAGAATCATCTGACATCGCCGCCAGATAACAACACTAAGTCGAAAAGATCATCTGACATCGCTGTCAAACATCGACACTAAGTCAGGAAAACATCTGCTATCATACGGCGTATAATGAACCTCTGACTTCGCCGTCAAGTAATAACATCCATTTTGAAAGAAGATATCTCTGACTTTGCCGTCAGGCCTCTGACCTCGCCGCCAGGCATTGACATTAATTTGTGACAACCCACCTGACCTCGCCGTTAGGCCTCGACATCAAGTCGATAAATCATCTGACATCGCCGTCAGGCCTCGACATCATGTCGGTAAAATCATCTGACATCACCGTCAGGCCTCGATATCAAGTCGGTAAAAGCATCTGACATCGCCGTCAGAACCATTGAACCCAATAAGCAATAAATCGATCGACTCAACACACAGCTGAGGAGAAACATCTGACATTGCCTCCAGATATCCTTTAAATAAAAACAGGTATCGAATCCGGATACAGAGACTTATGACATCGCCGCCAGTAGTTCGCTAAATAAAACCGAGTAACAAATCTGAAAATCGGATCAACACAGAGCATCTGACATCACCGCCAGGCATCTATTGAGTTGATGAAGACATCTGACATCGCCGCCAGGAATCCACGAAGCTGACGCACATCTGACATTGCCGCCAGGAATCTGCGGGGACTAAAACATTTGACCTCGTCATCAAGTATCCACACAGTTGATACACATCTGACATCACCGTCAGGAATCTACGAAGTTGATACACATCTGGCATCGCCACCAGGAATCTGCAGGGGATAAAACATCTGACATAGACGTCAGGCATCCACGTAATTGAGAAACATTCGACATCGCCGTCAAGAATCAATGGCAACCAATAGGCAAACCTAAGGTAAGGACATCTGACATCACCGCTAGACATTTACTAAATAAAAGCGAGCAACAAACCCAAAGGTAAGGACTTCTGACATCGCCGCCAGACATTCGTTAAATAAAAGTGAGCAACAAACCCAAAGGTAAGGACTTCTGACATCGCCACCAGATATTCGCTAAATAAAAGCGTGCAACAAACCCAAAGGTCGGATCAACCGAAGCTGATAAACACATCTTGAGAATACTCCGCTGGGGAAGAGAGAAACTTAACCAAGCAACTCTGGCAGGGAGAAAAAAGAGAAATTTAACCAAATAACTCTGCTTTGGGAGCGCGAAGGAACTTAACCAAGTAACTCGGCTGAGGAACAAAGAGAAACTTAACCAAGTAACTCTGTTGGGCAACACATAATAAGATGAACACGTCCATCAAAGATTTCCCCATGGTCTGTAGAGCATATGGGCTTATAACAACAGCTAAAGTCTGACGACGCTGCTGGGAGAAAAACGTAATCCGGGGTCCGAATACCACACGGGCCAACGGAAGCTACCATGGACTGGATACCATTCAAGCAAAGATATCAGTCATCTGTCGGAGATATACCTGCAAACAAAGAGGTAACCACCTGGCTTATGTTTCACATGCGTATGTTTGAAAATGGCGTAATGCTCCATACAAGATGGAAATGCTACGCGTTTGAAGGATGCTATGCACAGAATTCAAAATGCCCTGAACGACCTTCCAGAATACGACTCTTTTGGGGAAAAGACGGCTCTGCCGGGTAGACAACCAGACATTGAAAACAAACCTCACCCTACTGGGGAATCAACAGCTCTGCGGGGATACGGAATCAACCACCGAGATTCACAACACGCCCTGCTTGAAGAAGAATAGCTCTGAATGGCTCACCAATACTCACTTGAGAGTGACGACTTACCGGGGCAAAAAGTCAAAATTCAACCTGCCTGCTCACCTGAGGCACAATCTATCTCTGCCATAGATCCAATCTGCCAGGAAATCACAAACTTACCAACTTTGCTGGGAAATAGTCTATCTCTGCAGGGAAATAGAACTACTTCATGATGACTTTGCTGAGGATAGAGAGACGCCTCTGCTAACCTGCAAAGGAAAAGCCAACTCAACTAGGGATCGCCCAATGAGGGAACAACATCGACCTCTGCTTAGGGATGAGTCAATAACTTGAACTCTGAGGGGGTACACAGTTATACGTTCAAGCTCTATGGGGATAAATCCCATCTCGACTCGCTAGGGAGAAGGCCCACCTACAAGGGAACTAAGGTACATACCTGACCTGCGAGGGGGATATCAATTCGCCGAAGACCTCGGTCTAAACTGCTGAGGAATGAGTGCATACAGACTTAACCTGATCTGCATGAGGGATATCAAACTCGACCCTCAAGGGATAACCTTACTCTGCCATAGATCCACTCTGCTAGGGAATCACAAACTTACTGACTTTGTTGGGAAATAGTTTATCTCTGTAGAGAAATAGAACTACTTCATGCTGACTTTGCTGAGGATAGAGAGACGCTTCTGCTAACCTGCAAAGAGAAATCCAACTCAACTGGGGATCGCCCAATGAGGGAACAACATCGATCTCTGCTTGGGGATGATTCAATAACTTGAACTCTGAGGGGGTACACAGTTATACGTTCAAGCTCTGTGGGGAGAAATCCCATCTCGACTCGCTGGGGAGAAGGCGTACCTGCAAGGGAACGAGGTACATACCTGACCTGCGAGGGGGATATCAATTTTCCGGAGACCTCGGTCTAAACTGTTGAGGAATAAGTGCATACAGACTTAACCTGATCTGCATGAGGGATATCAAACTCGACCCTCTGGGGATAACCTTACTCTGCCGGAGACTTCAGTCTCAAACTGCGAAGAGTTAAATATGCACTGATCAACTGCTGGGAAAAAGCGTACACACTTAATCTGCTTGCTCCGTCTGCATACAACTCTACCGGGGATAGAGATATTCAAACTTCAATAGTTGGGGAAATGGTGATTATACCAGAGATACACCTCTGACACATTGCCCCAAGGGCAACGACCCTGCAAAAATGAGCCAACAGACAAAATATCTTGTACAAAGGAACTATCTCAGTCATCATCTGTGACGTTGTTCAAATAAATCAAAGTTCTAACGATTATTGGCAAAGCCTGCAAGTTTATGTATGCACAGTTTATCAAAAACATCGGGCGCTTTTTGCAAACAAAACAGTAAGGCTAAAGCAAAACAAGATAATCACTTAATATTATATGTTTTATTGACAAATGGGCCGGTAAATAGGCAAGATTTTACAACAGATGCATCCCCTGAAAAGAGGAAGCCGTGCAAAAATATACAGAAATGCATAGAAATATACAGAATGTCGACAGTGTGGCACAGACAAACACCATAAGTTGATCCATCTGTGACTCGCATGAATCCGATGCTTCACCGACGCTTCGTCATCAGAGGATATTGATTCAGATAAACGACCCTCAGGTCCTCCCTCAATCCACTAAGCACTGAAGATCACACACAGACCGCAGTCATTTGCTTTTCAAATCCCTAACTTTTGCGTGAATCGCCCTTGCAGGTTTTCAATTCACCGGGATACCCATTTTTCCAAAGTCGCCTTTTCAGGTTTTCAACTTTGCGAGTTTACATCTTCTTCTTTATATCCCTAACTTTTGCCCCGAACACATTCTTTTTATGGTTCGCCGGGATTCCCCATTTTTTCCTGGATATTCTTTTTTCTTTCCAGCAGGTCTCTCTAAGCAAAGTATTTTTTTTATTGCATCTGCGTTCACAGGGGTATAAAATCCTCACCATCCATGGTGGATAAAAGCAAGGCTCCTCCGGAGAAGACCTTTCACACGATGTATGGACCTTTATAGTTGGAAGTCCATTTACCCCTGTGATCTGTTTGTGGAGGGAGAATCTTTTTCAGCACAAGATCGCCCGTCTGAAAGCTTCGAGGGCGCACCTTCTTGTCGAAAGCTTTCTTCATCCGACTCTGATACAACCAACCGTATGCAATAGACACTAGCCTTTTCTCATCCATTAGGCTAAGTTGATTTAATCTGTTCCTTACCCATTCTGCCTCATCGAGCTTGACATCGACCAGAACTCTCAAAGAAGGAATCTCGACCTCTAATGGTAGGACAGCTTCCATACCATACACCAGCGAGAAAGGAGTTGCCCTAGTTGAAGTGCGTATCGTAGTACGATATCCATGCAAAGCAAAGGGCAACATCTCATGCCAATCTTTATAGGTTACAACCATATTTTTCACTATCTTCTTGATGTTTTTGTTGGCCGCTTCAACAACGTCGTTCATCTTCGGACGATAGGGCGATGAGTTGTGATGCTCGATTTTGAAACTCTGGCATAGTTCCTTCATCATCTTGTTGTTCAAATTCAAACCATTATAAGCAATGATTCTTTCAGGCACTCCGTATCTACAAATAATGTCCTTCTTGATAAATCTGGCTACGACTTGCTTCGTGACATTTGCATAGGAGGCTGCTTCCACCCACTTGGTAAAGTAGTCAATGGAAACCAAAATGAAACAATGTCCATTAGATGCGGTAGGCTCAATCTTGCCAATCATATCAATGCCCCACATGGAAAAAGGCCAAGGAAATGCCATGATGTTCAGAGGAAACGACGACACATGAATCTTGTCTGCATAAATCTGGCATTTATGGCATTTCTTCACATATTTGAAACAATCAGATTCCATCGTCAGCCAATAATACCCTGCTCGCAACAACTTTTGAGACATGGCGTGCCCGCCGGCATGCATACCAAACGCTCCTTCATGGACCTCTTCCATAAGCAAGCTTGCCTCTTTCTCATCCACACATCTTAATAACACCAAATCATAATTCCTCGTTGCACCCTAAAATTTGACCAACCAATTCTTGTATCTGGCTTATGTTTTGATTCATTTTGCATTTTGCATTTGCATACCGCGTACATTGTATTTTTCAGTTAGATTGACGGTATTGGGATCACAGCCCTCTTATCACGTTTCAGGCATTTCATACCAGTTCGAGTAAGCAGGTTTTGTTGTGGAAGTTGTGCTCTTCCCGGTGTTTTCAGCTCTTGCTGTTGTTTTTGAGGATATTTCGGTGTCCGATTTTTACCGTTTATTTCGCTATTTTCTCGCATCATTTTTTTAATCGATTTAATTGGTTTTATTGCATTTTCTAGATTTTTCCTTAATTTTTTAGCTTTAGAAAATAGATTTTAATTATTTTTCTAGATTTTAAATAGATTTTAAAATAGTTTTTAGAGGTTAAATTCTTTTTCTAGAATATTAAATAGACATTATTAGATATTAATGTGCCAGAGAACTGCACTTTCCCACCGGAAAACTCATCCAACCTTCAATTTTTCCAGAAATTCATCTTCCCCACCGTGTTCTTCGCTCATCTCCAGATTCATGCAATTTCCCCAGAAATCAACATGAAACTTCATCATCCAACTGGTCAAGAACATTCAACCTCCAAACAATCTCCAAGATCTTTATCAAGATCTACAATCGCGTTCATCACGTGTTCATCAACTCCACTAGAACCTTCATCATCTTCCTAAGGATTTTCCAGAAACCTTCAACCAAGTTCAACCTCAACTGTTTCCAGAACTTTAAGATCGTAACCGTTCATCATATGATCTTCATCACTCTGCATCCCTGTTCATCAGTCTTCCCAGAACATCCATCCATTTTTCTGGATGCCTTCAACGAACTTCATCCGTCTTCATCAAGATCATCACCTATTCATGACAGTTTCCAGATCCATCATGTTCATCCACCGCGACCTACTTCCCCGGATCTGCGAACTCATCTAGCCTTCACGCATTCTCCAGATTGTTCCAGAATCTTCAATAACCTTCGAGCGACACTATCCACAACGGATCTCCAACTAATTCCACCGTCCTCGCACGAATCCAGAATCACGAACAAGCTTCTACCAAACTCCAGATTTTCCTCACAACAACAAGATGTCGTTTATAACCTTTCTTCCGATCTACCAGTTTCACGATTTGTCAACAATCACCTTCGCGGTCCTCTGTCAACGCATGCAAGGAGTTTGAGAACAGAATAGAGTTCTTCTTGAGCTTGTTTTGGGGATGTTGGTAAGGAGTTGAGAAGAAGGGACAGTCTCATTAAGAACGGAAGATGGTGAAGGATGAAGGGAGAAGTTCTGGTGGTTTGAGACAGAAAGAGGTTGAGACGGAGAGGGAGAGATGGTCAGCGGCGGCGGCTGGTGAAGGTGAGAGAGGAGAATAAGGTTCTAGGGTTTTTGGGAGAAGGAAGGTGGAAGGGGGTCGTGGACCAGTTTGGGCTTCACAAACCCTTGGCCCAATCATTTTTGGACTTGCACCCTCAGTTTCCATATTCACCCCCTGTCCCTTGTTTTTTTTCTTTTTTTTGGCTGATGGGTCTCTTGATGGGCTGGGCCCAGCTTATGGTTTTCTGGCCACAACTCCTGTTTCCACGCGTGCACCCTCCCCAACCTCCCCTTTGTTTTTTTGGTTTGTTTTTTTGCTGATGTATTATAGGCTCAAGCCCAATGATTTTTTCAGGCTTACACCCCTGTTCTGGCTGATGTACCCCCTTCCCTTTATTTTTTATTTTTGCTTTGTATTGGACATTTGGTTGTAATAGTTGTAGTTTTATTTTTTTCTATTTTCTTTTAGGAATTATAGTTTAGATATTATTTCTTAGCATATTTTAAATATAGATTTTATATTTTAGAATTTATATTCTATTTTTCTTTTAGGAAATTATATAATATTATGCATAGGATAGAATTTCTATTATATTTTCTATTATGCAATTTACTGAGAATTTCTTTAGAGTATTTTCTATTAGGGATTTATTTTCAATTTTAGGAGTAGAATATTATTTCCATTTGTTGTTAGATTTCTCTCCTCATATCTCTTCTTGCATCTGATTTTATTTTGGATTTTATTCTGTGCTAGCCGTGTGACATGATTCAATTGGAGAATGATTTTCAATATCATTTCTCTATCTTGTCTTTGACACGGATACCAATACGTTACCTCTTAGAGTTTGATTTATCGTATAAGTAAAATCATGACGGTTTAGCGTTACATTGGCTCTGATTCAAAACGTCATCATCAAGGATCTAGAGAGGAGAAGATTGGAATGGAGCTTGCGCACAGTGTCAAGAGCCAACTGAGCCGCTTCGTTCGATAACATCTTTCTTATTCAAGTCTTCGTGCAACGGCCGAGTGTTGTGAGTTGTATCGTTAGATACGTAGGAAATGGTGGTTGAGGGGTTTCCTCTCAATCGTCTAGAGTGTTTAGTGTGGCACCCCTTGGGTGGCACACGATGCATTCGTTCCTACGCCTTAGGTCCTTGCGTGTGTGTCCCGAGTTGCTTCCCGTTTAGGCGTGTTAGGCCTGCTTCCTCTTTGTTCTCGCCCCCGTGCGATCGAAACCCTTTTCTCTCGCATTCAGGCAATTGAGACCCCTTCTCTTGCTCCTGTGCAATCGAGACTTGCTTTCCTGTAGTTAGATGAACTACAGCTGCTCTGATTTCTTATACCAGATGAGAATATGTAGGCATAGGATGCGATATCCTAGCGAGCACACTAATAACTAACTTCTCTGTTCTCTCGTTGCCGTGCGATGGAGACATTCCCGCTGACGACTGATGTTCCCTTTCTCTTTCCCTAACGCACTTGAGACCAGACCGTAGTTCTAGAACCCGTAGTTTCCCGTACCTTCAAACCAACGACATACTACATCTGTTCTACCGCAAACAGGTAACGCCCAAGTCTCCAATGGTCGAGTTGCATACACCTAACTGCTAGAATGCGTATGCTAGTATCGTCAATCCTTTCTCTCACCCCTGTGTGATCGAGAACACCCCGGTTACCCGTAGTTTCTCGAACTACGTAAGCTCTGATCTTTCACGCTGTGTGAAAGTACGTAGGCACGAGATGCGATATCTCGGCGAGCAAAATCTCCTCTTAGTTTCCTGAACTACGTTGACTCTGACTTTCCCATTGTACGAGGGAATGTGTAGGCATAGAGCGCGATGCTCTATCGAGTCAGTTTCTTTCCGTTTAGCCCTAGAAGCCGTAGTTAGAGTGTTTTTCACCCGTAGACAAACCAACAAGCGTGGATCCCATCGAGTACAATGGACGTGAGGGGTGTTAATACCTTCCCTTTGCGTAACCGACTCCCGAATCCAGACATTGGTTGCGATGACCTTGTCTTATACCTTTTCGTCAGGTTTTTTCCGATCGTTTCCTTTCCCTCTCTGTGGGATAAATAACGAAAGGTGGCGACTCTTCTATTTTGCCGGTACCTTATTTTCGCGGGTAGCGACAGCTGGCGACTCTGCTGGGGATAAGATGGTTCTCTAAGCGAGTCTCAGATTTTCTTCCTAGCTGCCTGGGTCTTCCCCAGCAGCTGGCGACTCTGCTGGGGACTGCGATGGTTTCCTAGGGATCCAACGTCTCCTATGCGAGTCAATCTGGGGACCCAACGTCCCTGTGCGAGAGTCAATCCTAGCGCTTGTTGGCTTGTCTGTGGGTGTTTATTTTTGTGCTGTATGTTGTATATTACTGATATATTTACATTCCCGCACTATATTATTGTCTGTTGCTGTTATGCTGTTGCGGGAGGAGGGCTTTGATAAGTGATAAGCCAGACCCAGGCTCGAGGATATACCTAGCACTAGAAGCCGATTAGTGGTGAACCTGTATGTTAGGCATGCACTAGTTCCCACGAAATCTACGCTCAGACGAGATTCTCTGAGATGATTTCCATTTCCAGCCCAGTGGGCCATTGAAAGGATTTCAGATCTAAGGATTGTCGACTCTAGGGACCGTTCACTTGTGACTCAACCGAGTGAGGCCGCTTCAAGAGATGATGATGCCACACCTTCCTGGGTATCGTATCATCGTTTCTTGAAAGTTTGTGACGCTGATGAACGCATAGGATGTCGAACCTTTGTCAGTTTAGGCCCATTCCTGTGAGTGGGAGGGTTTTTGCAGTAAACTTGACTTCCATCCAACCCGGTATTTTGGTTTTCTCTCGTCATAGCGAACTTATCCCGTCAGCAGCGCAGCAGTATTCAAAGCTTTGTGGGGGCTGTGATCCCGTGTTTGTTACATCTTGCATTGCATTTCATGTGCATCTCATGTTTGCATGTCCATCCTCAGCCGGAACAGAGAGCTTACCCGTCTTTTGTCCAACTCGCAGTTGACTTCCCAGCATTCGCTTTGGGCTTGAAGTAGTTTCTAGAAAGATCATGAACTCCGTAGAGCAGAATCAGGTTGTTACCAGGGCAGAGTTTGAACTGTTGAAGAACCAGTTGAGTCAGTTCATGGAAGCCATAACAGCTATGACTAGAGGAGAGGACAATGTTCAGAGGATTCCGGTGAATAATGTTGCTCAAGCTCAGCCTGTGCAGACTCCTGTCAGAGACAAAGATGCATCTTCTCTCCATGACATCGACTATCAGCGTTTCACTTTCCCTGTGCCAGATCATCAGAGGGTTGTTTCGAAGGTTAATGCTGAGAACCCGCGGACTGTTGAGTATATGAGAAGATTCCAGCTGTTGGAAGATCAGATTGCTACCCTGATGGGTAAGAATACTCTGAATCTGAATGTTGCGAGCATGTGTTTGGTGCCAGGTCTTGTGTTGCCTCCAAAGTTCAAGATGCCGAATTTTGAGAAATACAAAGGAGATAGTTTCCCGAAGCTACATTTGGTTATGTTCTGCAGAAGAATGACTTCACATGTCACCAATGAAAAGCTTATGATTTTCTGTTTCTAAGATAGTTTGATCGGAGCATCTTTGGATTGGTACATGCAGTTGGAGAGTGATAGCATCAAATCCTGGTCGGATTTAGCCAATGCCTTCGTGAAGCAGTACGACTACAACCTAGATAAGGCTCCTAGTCGCGTGCATTTGCAAGAATTATCTCATGCGGAGAATGAATTCTTTAGGGGGTATGTGCAGAGATGGAGAGAATTGGCTGCTCGTGTTCAACCACTCCTTCTGGAGAGAGAAATGGTCGACCTCTTCTTGGGTACTCTGAAGGGTCGTTATTACGACATAATGTTCAGTTGTACAAGCTTTGCGGGCTTGATAAGAACAGGAGAGCTTGTTGAGAGAGGGCTTAAGAATGGAAAGATGTGAGATACTCCGTATATCCCAGTTGATAAGAATGAATCAGTTGTCAGTTCCCAGGAGGAATGGGAAGGCGAAAGTGATTTCGTCTCAGAATCTCTAGCGTCTCAAATTCAGTATTCAGACCCTTCGAGTGTTCAGAGCCAGCAACCGGTTGCGTCTGTATGTCAGATATCTGTTCCCCGACAGAGTCAACAGTCATATCATCGTCAGCCGCGTCAGCACGCCCGATGAAGACCAAGGAAACCTGAAAGGCAGTTTACTCAGCTACCGGTGTCGTACAGTTTGTTGTTGCCATATTTGGTCAAAGGTGGGCTGATAGTGCCGAAAGAGACTAATCCAATGATCCCGCCTTACCCTCCAGGTTTTGATGCCAACGCCCGCTGTGAGTACCATGTTGGGGCACAGGGGCATTCAAGAGATGACTGTAAGGTGCTTCGAAGCCAAGTCCAAACTTTGATAGACTCTAACATGATATCTATCACGCCTCAGGGTGTTCAGATTAACGACCTTCCTTCATCCAGCCAAGTGGGTGTATCAGTTCAGGTTATGGGAGAGTTCACTGAGAGCAGATGTTCGGAAGAGTCTCAGGATGACTTCGACGAGTAATTATTAAGATGGCTGGCTCAGCAGTAAATCAAGTTCGAAAAGCCCGATTCCCAGAAACTGGCAATCTGTGTTTTATCATGTCATTTCTTTGCATTTGTAGTTTCTTTTCTGTTAAACCGCAAATTGCATTCGTAAAACTTGTATTGTTTTCAATTGATATTGATAATGAAATGAATATGCATGTTTTGATTTAATCCATTCATGTTCACTCAATGTTTTACAGATATCCAACGCTTGGTTAAGCGGAATCCGGGGAGGATGACGAAGTTTAAAAGACGCGCAAGCTTCCGATTGTATGCTTTTGAAAATAAAACCTGCTGATGATGTACATGCATTGTTTCAAATCCCTAAACATCGGAGTTATAAGGAAGATAATCCCTTGTCAACCCGTTTGAGCCTAGTAGTAGGAGTTTCTTTCGGAAAACGAAAAACCTTCAATCTTAACCCGGGGCAGGGTAGGTGTTAGCTAATTTGATCGAGCATCCAAATTGCAGAAAGGAGTGTCCATTCGAGGATCAATCACACCTCTAGAGGTCGTGCCTAAAAAACCACAGTGGTTAAGTGTCTGGAGTGAAACAGTCACATTATTCCCCAAAGAGTCAGACAACCAGTGTCACACGACTTGTTCAAAAAAAAAGAGGCAAAAAGAATCAAAAGCCCGCTAAGTCAAACCTTGAAAACAAATGACTTAGGCAAAAATGAGGGCATCCCGCTGGACTTAATAATCAAAAGAAGCTCAAAGGAGTCAGTCCAGGCAAAATTTAGGGAAAGCGGAAAACTAAAAAAAATGAAAAGGATTACAAAAGAAAAATCCTCAAACGAAATACAAGTCGTGTGACCCCAAGTGTCAAAGACGCAAAGTGAGTGGTTGTCACTCCAAAAACTCATGGTTTTTCGAACTATCATCCTATCTTTCAACCTCTGAGAAGTGAGCGCTAAGGTCGAATTAGCTAAACGTAGGATTGGAGAACATCAAGGTGAACGGGTGTGTTAAAATAAATTTTGAGCCTTTATCCTTTCCTTCAAAACCGTGAACCTGACCACGTTACAACCGGAAAAAGTCCTAATTGAGGCAGGTTTGTTTCGAAGGTATACTTCGGTAAAGATCGCGTCGAAACTGACTCCTAAAAGGGTTCTTCTTACCATGTTGGTATTGATGTTGATATTCTGATGAATGATTTGTTCATTATATGCCATAAACTGTTTTTTCCTTTTCCAGTTAATAGAGTGGATGTCAAAACTGTCATATGCATTGCATTAATATATCTTTTATGCAGAACAACTTGTTTTACTTGCAAGTAAGCGCTTGACAGCAGGAAAGTTTCCTACAGTGGAAAGTCTGATTAGGATAGAATGCAGAACGCCCGAATACTCCATGAACCGGGGTAAGCTACATCAAGTAATCCCTAGTGATGTCAGCCATCCGAAGTCAGTTATTCTGAAGCAGTCAGGTCGAGATTTGATGAATCTCTCGAGGACAACCATTGTATTTCCACGCAGATCAGCCAATCAGGGGCAAAGTCGTTGCAGACAGGGGCAGGCCACCCTAAGAAAAGCGCAGAAGTTGTTTCTTGCCTGAGGGGAATTTGATCTGAAGCATCTCTCTGAGGTTCAGAGTGCTGGGGGCAGTTCATGTCAGACCATCAGGTTACAGATTTTCAGATTTCCATTCGAGGAATATCCCCACAGAGATCCCACAGACTAGGGCATATCAGAAGCGAAGGAATTGTTCCTCTCCGTGTCATCAGAGCTACTCAGAGCTACTCAAGCAGGTTCAGCCAATCTTCAAGTGTGAGACGAATGTCGGGAAGTCGTGCTATTATCCCTTGACCCTTCAACCAGAAACCGTGAATTCGGACAGGATGTGTTCCAGCGTCAGTCGTACTTGACCCATCACGGATAGCCTAAAAGCCCAATTCCTATTGGCAATCGTCAAGAAGCCCAATCCATATTGGCAATCACCGTGAGGCCCAATCCGTGTTAGCGCATTAGTCTCAAAATCCAATCTTCATTAATATGCAGGAAGACTCCGTCTGTTTTCCCCAGCAAAGTCCAATTTTCATTGGCACGGGTAAGCTATCCCCAGGGAAGTCCAGTCATACTTAGCATATTTGGTTATCCCTAGTGGAGTCGGTTCACCTTTCCAACATTTATTTTGCTGGAATAATTCTGTGATACCCGGTTATCCCCAGCGGAGTTGGCTTCACCTTTCCAGCATTAATTTTGCTGGAATGGTCCTTATGTGTACAACTTCTCTCCAACAGCCCGAGCTTGCATTTGCATCTTGCATATATCATCATATTTGCATCATATCTGCATTTCATCCTCAAATGCGTAGCATTTCCATTCCAAATGGAGCATTACGCCATAGAAAAATTCAAACATACGCATATGCATGCGAACCATAAGCCAGTTTTTCTACCAGCCTTCTGTGGCAACGCGAATCACTCTGCAATCAGTTCAGGGGCATTTATCCAGTAGCTTTATTCAAACAGCTCTATGGTTTATTTGATTTTTAGATCATACGACGGTTATGCTTTGTCCATCAAACATCTGATGACGACAGACTTTTCTTTCCGTCAATTCCTATTAACGACGTATACCTCCGAGCAGGTTTTCTTCCCATCAGTTCCTATTGATGATGTGTTTCCCCAGCAGGCGTTTTCTCCGTCTATCTTTAGACGTTGTGAGTTTGGGTATGGAATTTTCTCCGTCTATCTTTAGACGTTGTGAGTTTGAGCAGGCGTTCTCTCCGTCTATCTTTAGACGTTGTGAGTTTGGGTATGGTTTTCTCTCCGTCTAGCTTTAGACGATGTGAGGTTTCAAGGCGATCTTTCAGATATGGTTTTCTTTTTGTTTATTGGATGAGATGACATTTCAAGAGGGGTTTTTCCTGACTGTTGATTCTTATTGACGTCGAAGCTCTTTGAAGAATGTTCAATTTTCCTAGTTGTTGATTCTTATTGACGACGTGACTGTTTGAAGGTGGTTTTCTTCCTGTCAATTCTTATCGATAATGTGGCCCCTTTGAGGATACTGTTCTTTCCATCAACTCCTATAGACGAAAGGATTCTGAAGTTTGATGGGTGGTTTTGAGGTTCATTGACGTGGTCTATATTGTTCCTCTCGTCTTTCATTAGACAATGCGAGATTTGGCTATGATTTTCCTCTCGTCTATCATTAGACGCTGCGAGATTTGAATATGGTTTTCCTCTCGTCTATCATTAGACGATGTGAGATTTGGCTATGATTTTCCTCTCGTCTATCATTAGACGATGCAAGATTTGGCTATGATGTTCCTCTCGTCTATCATTAGACGATGCGAGATTCAGATTGTTTGTTCTTCCTCCTGTCTATCATTAGACAATGTGAGCCTTCGGGATGGTGTCTTTTCGTCTATATTTAGACGATGTGAGTATTTCTTTTCCTGTCTATCTTTAGACGACGTGAGAGGATCAAATGCATGTTGATCCAACCTTCGGGTTTGTTATCTGTGGCGTCACACAGGTAACTGGTGCTAAAGTCAGGTTCTTTGTCAGATGATTGATCAGTTTGTTGCTGTGACAATTGGATTCAGTTTTTTGGATATTTGTTCCCCAAGCAGTTTTCGCAATTTATTTCTGCAGGTTGGCAAATTTTCGGGTTCTTTGGTATTCAACCGTCTTCTACCATTGAATGTTTGGAAGTCGTTCGCTTCTCAACCCTTCAGGTCCAAGCCTTTTGAATAGGGGCAGCTGTTGCACCCCAAAATTTGACCAACCAATTCTTGTATCTGGCTTATGTTTCGATTCATTTTACATTTTGCATTTGCATACCGCGTACATTGCATTTTTCAGTTAGATTGACGGTATTGGGATCACAACACTCTTATCACGTTTCAGGCATTTCATACCAGTTCGAGTAAGCAGGTTTTGTTGTGGAAGTTGTGCTCTTCCCGGTGTTTTCAGCTCTTGCTGTTGTTTTTTAGGACATTTCGGTGTCTGGTTTTTATCGTTTATTTCGCTATTTTCTCGCATCATTTTTTAATCGATTTAATTGGCTTTATTGCATTTTCTAGATTTTTCCTTAATTTTTTAGCTTTAGAAAATAGATTTTAATTGTTTTTCTAGATTTTAAATAGATTTTAAAACAGTATTTAGAGGTTAAATTCTTTTTCTAGAATATTAAATAGACATTATTAGATATTAATAGTTTTTTCTATTTTTCATAGGTATTTTCCTAGATATTAATTGAGTTTTAGAATTTAATAGATTAGTTTAACTCTTTTTAGAAAATTAATAGAGTTTAATAGATTTTAAATCATTTTTCTAGACTTAAGTCTTTTTTAGAATAATTGAGTTTGTTTAGGAATTAATAGATGTTAATCTTTCTTTTTAGATATTAATTGAATGGTTTTAGAATTAATAGAAATTAATTTCTTTTTAGGATCAATTAGATGTTAATTAGGTTTTTAATCAATTTTAATTAGGTATTAATTAGCAGTCTTTGATTAGTCTATTAATTGGCTTTTTTTTTAATTAAAAGGTCTTAATTTTCGTTTATGCATTAATTCGGTCTTAATCATCATTTTAGTCATTAATTGAGGTAGTTTAGTCAGATTTTATTTAAGTCTTAATTGAGGTAGTTTTAATTGGTTTAAGTCTGGTGGGCCAGATGTCCATTTTCGGAAGCCCAAATCTAATTCAGTGCCACTTGGCACTATAAGAGAGGCTCCACGTTTCTCTCTCTCTGGCTTCCACCTCACTCCATCACACTTCCATAACCCGCCACATCACACTCTGCATGCGCCACCTCAGCCACACCTGTCCCACTTCACTCTCTCTCATGCATGCACGCCACGTGCCACCCGCCTCACTCCCTCACTGTCGGTCATACAAACGGCCAGAATCCTCGTCGGAGAAATCATACGGCCAAGGCATGCCGTAACTGTCGCCGGAGAACTACACTTTCCCATCGGAAAACTCATCCAACCTTCAATTTTTCCAGAAATTCATCTTCCCCACCGTGTTCTTCGCCCATCTCCAGATTCATGCAATTTCCCCAGAAATCAACATGAAACTTCATCATCCAACTGCTCAAGAACATTCAACCTCTAAACAATCTCGAAGATCTGCAATCGCGTTCATCACGTGTTCATCAACTCCACTAGAACCTTCATCGTCTTCCTAAGGATTTTCCAGAAACCTTCAACCAAGTTCAACCTCAACCGTTCTAGAACTTCTAGATCGTAACCGTTCATCCTATGATCTTCATCATTCTGCATCCCTGTTCATCAGTCTTCCCAGAACATCCATCCATTTTTCCGGATTCCTTCAACGAACTTCATCCGTCTTCATCAAGATCATCACCTATTCATGACAGTTTCCAGATCCATCATGTTCATCCACCGCAACCTACTTCCCCGGATCTGCGAACTCATCTAGCCTTCACGCATTCTCCAGATTGTTCCAGAATCTTCAACAACCTCCGAGCGATACTATCCACAACGGATCTCCAACTAATTCCTCCGTCCTCACACGAATCCAGAATCACGAACGAGCTTCTACCAAACTCCAGATTTTCCTCACAACAACAAGATGTCGTTTATAACCTTTCCTCCGATCTACCAGTTTCACGATTCGTCAACAATCACCTTCGCGGTCCTCTGTCAACACATGCAAGGAGTTTGAGAACTGGATAGAGTTCTTCTTGAGCTTGTTTTGGGGATGTTGGTGTGGAGTTGAGAAGAAGGGACGATCTCGTTAAGAACGGAAGATGGTGAAGGATGAAGGGATAAGTTCTGGTGGTTTGAGACAAAAAGAGGTTGAGATGGAGAGGGAGAGATGGTCAGCAGCGGCAGCTGGTGAAGGTGAGAGAGGAGAAGAAGGTTCTAGGGTTTTTGGGAGAAGGAAGGTGGAAGGGGGTCGTGGACCGGTTTGGGCTTCACAAACCATTGGCCCAATCATTTTTGGACTTGCACCCTCAGTTTCCATATTAACCCCCTGTCCCTTGTTTTTTCTTTTTTTGGCTGATGGGTCTCTTGATGGGCTGGGCCCAGCTTATGGTTTTCTGGCCACACCTCCTGTTTCCACGCGTGCACCCTCCCCAACGTCCCCTTTGTTTTTTTGGTTTTTTTTTTGCTGATGTATTGTGGGCTCAAGCCCAATGATTTTTTCAGGCTTACACCCCTGTTCTGGCTGATGTACCCCCCTTCCCTTTATTTTTTATTTTTGCTTCGTATTGGACATTTGGTTGTAATAGTTGTAGTTTTATTTTTTCTATTTTTCGTTTAGGAATTATAGTTTAGATATTATTTCTTAGCATATTTTTAATATAGATTTTATATTTTAGAATTTATATTCTATTTTTCTTTTAGGAAATTATAGAATATTATGCATAGGATAGAATTTCCATTATATTTTCTATTATGCAATTTACTTAGAATTTCTTTAGAGTATTTTCTATTAGGGATTTATTTTCAATTTTAGGAGTAGAATATTATTTACATTTGTTGTTGGATTTCTCTCCTCATATCTCTTCTGTCATCTGATTTTATTTTGGATTTTATTCTGTGCTGGCCGTGTGACATGATTCAATTGGAGAATGATTTTCAATATCATTTTTCTATCTTGTCTTTGACGCGGATATCAATACGCTATCTCTTAGAGTTTGATTTATCGTATAAGTCAAATCATGACGGTTTAGCGTTACATTGGTTCTGATTCGAAACGTCATCATCAAGGATCCAGAGAGGAGAAGATTGGTATGGAGCTTGCGCATAGTGTCAAGAGCCAATGGAGCCGCTTCGTTCGATAACATCTTTCTTATTCAAGTCTTCGTGCAACCGCCGAGTGTTGTGAGCTATATTGTTAGATACGTAGGAAATGGTGGTTGAGGGGTTTCCTCTCAATCGTCTAGAGTGTTTAGTGTGGCACCCCTTGGGTGACACACAACACATTCGTTCCTACGCCTTAGGTTCTTGCGTGTGTGTCCCGAGTTCCTTCCCGTTTAGGCGTGTTAGGGCTGCTTCCTCTTTGTTCTCGCCCCCATGCGATCGAAACCCTTTTCTCTCGCATTTAGGCGATTGAGACCCCTTCTCTTGCCCCTGTGCAATCGAGACTTGTTTTCCTGTAGTTAGATGAACTACAGCTGCTCTAATTTCTTGTACCAGAAGAGAATATGTAGGCATAGGATGCGATATCCTAGCGAGCACACTAATAACTAACTTCTCTGTTCTCTCGCTGCTGTGCGATCGAGACTTTCCCGCTGACGACTGATGTTCCCTTTCTCTTGCCCTAGCGCACTCGAGACCAGACCGTAGTTCTAGAACTTGTAGTTTCCCGTACCTTCAAACCAACGACATACTACGTCCGTTCTACCACAAACAGGTAATGCCTAAGTCTCCAATGGTCGAGGTGCATACACCTAACTACTAGAATGCGTACACTAGTATCGTCAATCCTTTCTCTCACCCGGTTACCCGTAGTTTCCCGAACTACGTAAGCTCTGATCTTTCACGCCGTGTGAAAGTACGTAGGCACGAGATGTGATATCTTGGCGAGAAAAATCTCCTCTTAGTTTCCCGAACTACGTTGACTCTGACTTTCCCATTGCACGAGGGAATACGTAGGCATAGAGCACGATGCTCTATCGAGTCAGTTTCTTTCCGTTTAGCCCTAGAAGTCGTAGTTAGATTGTTTTTCACCCATAGACAAACCAACAAGCATGGATCCCATCGAGTACGATGGACGTGAGGGGTGCTAATACCTTCCCCTTGCGTAACCGACTCCCGAATCTAGACATTGGTTGCAATGACCTTGTCTTATACCTTTTTGTCAGGTTTTTTCCGATCGTTTCCTTTCCCTCTCTGTGGGATAAATAACGAAAGGTGGCGACTCTTCTGTTTTACCTCGGCACCTTATTTTCACGGTAGCGACACTCCTGTAGAGTACACCATCCTGATTCAGATAAACGTTTCCAGACAACCTTCTCAGAGTCTTCTTATCTTGGGTAGATGCCCCTGGCAGATACTCTTGTTTCTTAAGAAAGTTCTGGAAGTCATAAAACCATGGCTTGCCATCAGAGGCTTCCTCAATGGTGAACACAAATGCCGGCCTATCAAGGCGCGAGATGACTATTCTTAGAGCATCATTCCAATAGTTCACCTTGTACATTGAGGATAACGTTGCCAGAGTGTCTGCCATCTGGTTCTTCACTCTTGGCACGTGATGGAACTCTACACGATTAAAGAATGGCAATAGCCTCCTGGCATAGTTCATGTAAAAAATCAGATTGGGTTGCTTGGTCCTCCCATTCTCCTTTGATTTTATTTAAAACTAGCGCTGAATCGCCGTACACATCTAGGTTCTTAATCCTCAAATCAATGGCTTCTTCCAACCCCATTATGCACGCTTCATACTCTGCTTCGTTGTTGGTGCAAGGAAATGTCAATCTGGCAGTGAATGGTATATGAGTACCATGGGGAGTCGTGATGACTGCCCCAATTCCACTTCCGTACGAGTTAACGACACCATCAAATATCATCTGCCATTCGGAGCCACGCTCAGGACCTTCGTTAGGCAATGGTTCATCACAATCTTTCGTCTTCAGATACATGATGTCTTCATCAGGAAAATCAAATTTCATCGGTTGATACTCTTCGATCGGCTGTTTGGCGAGATACTCTGACAAAACACTCCCCTTTATAGCTTTCTGGGAAATATATTGAATGTCGTACTCGGTCAGTACCATCTGCCACCTGGCAATTCTTCCAGAAAGTACTTGCTTTTTAAAGACGTATTTAATCGGATCCATCTTCGAAATCAGCATGGTTGTATGATTAAGCATATACTGTCTCAAACGTTTGGCAGCCCACGTGAGTGCGCAACACGTTTTCTTCAACATCGAGTACCGAGACTCACAATCTGTGAACTTTTTACTCAGATAGTATATTGTATGCTCTTTTCTTCCAGTCTCGTCGTGTTGACTGAGAATACAACCCATACTTTTCTCAAGAACCGTTAGATACATTATCAAAGGTCTTCCAGCAACTAGGGGTATCAGTATCGGAGGTTCCTGCAAATATTCTTTTATTTTATCAAATGCTCGTTGGCAATTTTCATTCTAGACAACCGCCTGATCTTTCTTTAGCAATTTGAACATGAGTTCACACGTGGCTGTGAGATGAGATGTGAACCGAGCAATGTAGTTCAATCTCCCCAAAAAACCACGAACCTCTTTTTCCGTTTTCGGCGTTGGCATATCTTGAATAGCTTTTATTTTTGCAGGATCGACCTCGATTCCTTTTTCACTGACAATGAACCCCAACAGCTTTCTTGACCTGACCCCGAAAGTACACTTGTTAGGGTTCAACCTCAATCTGAATTTCCTGAGCCTCTCAAACAACTTCAACAGGTTAACCAGATGTTCTTCCTCCATTTGAGACTTTGCTATCATGTCATCAACATAGACCTCAATCTCATGATGAATCATATCATGAAACAAAGTGACCATTGCCCGCTGGTATGTTTCCCCCGCGTTTTTCAAACCAAAAGACATTACCTTATAACAGAAAGTCCCCCACGGCGTGATAAACGTTGTTTTCTCCATATCCTCCGGTGCCATCTTGATCTGGTTATAACCGGAAAACCCCGTCCATGAAGGAAAACACAGAATATTGAGCAGTATTATCAACCAAAATGACAATGTGAGGGAGCGGGAAATCATCCTCCGGGATCGCCTTATTCTGATCTCTGTAATCGACACACATCTATACCTTGCCATCCTTCTTAGGCACAAGCACGATGTTGGCGACCCACGGAGGGAAAGTTGTAACGGCTAAAAAACCTGCGTCCAACTGCTTATGGACTTCTTCCTTAATTTTCACAGCCATATTTGGTCTCGTACGCCTGAGCTTCTGCTTGACTGGCGAACACTCTTCATGCAACGACAAGCGATGAACCATAATGTCTGTGTCAAGCCCAGGCATGTCTTCATATGACCAAGCAAAGATATCACTATACTCACGGAGCATCTCAACCAATCTTTGCTTGACGTCACTGTGCAGCGCAGCCCCTATCTGAACATTCCTCACAACTTCCTCAGAATCCAAGTTAATAACCTCGATTTCCTCCTGATGAGGCAAAATAACCTTTTGTTCCTGTCTCAACAGTCTAGCTAGCTCTTCTGGTAAATCTTCATCTTCATCAATCTCTTCTTCATCTTGAAATATCGGATTGTCGAAGTCGAAGCGAGTCATAGATGTCTCTGGCACGGTGTCATCTGCAAGGTGAATCCGACAATGATAATGGTTAAATACTTAAAATGATATGAAAAACAAGCACAAAGCCACATTGTCATTTTATTGTTAAACATAAAACATGAAAAACAAGGATCACAATATTTGAATGCAGAAAAAACTCCCTTTGATTAATTGAAAAAGATTGTGCAAGCATAAACAATAAGGCCCTGAAGACAAAACCACTATGTTTCGGGTAGAACATAGGGTTGTACAATAATCAGAAAAACAAAGTATTACTCTTTCGTTGTCACTTGAATGAATTCCTCGATAGACCAATTGTTGAGGCTTTGTCCTGGAATTCACGGCCTAATCCACGAGTCCATATCGTAGTTGCTATCCCCGTCTTCATCTGAAACAACGTTGACCCTCTCGAAGATAACCCCACCTATGGTAAACTGTACCGGCCCTTTGTAGCGCGGCGCGCTCTGTGAGGATGAAGAAGAAGATGAGCGGTATCCCAGACCAAACTTATTCTGCTTATGGGGTATATCCATCACTTGACCCCAACCTGGCACTACCCCAGCCTGCACTGCTGCTTGGGCCTCCTTGAAGGATGACATGGCCACTTCGGGCGCTTTGCTCACAACAGACACTTTGTCTTTAATCTGTATTGTCTCAAAGGCTTGGCAAAGAGTCTCATGGACTTCACCATCCACCTCAACATATTTAAACAAAGACAAATGACTGGTCATTATATCTTCCTCTCCGCATACAGTGACGATGCTGCCTCCCACCATGTACTTGAGCTTCTGGTGCAGCGTGGAAGTTAGGGCTCCCGCCTAGTGAATCCATAGACGGCCTAACAAACAGCTATAGGCAGGCTGAATGTCCATAATATAGAATACCGCATCAAATACTTCGGGACCCACCTGAATAGGCAATGTCAGCTCTCCAAATACAGATCTTCTGGTACCGTCAAAGGCTCTCATCACAAGATCACTTGGCGTACACATAATGCCCCGAGTATCCAGTTTCATCAGCGCATTTTTTGGAAGCACACTCAAAGACGATCCTGTATCTACTAGCACATGAGACAGCACGACTCCATGACATTCAATTGAAATATGCAACGCATAATTATGATTCCTGCCCCTCGGGGTCAAGTCCAAATCCGTGAAACCTAGACCATTTCTTGCGTTGACGTGCGCTACAACCCCTTCGAGTTGGTTTACAGAAATCTCTTGCGACACATAAGCAGTATTCAATATCCTCAACAACGCATTCCGATGCGGTTCTGAACATAGCAACAATGACAGAATAGAGATTTTGGAGGGAGTTTGTTGCAAGTGATCAACTATCTTATAATCACTCTTTCTTATCAATCTCATGAACTCCTCCACTTCCTTCTCCAAAGAACTCTTCTCACCAGCTTGAGAAGTTTCCTCCACCACAACTTTCTTCCCCTTATCAACATTGTCAGCATCCACTTCAGGTGATGAGAACACTCTTCTGCTTCAAGTGATTCCCCCAGCTCCAACTAGATTATCGACAGAATCAGTCGACAAGCTCTTCAATTCCTGTTTCTTCCCATTACAATATACCTTCGCTCTGTAGTTCCACGGAATTTCTTTGGTACTCTCATACGGCACAGGACCATCTTTGGTGATGATAATGGTTGGCAGCCTCGGCGCAGAAATGGTTATAGTTTTGTATGGAATCGCGATCGTTGCAACCTCATTTCTTTCTTCAACCATTATCTCTTCAGACTTCTTCTCGGCAATCCGGTCAAATTGCAACATTCCATCATTCATCATACCCTGAATACAGCTCTTTAGCTCAGCACATCCTTCGGGATGACTCAAACATTCAACACACGATTCATTATAGCCCGGGAATATCCCTCCCTTCAATAACTTTTCCTTCACAAAGCCCAACAGTGTCTTCAAATCATTGACATCAGTTATCAGATCTAAACTCTCGTCTTCAATGATTGCATTGACTCCGGCTGCCCCATGGTTGGGCATGGGGTTCTGCACGACATTGGGAGCATCGTGAGAAAAGTTTATTGTCTTACTATCCACCAAATCCTGAACTTGTGTTTTAAAGGCCTTGCAATTTTCGATATTGTGCCCAGGTGCCCCGGAATGGAACTCACAACGAGCATTCACATCATAACCGGGTGGTGGTGGTCCTGTCAAAGGAGCCATGGTCCTGTTCTGGATTAACTGTAGTTGTAACAAGTGTTGGAGCAGCTGAGAGTACGGGCATCGGAGGCGCGTCAATTGTTTATTCACCCGGCCTCGATCCTGAAATCTTCTATGAACCTATTGATTCTGCTGTTACGGCTGTTGCTGTGGTTGTTGTTGTTGAGGAACGGCTAGAATTGTGATACTAGCAACTTGTTGCTGCTGTTGACGATTTTGCTGGCGTTGATATCTATTCCTTCGGGAACTAGACACTGAATTAGTCTCGCCTTCACGCTTCTTATTACCGAACAACCCTTTTTACCTCCTCCTCCGGCTGAGGGCACCTCACCAGATTGGATCTTTCCTAACTTTATACCATTCTCTAACCCTCTCCCCAATGATGATCAAATCGGAAAAGCTACCGGACATGCTACTGATAAGCTTCTCATAATAGACACCAGGCAAAGTAGCCACGAACATATCAATCAATTCATGCTCCACCATCGGAGGTTGCACTCTTGCTGCAAGTTCGCGCCACCTCTGGGCGTATTCCTTAAAGCACTCACCGGTCTTTTGAGACAAATTCTGGAGTTGGACCCTGTTAGGAGCAAGGTCACTATTATACTGATAGTGCTTCACGAAGGCTTCTGCTAAGTCTCTCCAACTGCGGATATTAACAGGCTCTCCAGTCCCATATCCACTCAAGTGAGGGTACAAACAAGCTATCTTGAAAAAAAATGCATGAGCAATTTCTCGTCATCCGAATAAGCAGACATCTTGCGGTAATAAGAACGCAAGTGGACCCTCGGGCAAGTAGTTCCCCTTATACTTATCAAAGTCAGGGACTTTGAACTTCAATGGAACTTTTAGATCTGGGATCAGCCCCAGATTGGCCATGTCTAGTCCCATGGAATTCTGATTTTCAAAAGATCTCATATTTTCATTAATCAGCCTAAACCTTTTATCAGCCTCAGATGGTAGTCCAGCAACGATATCTCGCATAGAAAATGCATCTTCCTGCTGGTCCTCATCCCATTGAGGAACATTGTTGCCATGTATAGCACACACCACTTCAGGGATTCCACCTACGTTGCCTTCCGCCCAGAGGGATAACTGTTGTAGGAATAGCACGAGCATGTGGCGTACCATCGCCATGAGGAGGATTAGCAGTAGTTCCTCCGTGAAGCACACTATTATTGTCAACACGAGCAATCAATGCCTGGACCAGAGTCCTCAGTTGCTCCTGGCCATTTGCCACACCCTGCATCAGCTCCATAAACTGAGTCATCCTGTCCCTCATCTCTTGCATCTCAGCTTGCCTTGTTCCATAACTCTGCGCTGATTTCCCTCTTATGGCGTACTGGTGAGTAGTCCTGGTCATCTATCCTGAAACAATCTAACAAACCAATAGGGGTAAGAAAAATGGTTTCGCTGCACCTGCTATGCAAAATGCAGACAATGTATCTATGCATTAGGATATTCTCCCCCCCGATTCTAGTTCCTGCACGAACAACGAGACATAGGGAAACCCAAGTATAGAGCCCAAACACCTCATACATACAAGAAAAGACCAACAGGCAATGTACAATCATACAACTGAGTACAATGAATCCACAAAAGGACTTCGGCCAACAGGTATGGTGATGGTCACTACAAACAGGCTACAAAGGAAAAGAAAGACATCAGGTACAACAACGAGTACGAAACTCCTCCAACAGCTCCTGTGTCTCAGGATAGTCTGGTCTGCCAAGTAATCCCTGAATGAGCAACTCTCAACTGTCTGATAGTGGTTTGTAACCCCTCAGCATAGTCTTCCCAGGCTCCCTCACCAAAGACTTCCTCTAGCTTGCACCTCTTCGAATCAGCCCTCAGCTTGTAATCCTCCAAGGTTGCCAAAGCTTCATTCAGTCTGCAATCACTGTCCCGCCTGAGTGAGGCTTCATCTGCAATCCTCTCATCCTTTCTCTCTGAGCTGAGTCTTTAGCTTGGCAATCTGTCTTACGTGCTTTGTTGTTGGAAGAGTAGCATTCACTGCTCATTGAACTTGGAAATCTCCAGATAAGCCCTATCTAAGTCCTTCTTTTTAGAGGCGAGAACATCACTTAACAACTTTCAGATCTAAACCCAAACGTTCACGAGAACGAGTCTCCTTGGTTAAATCTGTACCCAACCTGTTCACAAGCTCAGTCCGCCTCTTAGAAGAGTACACATCTTCAATCTTCTCACTCCAGAGGTGAATGATCTCTTTATCCAACTCTTCATTAGCCTTGCACAACTCTTCTTTTTCAAATCACAACTGGTTGTACCTCTGGATGTCAACAGTGGTAGGTTCCTCAATCATCAGAGGATACAGAGGCTCAACAGAAGGAAAAGCATCAGAAACTTGGTAGCTCTCTCACGAATCAAGGCCAGATAAGGGTCGTAGGCCCTACTATTACTCTTCCCTAGAAAAGCATTCCCTTTCCTGTGAATACTACTCCAAGCTCTCTCCACTCTAGCCAAAGTATCACCCTCCAGCAATCCAGTGAGATACAGAGATTCCTGTATCTCCTCTTCCTTAGGAGGTCCTCTCAGCGCGTATCCAAACTGCCTAACTAACAAATATGAGTTATAGTTGATCACCCTTTCCTTCCGACCAACGGGATGTTAGGAAATCCACCACAACTATAAATAATCTCTATACCAAGTAGGTCTTTGTCAAACCAGATAATGTTCTCTGTAGACAATCCCATCAACCTTTCTGACCATTCTTAAGTAACAGCAAGTAGCAACAAATGGACCTGTCTTAGGAAGATGACTAGCAAACCACCTGTACAACAAAGGAATACAGTAAGGTACGTTATTTCCCCCTCCGGTTCTCATTCTTGTGGTGAACAGAATGATAGACGTCGCCCAAAAGTGTAGGTACCGGATTCCCTGAAGCAAAAATGTAGAAAGCATTTATGTCTATAAAATCTGGGAGGTTAGGGAATAATATGATACCATAGATACAAAGAGCTAAGATGGCGCTAAACACGATCCAACAACCATCTTTGGCGAACTACTGAGCCTTATCAATCAAAAAAGGTAAAGGAAAACCAGGCATCCCACTCCTCATGATCAACTTCCCTTCAACTTTGAAACATCCAAATGCAGAGCAGCAACAAGCTTAGCCAGATTGGGCTCAGCATTCATGTGATAGAATGGCATCCGGTCTAAGATAGAAACACCCAACAACTCAGAATACTCCTCTAAGGTAAGTTCCAAAACATAATCCGGGAAAAATAAAACACCTCATTTGTGCATCATAGAACTGTAGGAGAGTATAAATACCACCAATCTCATTTGCAGACACATCTCAACAGCTTCCCATAAGATTGCTTAAAGTCTTCCATCACTTTCTTGTCACCCATGGCAATCAAACTCAATAAAGAACCAATATCCGGTGTTGGAAACCTGTATGCCACTATCTTCTTCAAGGGTTCCATATCAGAAGTAAGGGAAACAAGATCACTAGAATTGAGGAAGAAATATGCACCTGCAACATAAATACATGTCAATGAAAATGCACATTCAAATGCAAACAGAGGATCAAGATTGATGTGTTGTTGATTGAGAAGGACCAGCGCTCCGCTTTAGCAATAACGTAACACTGTCATTAGGACCCCTTGTATCAGGAACAAAAATTCACACTACAAAGAAAACCAGGTAGTCTGAAAGTCAAGGTTTCCTGCATAACCCAATCCCTCTCACAGGTATGGACCTATCCACTGATAAGGTTTGGCATCCTATGCGTTCATCAGCGTCACAAACTTTCAAGAAACGATGATACGTTCACCATTTCTGGTTTGGCATCATAATCTCCCGAAGAGGCCTCAGTTGAGCTGAATCACAAATGATCGGTCCCCAGAGTCGACAATCCTCAGATTCAAGATCCCTTTAGTCCTAAGGACCGGAAAGGAACTCATCAAAGAGAATCTCGTATGAGCGCGAATTTCATGGGAACTTGTGCATGCTAAGCATGCAGGTTCACCACTACTTTCCACTACTAATGCTACGTTTGTACTCAAGCCCGGGTCCGACTTATCTCTCAATGGAACATTCCCCCCAACAGCACAACAAAGATGATATATACAATGCTGAAAGTAAATGCGAGAAAGTAAAGTATAACACATATATACATACACCTAAAATAAACAACCAAGCGCTAGGATTGACTCGCATAGGGGATGTTCCTGTCCCCCAGCAGAGTCGCCAGCTGTCGCATCGCTGCGAAGAGGGGCCGACAAGGACAGAAGATTCACCACCATTTGTTATTTATCCCAAAAGAGGGAAAGGAAACAATCAGAGAAAACCTAAAGAAAAGGGGAGAAGATAGGTCATCGCAACAATATCTCGGGTTTAGGAGTCGGTTACGCAAGGGAAGATGTTAGCACCCCTCACGTCCGTCGTACTCGACAGGATCCATAATTTGTTGTCTATCTAAAAGGGTGTTTACTATCTACGCTACGGCTCAGGGACAAAAGAAAATAAAATAGACTTGATAGAGCATCACCTCTCTATGCCTACGTATTCCCTCGCGCAATGGGAAAGTCAGACTCAACTTAGTTCGGCTAACTACGGGTGAAATTGGGGGGAAGGTTGCTCGCCAAGACATCGTCGTCTTGTGCCTACATATTCTCATCTAGTATGAGAAATCATATCAAACGTAGTTCGGTCTAACAAGAACACCGGTTGGTTCAAATGTTTTAGGCCCGAGTAGGGTTAAACTTAGTTCCAGCAGTTAGGTGTATGCAGCTCGACCATTAGAGACTTAGGCGTTACCTATTTGCGCTAGAACTAAGAGTTAACCAAACTCTTCTTATAAAAAAGGTTTTTCCAAATTAAGATCCCGAAGGATAAAAAAGAGTTTGAAGTTTGTTTTTGTGTTTTTTAAAGAAAAAGTGCATTGATTATTGTTTGTAATTCATGTTGCACTAAAGACTATGACCTAGGAACGAATGTGTCGCATATCGTCCTATGGACGTACACTAAACACTCAAAGAAATTGAGAGGAAGCCCCCCAATCACCATTTCCCAAGTACTTAAAGCTCGTAATGTATAACAATCCTTATCCTTTATTAGATGTTTTGAGAAAGTTTGAAGATGAGAAGAGAGAGACACTCTAAAGGGAGACTAAGACTCAGCCTAGTGTTCTCATGCAAAGTGTACCTATAATTGGGATAAAAGGTAATGCTACCTAATGTTATCATACATGGGTTCAAACCTAAGGTCTATCATAATCAACCTTGAACAAGGAAGATTAGAGGTCCTAAGGGAACATGGCAAAGAAAATAGAAAAAGAAGAAAACATGAACAAATGCAATATGCAAACATGTAATTCCCAATTAGAATGAAAGTGAGGGAGGAACAAAGTGTGGGGTAAACACCACCACAAGCACATTTCAACCTGAAGCATGCAAATGAGATATGCAAGAACCAAAAGAAAATACACACAAAAGCATACAAATGAGCTTAAAAGAGTTCAACCCAAAAGTGAGATGCAATGAGAGAAGTCATGACCCCTACAACCATTCAAGCATCAATCACCAAAGAAAAGCGGGAGGAAAAAGTGTAGGACAGCAGCCACCACAAGCACGTCTCAACCGAATCGTTCTTCAAACTCATGCAAAGACCAATGATAAACATCACTTTGAACAACATACACGAAAGTATGCATTCAAGTGGAAAAACAACACGCGTGTCGACAAAATCATGATTAAACAATCAAAAACAACGACATATATCCAAAACATCTCACTCCTAATACATCACACTGATCCGTGAAGATTCGAAGTGAAACTAAACCAAACAAGCATGAAAAACAGCAAAACAGGTCTGCTGGCACAGTGTTAATCGATTAACACCAGGGGTTAATCAATTAACCAGTCAAAAATGCTGAAAATTTGAAAATTAGTGTTGGTTAATCGGTTAACACTGTGCCAGAAGCAGAAAAACAGCCAGATAATAGCATTTTCAGCACATAAGCACTTATCCAATAATCCGGATAATCACATAATCAATTATGCACGAATTTAAACCAGAAAGCAGTGATCCATTCAACATGTAAACACATTAAACCAGCAAGATCACAGATCATATGAATCAAATCGACCAAAAGTCAATCAAAAATGAAGATCCACATTGAATATGAAAAATAAGCTCAAGATTAACAATGGATCAAGAATTCCCAACCTACGAAGTGGAGAATTGCTTCGGTTAATGTTGATTCACTCCGATTGATTAGATCCAAGCAAGAAATCCGGAATTCCTTCAAGATCCAATTAAGTTCTTGTAATAGAAGTGAAGATCCACCAAAATTAAGCAAGAATTATCCAAATAAGCTCCTCTAGAACCACTTCAAAATTCAGATCTACAATTGCACAAAAATTGTATGGAGAAAAAGATTCAAAAAGGATGAAGGATGAAAGTTTGATCTCTAGAATTCAATGATTCCAATGGAGAATCAAAGAATTCAATGTGAGAAGAGCTTTGGTGAAGTTTGGGGATGGAAAGTTGAGAGCAAATTGAGAGATTGAGAGTGAATTCTGAAGTGAGAATGAAATTATGAGGATTGTTTTATGAGGTTTGGAGTAGATCATTTAAATACCCCTTAGGTTAGGATCCAAATGAGGTTTGGAATGTGGTTTATGAAAAATGGCATGGAATTAGGAATGGGAATTTGGAGGGAACTTGAAATGATTTGAAAGTTAACCAAAATTTGAAATGGTTCTAGATCTTTCCTTTAGTGTAAAATCAACTTCAAGAATGATCAAAATGGACCCCAAGTGAATTCACTTGAAAATTCACGTGAAGAGCAGAATTTTCACTGGTTAATCGGTAACCATATGGTTAATCGATTAACACCCTTGAATATTTGAATTTGACCAGTTTTTGACTTGGTTAATAGGTTAATCGATTAACACCTTCAAAAATTTGAATTTCGCGCCTTTTGGAGGGAAACCTGCACAATGGTCTGTTTTCAATCGTTTTGAGCTCTGTTAAGCTTCTGAAACTTGTTATTGAATATTCCAACTGTGAGAATGTTTGATATAGCCTGCATGCTGGTCTCCTGCACTGAAAATAACTTGCAAAACAAAATAAAATTGACCGCTCGATCACCGAGCAAAATAAATGTCGGAGCCTCTAATGCTCGTTGTTCAGTCTTTTGCGCTAAAAAGAGCCTTGAGCCACAGGAAAACCTTGATCCCCTGACTCAAGAAAAAATGTTATGATATGCAAACAATGCAAAAATGCAGAGAACAAATGCTAGAATAATGCAGTGAAAACATAAGCCAAGTAAAGAAAAGGTTGGGCAAATTTTGGTGTACAACCAAGTGGATGCCCAAAGGAAAGTCATATACAAGTAGGACATATTTGGGGTATGACAGATGCCCCTATCTAATTGGCTTGAACTTGGGAGGGATGAGCTACTACGACATTTATCCTTTCTAGGTAGAAGACAATTAGATATGAAGAAGACCTTGAATTTGTCATGAAAAGAAAGAAAGTATTCAAGAAGCGAAATGTACGATAATTTTGCAAAGATCGTTATCACCAAAAGGTTGCAACAACTTTCATGAGGAACGCCCATGAACTCTGAAGAAGATGCCCCTGACTAGGCTGAGTTTTGCTTAAAAATCTTGAATCTGGATAACAAAAGGTTGAACAATTTCCGTGGGGAATGCCTAGATCTTGTAAAAGATACGCTGACTGGGCTGAGAGTTGCTTGATGTCTTGTCTGGGTTCATTCAACAAAAGGTTGGACAACTTCATGGGGAACTCCCATTGCCTTCCGTAGGATGCCCCTGACTGGGCTGAAACCCATCTTAACAATTGATCAACCACCAAGTTGAAATAACGTCATGGGAGGTACCCATGATCTTGAAAAGGATAACGCCCCTGACTGGGCTGGATATGGCTTTGACAAATGATCAACCATAAGGTTGCAGAAACTTCGCAGGGAGCGCCCACAGTCTATGAGAAAACTTCCCTGACTGGGCTGAAATTTATTTTGAATATCCTTGAACTTCGTGAGGGAAAAACCCACGGTATTGTAAAAGGATGCCCTGATTGGGCTGTTGATTTCTTCAAAGCCTTTGAATTTGTCCAACAGAAGGTTGAATAACTTCGTGGAGAAACCCACGGTCTTGAGAATGTGTCCCTGACTGGGATGAAGATCATCCAAGAAATCTCCGAGATTGAACCTGGACATTGACCTGTGTATGCTAATGCTTGATGATAATGATGTTCTATAACAAATGGAAATGCAAATGCAAATGCTGGCGCATGGAGATGCAAGAGCCGGATGAAGTATGTTATGGTTCTGGTATGCACATGATGCAAATGATGCTTAATGCTGGGAATATGAGGGTCCAGAGAGAGAAAGTCACGCCAAGTGTGGTTGGGCTTGCTGGGGAATGGAGATATGCAAGGTGAAAGATACCAATCAGAGATAGTTTTGAAATAAAAAGGTGCCAAATACAATTGGGCTTTGGATCAGATGAGGGAACAAGCTCGACTTCTCGACATCATTTCTTCATGATGTAATCAAGTTTTGGAGATGCTAAGACTCTTAACTCAGGGCCAGTTTCTTCTGGGCTAGATGACTTTGTCTCTGTCAAGTCATTTCAAGATTCTAAATGGTGTTTCATGCTTACTTCTTGGAGTCGTGGTCACCCTTTAGTCACCCTAAGAGAGTAAGTACTCCCTTAATTCATTCTACACAATGCTATTATGCGCAATACTTATCACCAAATAAACAAATCTTGCAAACAAATGGTAAGAAAATAAAAACGGAAATTCTTTGATGAAAGTAATTTTTATTGATGAAAAACCAAAAATGGGGAAAATTACAAAAGAGGCAATTTCTAAATGAGGTAATTGCTTTGAAAGAGAAATAAAATACAACGACAATGTTGAAAACGGCTCCTGTCTGGGTTTCAACTCCGTTATGACCCATATGTCTCTGAAGACCCTTCATGCCTTGCTTTTGAGTGGAACGATTGAATTGATCTCTTCCAGGAAGAGCTCGATGGTCATAGAGGAAGGTTCGTACGTCTTCTCAAGATGCAGTTTTGCCTTTGTGAACCCCTAATTTTTGCCTAGGCCGCCCTTTCGGGTTTTCAGCCTACCAGTATATATTTTCCCTCTTTTGTTTTTAGTCCCTAATTTTTTCCTGAACCATTTCTTTGGTGGTCCACCAGGACGCCCATTTTTGCATGGATTTTCTTTTGGTCCACCGGGTCTAGTTTAGGCATAATATTTTTTAACTGGCATATGAATTCACGGGGGATGAAGATCGTCACCGTCCATGGTCGAGAGGATCAAGGCTTCGCCAGAGAAAAACTTTTTCACTACATATGTATCCTCATAGTTTGGTGCCCATTTGCCCCTTGGATCAACGTGAGTTGGCAAAATTTTCCTCAATACCAAATCTCCTGCTTTGATGTATCATGGGCGAACTTTCTTGTCAAAGGCCTTCTTCAACCATTTCTGGTATAGCTGTCTATGGCAGATGGTTATCATGCGCTTTTCGTTGATGAGATTAAGTTGGTCAAGCTTGGCTTGTATCCACTCAGCTTCGTCTAGCTTGACGTCTGCTATTATCCTCATGGAGGGAATCTCTACTTCAATAGGCAACACTGCTTCCATGCCATACACGAGAGAAAACGGGGTGCCCCTGTGGACGTGCATACTGAAGTGCGATAACCATGTAGGGTGAATGGAAACATCCCGTGCCATTCTTTGTAGGTTTTCACCATCTTCTAGACAATCTTCTTTATGTTTTTGTTTTCCGCCTCAACAGCTTCGTTCATTTTGGATGATATGGCGTCGAGTTGTGGTGTTTAATCTTGAATCTTTCACACAACTCCTTCATCATCTTATTGTTGAAGTTTAAAACCATTATCAGTAATAATCTTATTCAAAACTCCATATCGACAAATGATTTATTTCTTGATGAAGCGAGTCACCACTTTGCCTTAGTGACATTGGCATAAGATACAACTTCTACCCACTTGGTGAAGTAGTCAAATGGCCACTAAGATAAAACGATGTCTGTTGGAAGCGGTTGGTTCGATGCGTCCGACTACATCTATACCCCACATAGCAAAAGGCCAAGGTGAGGTTAACACATTCAAAGGAAGGCAGTGACATATGAACTTTGTCTGTGTAAATCTGGAACTTGTGACATGTCTGGGCATGGTGATAACAGTCTATTTCCATTGTCATCCAGTAGTGTTCTACCCTCAAGATCTTCTTAACCATTGTGTAGCCACTGACATGTGTCCCAAAAGACACTTCGTGCACTTCGTTTATGATTATGTTCTGCTTCGTGTCTATCCATGCATCTGTGCAGAACCGAGTCATAATTTTGTTTATATAACACATCACCGCTGAGGAGAATTTTGATGAGAGCTTCTAAGATATTTCTTATCAGTGATAGTTATGCCCTCTGTATATTCTTGTGTTTCTAGATACCCCTTAATATCATAGAACCAAGGATGGTCATCAACTTTAGGCTCTTCAGCATTGGTTACCAGGAAATAAGCAGGTCATCAAGGTACCCTAGACGGATGTGTGGCGCCTCATTCTTCCACTTGACTCGAAACATGGATGCTAATGTTACTAGAGCATCTGCCAGTTGGTTTTCTGCTATGGGAATGTGATGAAAGTGATCTCACCAAAGTATGCGATTAGCTTCAAGACATGATCTCGGTAAAGAATCAACTTGAGGTCAAGTGTTTCATATTCCCCTTTAATTTGGCATATGACAAGCGCGAAATCCCCATAGACTTCTAGAATCTTGATCCTATTATCAATAGCAGCTTCAATTCCGAAGATACATGCTTCGTACTCGGCCATATTATTAGTACATTTGAAGCACAATCTGGGCAGTAAATGGTAGATGAAATACAGTCAGGGAAGTAATGATTGCCCCAATTCCACAACCATCGAACATGAGCGTCCATCGCGATCCTGGCTCGGTCCATCATCTGTGCCTAGTGTGGTATAGTTTTTCGCAAACATGACATCTTCGTCAGGAAAATCAAAGTGCGTAGATTGGTAGTTGTCCATAGGTTGGTGGGCAAGATAATCAGAGATCATACTTCCTTTGATAGCCTTCTGCATAACATACTGAATGTCGTACTCTGTCAGTACCATTGCCAACGAGCCACTCGTTCGGTGAGAGCAGGCTTCTCGAATATGTACTTGACAGGATCTATCTTGGAGATCAGCAAAGTTGTATAGGTGAGCATATATTGTCTGAGGCGCTTTGCCGCCCAAGCTAATGCGCAACATGTCTTCTCGAGCATCGAGTATTTCATTTCACAATCATTAAACTTCTTGCTAAGGTAGTAGATTGCATGCTCCTTCCTATCGGTTTCATCGTGCTGACCCAATATGCATCCCATGGATCCTTCTAGCATAGTTAAGTACATTATCAGAGGTCGTCCGGGTACTGGAGGCATCAAGATCGGTGGTTCTTGTAGATAGTCCTTTATTTTCTCAAAGGCCTTCTGCAATTGTCATTCCACACCACAGCTTAGTCTTTTCTAAGCAGTTTGAAGATGGGCTCACAAGTGGCCGCTAGATGAGATATGAACTGTGGAAATGTAATTTAATCTCCAAGAAAACCTCGAACTTCCTTTTCAGTTTTGGGTGCTGGCATCTCTTGGATAGCTTTGACTTTATCTAGATCGACTTCAATCCCCTTTTGGCTTACAATGAAACCTAGAAGTTTACCAGATCTTACACCAAAAGTGCATTGTTGGGATTTAATCTCAACTTGAATTTTCTCAATCTAGCAAAAAGCTTTTCCAAGTGAATGAGGTGCTCTTCCTCAATCTAGGATTTTGCGATCATATCGTCCACATAGCACTCAATCTCCTTATGTATCATATCATGAAAGAGAGTGACCATAGCTCGTTGATAAGCCGCGCCTGCGTTCTTAAGTCCAAACGGCATGACTTTATAATAAAAAGTTCCTCGTGGAGTGATAAAAGTCGTCTTTTCCATATCTTTGGTGCCATCTTGATCTAATTATAGTCTGAAAACCCATCCATGAACGAGAAAGACAGAAAAGTGGGTTGTATTGTCTACTAGCACGTCAATATGCGACAGAGGAAAATCATCTTTTGGACTTGCTCTGTTGAGGTCTCTGTAATCGACACACATTCACACCTTCCCATCCTTCTTCGATACTGGGGACAATATTCACTATCCATTGTGGATAAATGGATACTGCCAAGAAACCAGCGTCTAGTTGCTTATGTACTTCTTCCTTAATCTTGAAGGACATCTCTGGCTTCGTTCTCCTCAAATTTTGCTTCACCGGCGGGCAATCTTCTTTGAAGGGTAGCTTGTGCACCATGATATCTTCATCTAGACTGGGCATGTCTTTGTAGGACCAAGCAAATATGTCAACATACCCTCGAAGCAATGTGACCAACTTTGTCTTAATCTCTGACTCCAAGGCGGCACCTATCTTGATCTCCTTGGTGTCCTCTTCGGTTCCCATGTTGACGACTTTCAACCTCTTTTTGGTACGGCTGAATGACCTTTGACTCTTGTTTTAACAACCTAGCCAGCTCTTCTGGGAGATCACAATCTTCCTCGCAATTTTCGTCAGCATGGTAGATCGGGTTTGTCAAAGTCATATTGGACCATAGCAGGATCGTTATCAACAGGAACAGGGAAAGATATGCACGATGAATGATTTCATGCTTTTATTTTTAAGAAAAATGAAAAAAGAAGAAACAAAACATTGCCTTTCAAAAAATATTTTTAT
>OZ012741.1:266281474-266335695 GCA_963859935.3 Lathyrus sativus
CGGCGATTTCAACGATCCTCCAGTTGTTTAATGTCTGGTTGGGTGCCCTAGGATACACCATGCACAACTCTTCATGACCTTCATCTTCAGTCTCCAGAAATGTGACTTGACCATCGACGAGATGGCCCCCACTAGTAAAAACTAACGGAGTTGCAAGTCCTTTACCCCTATCAGAGGCGTTCTTCTGCTTGTAACCCAGACCGGCTCCATTTTTGTTAACAGGTAGTTCCAACACTCTACCCCATCCTCGAGGGTGACCTTCTCTATCACTGTCCTTGCATCTTCAAGTTACTATTGAATACACCGGCTTCTCGTGAATCATTTCAACATTGATTACTTCAAAGGCTTGAAATGGAGTCTCATGCACTTCGTCTCCTACCTCTATGTAGCGGAAAGAAGCAAGATGGCTCACAAGAACATCTTCTTCGCCTTCAATGATGACCAACTGAATGAGTCCACGGACGACCAAGGAGGCAATTGTAGGCGAGATATATATCCATTATAGAAAATGTAATGATAAAAGTATGAGGTCTAATCTTGATCGGAGATCAAACCTCTCCTATCATAGTTCTCCTAGCTCCATCAAAAGCTTTTACAATGGTTTGACTTGCTTCAACACAAGTCCTTCAATTGACAGCTTGCACAACGAGCTCTTTGGTAGTACGTTCAGCGATGATCCAGTATCGACTAGCACTCTAGAGAATACAAAATATACACATTCGATGGTAATGTGCAAGGCCTTGTTATGATTTTTACCTTCGGGAGGTAATTCACTATCATTAAAGCTCAAAATATGACCTGATGCTATATTCCCCACCACCTCTTCAAACTGCACTACTGATATCTCTTGAGGCACGTGAGCGTCCTTCAAGAACTTTAACAGCGCCTCCTGATGGGCCTTCGAACACATTAATAATGAAAGCCTGGATATTTCGAAGGAGTCTGATTGAGTTAGTCAATCACTTTGTAATCGCTTTTCTGAATGATTCTTAAAAACTCCTCTGCTTCATTATTAGGGACGTCCTTCTGTTTGGATGACTGCCCCTGCTCAATGGTGCTTGGTTTAACAGTATCTTCTTTGTATTACCACTGTGTTGATAGGTAATGGGGTTGGTGCAAAGATCCGACCACTCCTGGTGACACCACCAGTTCCCACGATGTTCTCTACAGACTTTTTTTCCTCCAAGATATCCTCTTCTCTCACCTTCTATCCGTTGAGAAAATAGTCTCGTCGTATAGCCAAGGTACATCATTCGTGCTCTCGTAGGAAACGGAGTTGTCGTTGAAATGACAAGCTGATTCATTGATGGTGAGACATAGGTATCTCAACCGGATCGTAAGGTATACCTTAAAGGTCGTTCCACCTCCCGTCTTCAACTGTCAATGGAATGTCAAGAGTAGTGACTTCTTCGGTCTGCAAAATTTGTTTTGCTACTAACACGCCTTGATCAATCAGGCCTTGAATGCCCTTCTTCAGTTTGGCGCATTCTTCAGATTTGCTCAAACAAACGTGACAATTGGCTGGGCAGCTAGGATAAATATCTTTAATAGAAGTTGCTCTTTAACCGTAGAAAGGGGCATCTTCAGTTTATTAACATCCGAAATTAATCGTACCCCTCTAGAGCTTTCTATCATGTTTGTTGAGTGGTGAGATGGCATCAGATTAGTCTTGATGTTCGGGGTGTTTCGGTGAAATTTATTGCTTTAGAATCAATAAGATCTTGCACAATGTATTTCAAAGTCTTGAAATTCTCAATGTTGTGGCCTGGGGCTCCAGAATGAATTCACATCTTGCATTAACATCTGTTGTACCCCAAAATTTGACCAACCCCTTTTCTTATCTTTGGCTTATGTTTCATTGCATTTTAGCATCTTGCATTTGCATAGCATAGTTCTTATAGGGGATCAAGTAACTTGTTTTTATACCAACCAATAGGAGAGTATTCATTGGCTACAAGCTCAAGAAAAGGCATTGGTACAAGTCATCAAGTGGGTGTTATTATCATGAAGTTATCGAGCTCCTAGAGAGGAGAGAGGTGTGGCATAGCTCAATGTCAAATAACTATCAGAGGGTTGTCAAGGGGTCCATGAGGTTCCATAATTAGTAGAAGCATGAGGTAGAAGCTTGTTGAGTACCTCAGAGGTCATTATGGAGTTGGAATGGTCACTCAGTTCATCTGAACAATGCCTAGGCAAAAAGGGTGAAATTATGGTTTCATTTTTAATCAGGATAAACTTGTTTCTTGAGGCAAAACATGTTCCCATGGTCCTCCATATGTCCTAAGGTGTTTGAGGATGGGAGATTGATCATCAATTTTAATCAGAAGAGCTTCAATTGATTAGTCAATTGAAAATCAGGAGATTTGGGGAAAAGTCAACTTTGCAGTGAAAAAGTCAACTCCTGACTTTTTGAGGTCAAGATCATGTCCCTCAAGTTTAATATGAACAATGGACAGAATTTGGTCAAGAAAAGTCAAGGGAATCATGAAAAAATCAAAAGATGTTGAAAGTTGCCATTTTGGGGAGTTAGGGTTTTAGAAACTTTCCATTTATGGAAAGTTTCATGGTTGAAGCAGCCATCTTCAAGGCCATTTTTCTTCATGACCAGATTTCAAATGGACTTTGATCAAACATCAAAGTTGTTCCTTGTATTTCAAGCTTTCGTTTGAGTACAATTCATCACATATGATACTTCGAGTTCAAGTTATGATCAATCAAAGTTGAGGATTTCAATGATTTCAACATTGCCAAGATTGGACAGATTTTTGCACCTCTTTTGCAAGCCAATTTTCAGCACTTTATTGATGTCAAATGGAACTTTGTCCCAAATGAAAGTTGTAGAGCTTGTTCCAAGTTTTCCAAAAAGTCCTAGAAGTCCACCATATGATTTGTGAAGCTCAATTTATGGATGTGCAAAGTCGGGAAAAAGTAAGCCAAAATCCATAACTTAGAATTTTTTCTAAGTTATTTGTAGGTAGCTTGCATGACATGATTTTCAACATCATTTTTCATGGTCTTCCAATCCTCAAATCAAGATGAGTCCGACATGAAAAGTGTTCTATGCCATTCACTCTTTCATTTAAGCATAAGATCTAAGCCGAATGAGTTTGGTGCAACAAGTTACATTGGCTCAAAGTTGGCATTTTGAACACTTTTTCAAGGGATGAAGTATGTGACATTTTGACTTGCTTTTGCTTATCAGCCATATAATCTTGCTAGGTCTTTGTCCCATGCGCAGGATTTGAAATTTGGAAGCACGCCAAACATTTCCTAAACAAGCCAAACACCCAATGTACCATTTTGTTCATTTTCAAATAACATTGCCTAAACAAGTCATAAACCAAAAACTGGCACAACACAATGCCTCTCTCCACTCTGTTGCTAGTAGACACAAAAGAAACCATTATTGCATAGCCCTAGTAGCTGGTGTCCTTGTTCATCACACACCATTGATACAAGAAAAACGTGAAAATGCAGATCTGCACCATTCAATTTTCACCACAGTAAAGCTTGCAAAATATCTTTTTCACTTGATATTTAAGCAAAAGAGCAACCAAGAGAAACCCTAGCCACCATCTTTGCAAGAAATCATAATTTGAGTTTTGAAAATCTCTGAAATGTTTCCTTTGAAACTCTCTCATTTGTGAGCCATTCATCAAACCATTCATCAAAACATCATCACCACAACACCTTCTTGCTACTGTTTGCAAAAACAGGAGCTGTTGACACTTTGCACCCAAGCTGTCCAAAATCGTGTGAAAGTTTAAGGAGCCTTCAAAGCCTTTCAACCTTAGCCAAAGCTCTCTCAAACATCAAGGAAGGATTATGCTCGATTTGGTGAGATTTCAAAGCTTATTGAAGGTACAGTGGATCACTCTCCACTAGGTAAGCAATTTCAAACTCACCTCCATTTATCTGCTCATATTTGCATTCATTCAAATGTGCTATTCATGTTTAGGCTTTACATTGTAACAACAGAATCTTGTTGTTGCTTAGTGCTAGTTTTATTCCTTTGATTTGTAGCTTCAGGCTGTTTTTGTTTCAGTTGTTTGTTTCAAGTTGGATTTTAGTATATCCAAGTCAGGTTTCATAGCTGCATATTACTGTGCTTGAGATTTGAGTTTGTTAACTCAAATGTAGGCTTCTATCAGGTTGTTAGGTGTTCAAGTTTTTGATGTTGGTTTTGGAGTAGAATGGAAGGACCAAGTAAGTTTTGTCTCAAGGGCTTTAGATGGTTGCTGTCTAAACCATTGAAAACTGTTTTAGCTTAAGAAACTGTCAGCATGAGGAAGCTTAGTTGGTTGCTTCAAATCTCAACATTATGATGGTATATGTTTCCCTTTGGCAAAGATTTGACCTTGTTCATATTTCTATATTAGTCTAGCATAGTTAAGCTTGCTTTATGGACTGTCATAAGGGTTACTTTAGGACTGCTGTTTGAACTTGGACTTATATCAAGCCTTGCTAATGTGCAACATACCCTAGTCAGGATATGTAGGTGCTGTTGGAGCATTTGATATTGTGGTTGGTCAACTAGGGTATATATTTGCATCTTGAACATTGCCATGTTTAGTGCCTTTCATTTGTGAGCTTAACCTTGAATCTGTCTAGCTTAGTATAGTTACACTAGGGTTGTCTTTGAGACTTGTTGATTTAAGACTTGCTGTTGGAAGTTTGTGTTGGAACTGTCATGAGATGCAGTTTATTTTGGCTGACTGTTTGAATGAGTTTTAGTGTAGTTGGTGCTAAGCCCTTATTACTGTTGGCCACTAGTATCTATGTTGGTGTAGGTTGGTTTGAGTTTAGATTTTAGAGAGTTTTCTCTGCTATTATGATGTGATGAAGAGAAGGTTGTTATTACAAATCTGTTGAATCTCATGGCAGGTTGAGTTTTCAAGTCTTGTTGACATTTCAGGTCTGTTAGCCATAGGACTATTGGAGCGTTTATCATTTAAGATTCAGATTTGTATTTAAGACTTACTTAGAAGCAGTTTAGGTTTAGGCTAAGGTATTGGTGTGTAGAACGTTTGCTTTTACTCTCGGTGCTGTAAACCATTTTTGAGTAAGTTGATTTGCCAATTTGTTGTCAACTCATTAATAGCTGTTTAGGTCTCTTGCTTATGCTAAAATTGGTTGTGATTTGT
Organism: Lathyrus sativus; assembly: GCA_963859935.3. NCBI lineage: Eukaryota > Viridiplantae > Streptophyta > Magnoliopsida > Fabales > Fabaceae > Lathyrus > Lathyrus sativus. The sequence goes on from OZ012741.1 coordinate 266,286,619, forward strand.
TTTAGTAAGATTGAGAGCTCTCATCTAACAGTTTTGAACTAGTGTGTGAGTTTTGGCATTATGATAGTGTTTCCCTTGAAAATCGGAAAACAACCGCTGATCTTCCAAATTTGACTTTGGTGACTCACAGGATTGATCAGATTGATCCTAGGACATGTGCTAAAGTATTCTATGTTTAGAATTAAATTTAAAGTACTTGTAATAATGAATTGGTAGATGTGCTTGTAATGAAAAGGACTTTGATTGGATATTTTATAGTGCATAAACTTAAAGGAAACGCTACAAAAGACTTGTAAAAACAAAGGCTGTTCGAAAAGGGTAAAAAGTTTAAAGGAAAGAAGGAATTGGAGTAAAAGATGCAGGAAAGGTAAAAGGCAAAATGTAACACTTGCACAAGTGGTTCGACAGAGGAAATGTAAATGTTGCTGAAATTGTAAAAGACTTTATTGAAAAGTTGGTGATTTTACATAACGTACATTCTTCGTGAAAATACTCTTTTCTCACACTCGGGTACTTTGAGTAAATTTGATTGGAGTTACTTTGTACAAATGGTAAAACACACCCAGAAATCTGCCTAACAAATTCCTATTTATAATGCTAGTAATTAACCGCTAATAACTTCCTAGTATCTCCTCGATCTAACAAGTGTCATTTGCATGTAACCTCCTGCTCTAGAATTCGCCACGTGTCTTATGAACCAAACCTCCTCCCTCCAATTTTTTTGAATTTCAAAACAACGTAGCAATGCCATTTGCGGAATTTCGGTCGAATGACCTCTGACACGGTCGAAATGCTCATAACTTTAGGTTTCTTAATTTTTCTAAGTTATTTCAACCGTTCAACTATAGAAAAATTCCTTAGAGGCTGTCGAAACCTCTTTGCTTCATTTAACTTAGACCTTAATTATGTCTTAGTGTTTTAGAAACCCAAGGCAGTGTCGAATTTGGGAGCTAAAAAATTGCCCCCAAAGAATGTTCTTTTCGACCTTATTGCAGGAAAAGGACATTTTTTTTATAGTACCCCATTCGACACCATCTTTTCGATACTAACAGACCCTTTGGTTTGCCTCTTATCCTTTGGAAGATAAAACAAAAGAAAGAGAAATGTTTATTAAAAACTGCGCCACTTTGCACGCTTCTGACGTCATCATCATCATGGCAGGTTTCTTGGAACTCACAAAAATTCAGAAAACATCATCACCCTTTTAGCGCCTAGGGGTATAGGTTACAACCACCCCTTACTTCTTCCACTAGGTAGCACACGTGGCCCACTAACTTCACCCACGTAAAATTCTTAATTTTCTGAACCCTTATAAAATCACCAAAGAAATTTTTCATAAGACTTTCTACTCTTTACCACCGCTTGCTCCTCTCCCCTTTGCTGAAGAAACCCCCTTTTTTTTTAAACACTAGAAAAATCTCCTTCCTCTCTGGAAACTTCAATCATGGCTGAACAACAGAAGAAAACTCAAACTAGGAGACCATCCTCTTCATCTGTATTACCACCTTTCGCTACTTTGAGCGGACCAAAAATCACGAAGAACCAACAGTTCATCAGGGAACCGTTAGCGGAAGAGAAACGACACATCTACGAATCTCAGGTAATCATCCTCGTTGATGTGGCTGGAAAAACTTTAGCCATGTCTGGCCCATTGTCTCCCCCAAACCTTGATTATTCCACTTTGAGTGACTTTTTCCCTTCCTATCGAAAAACCAAACCTTTAGGGCAAAAAGACGCTAGCAAAATCCCTTATGATAACCCAGATGACCTTTCTCTCTTCAACGTGGACCTTAAATATTTACATGATGGAGCAAGACTATTTAGAGCTACGCCGTGCTTCAAAGATTCTGAACTTTATCTTAACTGGTTGGCGAAAATAGAGAAAGTGAAGACACAACATTGGAAAGAAATAGGTATTTATGACCTAATCATGCTGTCGAAGGTTGGGCCACCTTATTGTCCGTTAATGTTGGCCTCCTCTTTGTATTTCTGGGACAGTACTCACCACACCTTCCATCTACCCTGTGGAATGGTGACTCCCATACTTTTCGACATGGCTGCTATCGTTGGATTAAAACCATGTGGATTGGTTTACAATCCTGAAATTGATGCACGAGACACCATAGGTTTTGGCAGCACGAAGCATACTTACACCCCCTTTATAAATTATTATCATAAGAAAGGCACCGACGTAGTTGAAGACGAGGAGCACATAGCTTTTCTGGCTATGTGGTTGTCTCGCTGCATTTTTTTCACAAAGTCTTTGCAGGTGGCGAGGAAGTACCTGACCCTGGCGAATCAGTTACACCTAAAAAGGGACATATGCCTTAGTGAGATGATACTAGCCAGCCTGTATGAGGCTTTGGGAGAAGGCGCTGATAAACTGAGGGATCCAAAAACCCATGGCGCTCTTACAATGGCGGGGCCATTTTGGTTGCTTCAACTATGGCTGAACGCCATTTTCGAACACAACCTTCCCTTTAAAGGAGAGGTCGACGAAGCCCAGGTATCTGAACGTCGGGTCGAATGGCCACACTTGGTTCAGTTGACACCAAATGAAGAGGGTCGAAGCCTTCGTGCCAATCTTACCAGCTTCATCCACTTGTTTGCAAAAAGGCATGAATTCACTCCCAGGATGGCCCCTTTTGCTCATAGGCTGTATGGCCCTGAATGATTTACCAAATCATTTCCTCCTGTTTCACAAAAACAAGAAGCAGAATCAAACCTGATATGGGAGAAATTCTTGACGCCACGCTTGATAGTTCATAAGCTCAACCTTGTCAGAGGACAAGCAATATTAGTCGCTTATCAACCCAACTTGGTGTCAAGGCAATTTGGGTTAATTCAATCATTGCCTAGGTGCTTGTATGATAAGAATTCTCATGTTATTCTTCTCTCTACCAGCTTCAACCCACTTGAGTTTTCGACTCAAATAGCTCGTTACGCCCATAAGTCCCATTTTACTCCAATTTATTTTGAACCCTCTCACCTTTGTACCCCAGACTTTTACAACTGGTGGACCAATCATTACTCCAATAACTTTCTTGATGTTTCGAGTTTTTCACGCTTGATTGACCAGGCTTTTATTGATGTGCAGGAAAAAGTCAAGAAAGGTACGTCTACTCATATCAAAGAGATACAAGCTTTTCAGAAGTACTTCGAAACTTCCTATCGACCAAATGATGTTAGTCGAACCGTCCGCGAGGCTGCTGTCACTTTAAAAGAAAAATTTTCTAAACGAATGGAGAAACTGAAAATCCCCTCATCTATCCCTTATGATAGAAGATATGAGGTTGCTTTTAAACTCTTTCCCCCAAAGACCCCTCGATTACCAACCGCTGATTTTGGCGTGGCTCTTGCCCCTCCATTTCCAGACTGGTTTATCTGTGAGGATAGTATAAAAATACTTCGACAGCAGTTGAAGCCTAAAGCGCAGCGGGTGGTTCCGACTAAACATACACTTGATACATTTAGAGGGCACCTTCATATCAGTATCGGAGATGTTCACATCGAGACCGAAATCCTTGAAGGTCATCTCCCTTCGATTGGGCTTCCTCTCATGAAGCTTCAACGTTACTAACCTATGTCTTCTATATTTACTTATTCGCAGCTGCTCCCAAAAGAAACGCTCCGACAAATAAAACAGAAGGAAAGACCGAAAGTTCAAAGGTAAATTCTTACATGCTCTTATTCACCTGAAGCTTTTCTGTATTTTGCTGATCACTTCGATCTTCCCAGGTTGGCCGCAAACCTCCAACTCCTCAAAAAAGAAGAAAAGTTGCAGCCCAAGTCATCATAGACTCCGACTATGATGAATCTCCTCGTGAAGATGTTCCCCTAAAAAGAAAACGAAGGGTAACTCATGGGCTAGAGAGCGTCGAAACTCCTTCATCTCCCACCAAGATACAGAAACAGAACACGCCTCCTGAATCTCCTGCCAAAACTCTCACAACAAATGATCTAAATCCTTCTGCCGTTCCCATAGAGAGTGATAACTCTAGTCCGGCTGAGGAAGCCGCAAAGGTATTGTGAAAGAATCTCTGACCTTTCTATATCAAACTCTTGTTTCTTTCATCTTGCATCTCATGAGGTTTATTTTCCCAAATGCAGACTACTACTGAGGCTTCCAAACCTTCGACGCAGCCGTCTCCCTTGCCTACTTATCCATTGAACAGCCAAGGTGAACCCACTTATATTCCTACATCTGATTTGGGCTCTGGTGTGAGTTCTCTTGGTGAAATTAACAAACCTGAATTTTATGCAGCCCCTTCGCCCCTAAAAACTACTACCCAACAATCACAAACTGATGGGTCCGACCATGAGGAAGAGGGAGCTCCTGAGACAATAATCGTGGTAGATGAAGATGAAAACCCCAAACCTGAGGACACCAACCTTGCCACCACAACAAGTTCCCCTCTCGTTCACACAAAACCCGCTACTGACGACGTTGATGCTGACGAAGCCAACGCATGTGAAGACGAAGCCATGCACCAATCTGAGCTAGGCGAGTCAGATGATGAGGAGAAAGAGGCTACCTTGGCTCAAGACCCCACAAGAGTTGCCCCCGTAGAAAGGGAAATAATTACAAAGGAAAAGTCTGATGAGCCTGCTTGCATTGATACTACCAAAGTTACTCCCGTCGAGGTGCCACAGGCCATGCCTCTTCAGAGCGAAACGATCCTCTCTAAAGAAGAAATGGCTGTGCTAAAAGAAAGCGACCCTCGTCGATACGTCCAACTACTGCTGCATAGTCGAGTCAGTTCTTCTAGCAAAACTCGGAGTACTTCGACTTCTGAGGGCCAGGTCTCTAGCAAACCTTCAGATGATATTTTGGCGAAGATCAAAGCCAAAATCTTTAAAGGAGACCTTTTCATGTTGCTGAAGATGGATTCCGTCACCCACCTATCTTTGAAAACGCTTCTTCAATAGGTGAAACTTGACTCCATATCGCCTGAAGCTGCTAACGTCATTCGAGAGGTGGGCATTTTGATAGATCAAGTCTACAAAGACCTCACGTTGCTGCCCCGCCTCGAAAGTGACATTTCGACGAAATCTGGTTGCGGAGCAGCTGCCTGGACAAGTGCAGCGGAATCTGAACAAAGGATCGAAGAGCTGGCGGAAGAGAAAAAGAAAGACCAACTAGAGATTGCTTCCAGCAAGTAAAATATCGTCTGTTGGAAACGCAAGATCAAGAAACTTCAAGGCAAGATCAAGAAGGAAGAGAAGAAGATTTCTCAACTGTCTTCCAAAGACAATTCGGCCCTTGCTGCTGAACTCAAACATGCTATCACTTTTGCAGAAGAGGCTCGAAGCTTAGAAGACGAAGTTGCCAGATTAACTGATGAAAGGGCCTCGTGCCAACAACGTATCGAGTCTCAGAAGGCGAGCTACCTTAAAATGAAGGCCAATCTTCCTTTCTGATTTACTGATATATTTTAACAGACTATATTTTGCTGGCCTTTGAAGCCATTTTGTTATTGTAACTTATCGCGCCATTTTGGCAAATATTAATACCATTTGTGGCTTTGCTTTATACTTTCTGTTATTCTGTTGTTATCTTAACTTCTTGTAGCATAGGCCTGTACTTTTTCAAGTACTTACCATTTACTTTTAGTATCCTCCTATCTTCGGCCAATTCTTCCACTTCATAGGCTCCATTAAAGAACACCCTCGATACTTGGAAGGGTCCCTCCCACTTTGGGGACCATTTACCCAGCGTCTTGGCCTTTCGATCCATAGGCAAAATGACTCTCCAAACTAAGTCTCCAACTAAAAAGGTTTTTGCTTTAACCTTCTTATTGTATGACTTTTCCACTCTCTTTTTCTCCCTTCTCAGCAATTCTAGAGCTTTCAATCTTTCTTCGTCTAAGTCTATGACCTCATCGAGCATCATATCCCAATAGACTTCTCTAGGAATTTCGTGTTGCCTTTGAACCCTAATCGACTGTATGTGGATTTCGACTAGCAACACTGCATCGTGACCAAAGGTCAAACGATATGGGGTGTCGTTGGTTGCCTCTTTGGGTGACGTTCGACATGCCCATAGAACCTGATCCAACACTTTGTGCCAATTCTTTGGCTTGGTTCCTACTTGCTTCTTTATCATGTCAATGACCACTTTATTTGTTGTCTCGACCTGCCCGTTAGCCTGCGCGTAATAAGGGGTCGAAGTTAAGAGTTTGAACCCCATGTCTCTGGCAAAATCCTGCATCTTTCTACCCGTGAAGATCGACCCTTGATCCGTTGTTATCGTCTCTGGCAGTCCAAACCTAAAGATGATATTTTTCTGAATGAATTCAATCACATCTTCCTGATCCACTTTAGGTAAAGGCACTGCTTCGATCCACTTGGTAAAGTAATCTATCCCCACTAAGATATACTTTTGGTTTTTTGAGGATGTTGGTCGAATTTCTCCAATCAGATCCAAAGCCCAACCTCTAAACGGCCATGGTTTAATTATGGAATGTAATTCGCTTGCTGGGACGTGTCGTATGCCTGCATGAACTTGGCACTCCTGGCACCCCTTGGCGAACTCGATGCAATCTTTCAACATTGTAGGCCAGTACAAACCTTGTTGAAATAACAACCATTTCATTTTATGGCCAACTTGGTGTGCATCACATGCCCCACTGTGGACTGTTGACAAAGCCAAGTATGCCTCTGATTCACTCAGGCATTTCAGCAAAACTCCTTCATGGGTTTTTTTGAACAATTCGTTGCCCATCAAGACATAACTCAGCGCTCGATATTTTATCTTTCGATCCGAGGCTATTGACGGATTCTGGAGATATTCGACTAAAGACTTTCTCCAGTCATTGTCCAACAATTCTCCGATGGTAAAGACTTCGAAAATTTCTTCATCCATATATCCGAACTTTGTAGCCTCTAAGTCTGATGGCTTCAACCCAACTGACACTACCTTGCCTCTAGCTTCGATTACTTCCTGCAAGTCCTCCTTCGAGACCCTATATCCCGAGGCAACCTGTGCTAGATCGTTGGCCACTCGGTTCTGTATTCTCGGTATATGTCGAATAGTTGATGCTTTGAATTTTTTAAGCAGCCTATTGGCCACTACGAAGTACGTGATGAGATTCTCTTTAACGCATTTGCACTCTTTTGTCAACTGTTTTATCACTAATTCCGAATCGTCCATTATTTCGACCTGGGTTGCCCCCAATTCTAACAAAATCTCAAGTCCAGCTATTAAAGCTTCATATTCAGCCTCGTTGTTGGAACACAAACCCTCGACTTTATACTTGAATTTTGTTGGAATTTTATCTGGCGAAATAATCATCAGACCAATACCCGTGCCATGTTTGTGGCTAGAGCCATCGAAGTATAATTTCCATGGTTCCACTTCAACTATATTCAGGGCATTTTCGTTTATAGAGTGATCGACGATAAAGTCTGCCACTATTTTCCCTTTGACTGCTTTTAGCGGTCTATAAGTTAAAGAATATTCTGTCAATGCCAGTGCCCATTTTCCAATTCGACTGTGCAAAATAGGTTTGGATAACATGTGTTTAATGATATCAAAGTGTGAAGAAACACAAACATCTACTGGTTTACTATATTGCTTTAACTTTGTACATGAGAAATATAAACATAGACATAGCTTTTCGATTTCACTATATCTAGTTTCTGCGTCATTTAAAACTCTACTAAGGTAGTAAATAGCCCTTTCAGTGCCATTCTCATCCTCCTGAGCCAACATGCTCCCTAAAGTTCTATCTGACGCGGCTATGTATAATCGCATGCTCCTGCTTCTACATGGAGGCGAAAGGACTGGGGGATGAGCCAAGTAATATTTGATTTTGTCAAAGGCTTCCTGCTTCTCTTTTCCCCACTCGAATCTGTCCCTAGTAATTCGAAGCAAAGGTGAGAAGGCTTGCGTCTTGCCGCTTAAGTTAGAGACGAACCTCCTTAGAAAGTTAATTTTCCCCAGCAGCGATTGCAACTCCTTTTTGTTCAACGGCGCTTTGATTTCCAAAATAGCCTTCGTCTTATTCTAGTTGATTTCGATTCCCTTCTGATGGACAATGAAACCCAAGAAATCTCCCGCCTGTACACAAAACGCGCACTTCAAGGGATTCATTTTGAGGCTGAACTTCCTCATCCTGGCGAACGATTGCCGCAGATGACCCAGATGGATTTTTTCTGAAACAGATTTCACCACAATATCGTCAATGTATATTTGCATAAAAGATTCGATGAAATCATGGAATATAGAATTCATTGCTCGCTGGTACGTTGCCCCCAACGTTCTTTAGGCCAAATGGCATTACTACCCATTCGTAAGTGCCTAAGGCCCCTGGACAACGAAATGATGTTTTGGGAACGTCATCTTCCGCGATAAAAATCTGGTTATATCCAGAATAACCATCCAACATACTGAGGTATTCATGGCCAGCGGCTAAATCAACTAACATTTCTGCCACTGGCATCGAATATTCGTCTTCGGGAGTGGCTGAATTCAAATCTCTGAAATCGATGCACACTCTTAAGGACCCGTTCTTCTTGATGACTGGGACAATGTTGGCCAGCCATTCGACATACCTCGTTGTGCGAATGAATCTGCAACTAAGGAGCCTTTCGATTTCCTCCTTGATCTTCGACATGATCTCTGGAGCAAAACGCCTTGGGCCTTGTTTGACGGGCTTCTTTCCCGGTTTTATTGGTAGTTTATGTTCCACCAAATCTCTTTGCAACCCAGGAATTTCATCATAGTCCCAGGCGAAACAATCCTTATACTCCCGGAGCAACTGGATGACTTCGATCTTCAGTTGAGGGTCGAGGTTAGCACTAACGTACGTTGGTTTCATGGTTGGACCCTATCCTAAATCAATTTCCTCCAATGGATCCTGTGCGAGCATTTTGATATCGTTCCCCAAAGGATCTCTCTCAAACCCCAGAGGTTCGTCATCATAGATGGCGTCGAGCCTCTGGCTCTCCCGCTGTATTTTGGTGGCTTCTTCAGCCATTTTGTCATGGGCGGCCATTGCGGCCGTTTGTAATTTAGTTTCAGCCACATAGGCCGAAATTCTTTGCAGCACGGCTGCTTCAGTCATCAAATTCACTGCCCCACCCCGTGGGGTCAACTGGGGCTGCCCCCGGGTATTGGAGTCTCTCCCCAGGTATTTCCCTATCCCAACGAAATCCGTCGACGGGGTGGAGGTATAGTGAGTAGTACACCTCGTCATTTGGTGCGAACTCAAAGTCCGCTGGGGCACAAGGGCCAATTCTGGCCAAGTGCTTGTCGAATTGGAACTGATCTATTTTCCTTCTTGGCACCCTGAAGTACCCTTGATCAACTTCAATATTTTCAACTATGCCATCTGGTCTCCAGATGACAATTCTTTGATGCATCGATAATGGCACTGCTCCAATGCCATGTATCCATTCTCGGCCAAGCAATAAATTGTAGTTGGTCGTGGTTTCGACCACCATGAATACCGTTGGTCTTGTAATTGTTCCGAAGGTCACATCCACCTGAATCACCCCCTGGTGGTTCCTACTTTTCCTTCATAATTCGACAAGACCATATTATGTGGCTTTGTATCAGCGTCATGCTTTTCTATTTTGGTCAGCAAAGAATGTGGCATCAGGTTTACTGTAGCGCCACAATCCACCAGTATTTTGTTGATGGGGATGTTCTCCACTTTTGCTGTAATATACAACGGTTTTAGGTGGGTCCTCATTTTTTTAGTGGGCCGTTCGAAAAAAGCGTTTTGCTCTTCGAAACAACCATTGTTCATCACGTAATAGCATACAGGTTTATGTGCTGCCATTTCCCATTCAGCGTCTGCGCCTGGTTCTTCGACCTCTGACACCCTATTGAACTCCCGGGGCATCACCGACACCACGTTGACCACCAGGTCCAAAGAATCATCGAAGTCAAAGTTATCTGTCATGTCTTCGTCCCCTTCCGGTGGTCTGTCTTGTTTAGGCGAAAACAACCTTCTCCCAACTGGTAATTTTTCCGCCATCTTTGACTTCTGTTCTTCTTTTCCGGGGGTGTTTGAGCTGTTCTTCGACTGATTTTTCTCCGTCTCTTCTCTGAGAGCCTTTCTTCTTCTTTGCTCTCTCCTCCATTGAGACCTGGTCATAGGATTCTTACCCTTATAGTTTTCAGATACGTGCGCCATTTTTGAGGATTGATACTCCTTGTTGTAGGAGACCGAAGATCCTCGATTCACTTCGAAGCTCTTCCACCTTTGCTGCCCTTGCGCCCTCTCCTCATTAGGCTTCCTCCACTTTCCATCAGCGGAATCGACAACAGGTTTGAAACTGGCGGGCCTAGCACTTGGTGGCCTGATTCGAGGTTCAGAGCGTTGGCCTTCTGTCCTCCTGTGGTAGCTCTTTCGTTGATCAAAACCATGGCCACCTCTGTTCAGACGATGTCGACGTTCTCCCTCTAGCTTCTCTGCTGCTTTTCTATCGAAAATGGCGCTGCACCTGGGGCACAGCATCACGCTCGATCCATTGTCTTTGCATCAATGTAAAAAGCCAACGATTGACTCTTCTGTCTTTGGGTATGCTAACCTGCTACATCCCTCATGGTGTTTTGATTCTTTCTCCTCCATGGTCTCTGATGGGTTAATGTCGACCATATTGACTTCGCCCGTCCCACCTAGCTCCATTCTTTCCAAGCCCTCCGTGGCCTGGTCCATTCTGACAAAATGGTCAGCTGTCTCCCTGGTTACTATGGCGTAACTTGGATGATTTTGAACCCTTAGACATGACTGGTTATCGTTTCGACCAGTATTCTCCTCGACTGTGACTGCCATATCGTCCAAACCGAAACCCATGACGCATCTCGCCATCACTGGTGCTGAAATGAGGTCCTCAGTAACCTCCGTCATATTAACAGAAAATTCGATGCCCTCAGTGGCATCTATCATGTTTGCTTCCATAGGTTCAGCATAAAGAGCATCAGTCAATTGCAGCGGATCAGCATCCACCTTCATCTGGCCCTTTGCCTTATCTCCAAATTTTAAGCGCCCCTCCTGTATCGCATTCTGGACGAGATCCCTGAAAAGAAAACATTGAGATGTTTTATGACACAGAAAATTATGGTACTTACAAAAACCTCTCTTTTTCCGCTGCTCTAAGGGCGGTGTTTTAGCACCAGGCGGCACTATCATCTGCCCATCTTTTACTAGCAAATCGAAGATTTCATGACATTTCGTGATGTCAAAGGTGTAAGTTTTCTTAGGGAACCTGTCGTTCTTTTCTGATTCGACAAAGCCCTTTCCTTGAGGAGGGGCCAGTACTCGACAGGAATATGGAGGACCCTGTTTTAATTCAGCAAGATCGACTTCGCTCTCCTCGAAGTAGGGGGACTCTTCGCAGGCCACTTCGCTACTTTCGTTGAGTTCGACAAAAGCTACTTTCTTGCCTTTGTTAAATCTTGACTTTTCGTCTTTCAGCCTTTCTAGCTGTCGGACTCTGTCGGCCAATTGGGCCATATCTCTTAGATACTGCGTATCTAATTTCTTCCTAATAGAGTAATTTAAACCTCCTGCTGCCATTTCGACCAACTCATATTCAGGCAATTGTGTGAAACACCTTGCCTTGAGTAGTCGAAACCTATTGAGGTATTCTTCGATCGGCTCTGAAAACTTATGCTTTACACTGGCCAACTCTTTCAAACTAATCTTCGTCTGGCCCATGTAAAACTGTTCATGGAAGAGTCGTTCTAACTGCGTCTAATTACATATTGTACTTGGTGGCAAAGTGGTAAACCACGTGAAGGCGTTCTTTGTAAGAGAACTTGGGAATTATTTTATCCTAAGGCTTTCGTCATTGGCTATCTCCCCAGCCTCAATTATATAGCGTGCTATGTGTTCAACGGTGGACTCCGTTGTGCCCCCTGAAAACTTAGTGAACTTAGGCACCTTAGTCCTAGGGGGAAATTCCGCTCGAAGGATGCAGTCGACTATTGGTGAAGTATAATTTGGCCTAGTAAACCCAGTGTTTAGGCCATTTCGAGTCATGATTCTTTCTACCATCGTAGCCAAATTGTTTTCGACCGCGAGGTTGTTGCGTCTTACTTGCTAGACCACATTGTCTGCATCCTGGTTTCGTTTCACCATAACTATTTCTGCGTTTCTCTCGACCCGGACTCTAGGAGTTTCGACAACATAAGGGCCTATTCCTCCTTGGTTCTCTAAATTGGCTTCTGGCGCCACTCTTGGAATTTGTTGTGGAATATTCTCCACAGGGGCTTGGTTTCTTTCTAACAGAGGTACCCCTATAAATTCAGTTAAGCGCGTTAACTGTGTCGCCAGTTGTTGGTTAGCGTGAGTTGTGTCTCGAATTAATGGCTGAAAGATCTCGCCCATAGTCTGGGAGAGGGTTTGAACCATCTGTAAGTTACTCTCATCCATCTGCTGCCTCAAACAGGCAACAGACGTATTGGTTAAATTGGAACCTTGAGTCGAGTATCCTAGACTTAAACTCTGAGGGTTTCGACCAATATTTGAACTAGGTCCTGATCCTTGTAAAGGTGACGCCATTGTGTGTTCAGAAAATATTGGGGGCGCATTTTGCAGTCCCTGCATTACAGTCGTTGGCATCCCATACGGGGGATTCCTTGGCAACTGCGAAAGACCAAGAGGGGAAAACTGCCTTGACATTGATGGTCCTGCTATTGGAGTTTGGGGATTCGACACTGGTGGCCCAGTATACTCTAGTACGGGTTGTGTGTAAGTTCTAACTATCGTTGTCCCCGATCCTACTAGGGCGACGGTTTGTTCTGACCTTACGGGAGGCGCTACTTGCTCTCCTGTCGATGGTATAGGCGGTGGGACCATGTTGTTACTGGTTCCTTCGCCAGAACCTTGGACTTGTGGATTAGGATTGTTTGGCTGGTTCGTTTCCGTCTCCATATTCCTAAGGATTGTTCGTCTTTCTTCGTTAGCAGCGGTAATTCTACCACTTCTTAGTAACATATAATGTACTTTCTACGAAGATTATTAAGGTTTGTGAATGAGAACTCTTTGATTCTAAATCGCGGGGATATTTAGCACGGTCCCACCGGGTGTGCCATTTTGTTTCCCTTGAAAATTGGAAAACAACCGCTGATCTTCCAAATTTGACTTTGGTGACTCACAGGATCGATCAGATTGATCCTAGGACATGTGCTAAAGTATTCTACGTTTAGAATTAAATTTAAAGTACTTGTAATAATGAATTGGTAGATGTGCTTGTAATGAAAAGGACTTTGAATGGATATTTTATAGTGCATAAACTTAAAGGAAACGCTACAAAAGACTTATAAAAACAAAGGTTGTTCGAAAAGGGTAAAAAGTTTAAAGGAAAGAAGGAATTGGAGTAAAAGATGCAGGAAAGGTAAAAGGCAAAATGTAACACTTGCACAAGTGGTTCGACAGAGGAAATGTAAATGTTGCTGAAATTGTAAAAGACTTTATTGAAAAGTTGGTGATTTTACATAATGTACATTCTCCGTGAAAATACTCTTTTCTCACACTCGGGTACTTTGAGTAAATTTGATTGGAGTTACTTTGTACAAATGGTAAAACACACCCAGAAATCTGCCTAACAGATTCCTATTTATAATGCTAGTAATTAACCGCTAATAACTTCCTAGTATCTCCTCGATCTAACAAGTGTCATTTGCATGTAACCTCCTGCTCTAGAATTCGCCACGTGTCTTATGAACCAAAAATCCTCCCTCCAATTTGTTTGAATTTCAAAACAACGTAGCAATGCCATTTGCGGAATTTCGGTCGAATGACCTCTGACACGGTCGAAATGCTCATAACTTTAGGTTTCTTAATTTTTCTAAGTTATTTCAACCGTTCAACTTTAGAAAAATTCCTTAGAGGCTGTCGAAACCTCTTTGCTTCATTTAACTTAGACCTTAATTATGTCTTAGTGTTTTAGCAACCCAAGGCAGTGTCGAATTTGGGAGCTAACAGATAGCCAGTTGGTATTGTCATGAGGGTTTAAGGTTGTTGTGTGCTGGCTAGATCTTTGGAGGACAGTTTGTTGGTTTGACTGTTTAGTCTAAATTTAGAATTGATTTGTGTGGAGCTCATGTTGATAGACCTTTCATGGCCTGGTGTGGCTGCTGCTAAGGTTGGTTCCACATATTAGAATCAGTTTATGCTATGGTTTCTATATGAGGAGTTATGTTTACAAGAGAGATCTGTTACTATAGGACAGTCTAAATTCATGATAAGACTCTGTTACCATTTGGTTTTAATACTGTGCTTGCTGTCCAGTTTTTGTGAAGAGGTTTATCCATTTGGTTTCTCATCAGAACTTTGTTAAGCTTCTACACCCATGATAGATGATGTTAGAGCATGATGTATAGGTTTGTTCAGTGTATTATTGTGCCATTTATTGTGAACCTGACCATTGTTTGGTGTTTGCCAACTGCCTTGAACATATAAATGTATGTTGTGTGCCTTTACCATAATTTTGCATCTGTATTGTGAAGCATGATTGAATCGTACCAATGAATTGCTTGCTAGCATCATAGGTCACGTTGCTTTGAATTCGTATGTCAACAATATCATGTTTTTCTGTCAGCTACCATAACTTGGCAACCCCCTAGATTTCAAATCTTCTAATTAACAGTATATTTTGGAAGTTCATAGGTGAGTGATCCAATTTACATTAAACTTTTGATTGTTTAACTTGTTTTGCTTGGTGTTGTGACCATTCTGTTTTGGTTATGCTCAATTCATGTCCATTGTAGAAACTCATTATGCCTTCTCTTAATCTCATGACTTTTTGAATCATCTTTTTGTTAAAACTTAATCTACGACACATTGCAAATATGAGCAGACCCTGGTTTAATCTTGAACTCAGCTATGTTGCTCATTCTGTTTTGGTCATGTCCACCTCATGTTCATTGGTAACTCACATATAACTTCCTTGTTCAGAGATCTTTTGAGTGAACTTGTTGTTAGAACTTACTCAATATCACATTTAAAACATGTGCAGACTTTTGTTGGGACTTAAACTCATCTGTTTTGATCCATGGATCTTCAAATGCATTTCAAAGCTTCCAATTGCATGAGCATTCAAGTTTTTGTGTGTGTGCATTATTTGAAAAAATGGATAGCACCATCATCTTCCTCATGAAAATTCAAGTGTGTTGGACTTTTATGTTGTTAAAATTGGTGGAGAATTGAAAGAGTTGGATTAAATCGTTTTCTTAAGTTTTCACTTAGCTTGCCTTGCAAATGCCCATCCTGCGCGCGTATTTAAGTATATATGCACATGGGGTGCCTTGATACAATGGATATATCTCCACCCCAGTGGTTATTCGCCTTGCCATAAGTACCTTGCCATGCCTTTGATCCTGTGTTCGACCCTCGACGAGGGCGTTTTTTGCTTTTTTATGATTTCCCATGTTTTTTTTTATTTTTCTTCTTCTCTTTCCATCCATATAGCACATGAGTGGAATGGTTGGATTGGCTTAGTTTTGAGTCCATGACCCCAAGGTCTTGGGTTCAAGCCTCGTGTGAGACATTTCATTTTTTTTATGACTTGTTCATTTAATTTTTATTGAATTTTCAATTTTACATAACTCCTTCATTTTTAATCTTTTTTAAGTGATTCCTTTTTGATGTGGTTACATATGGTATCATTTACCTTTACCCTTCATCCCAACTTTAGGAGCATTGTGTATGACAACATTAGGGTCCAGTTTCCCCTTTAGTTTGTGTCTTTCTCTTCTCATCTCCTAAATAATTCAAAACACTTAATAAAGAATAATTTGTGTTGCACGCTACGAGCCTTAAGTACTTGAGAAATGATGGTTGGGGGGCCTCCTCTCAACTGTCTAGAGTGTTTAGCGTATGCCCTTTGGGCGATATGCGAAGCATTCGCTCTCGAGTCATAGTCTTTAGTGCAACATGAGTTTCAAACCATAACTCAATTCACTTCTTGTCTTAAAAAACACAAAAACAAAAGCATCAAACATTTTTTATCCTTCGGGATTAATGGAAAATCATTTTCATAAAGAGAGTGTTGTTAGCTCTTGGTTCTACCGCAAATAGGTAACGCCTAAGTATCCAATAGTCGAGCTGCATACACCAAACTGCTAGAACTAAGGTTTAACCCTACTCAGTTTAAAACACTTGAACCAACCATTGGTCGTGTCAGCTCGAACTATGTTTCCTCTGATTTCTCGTACTAGACGAGGATACGTAGGCACAAGACGGCGATATCTTGGCGAGCAACCTTCCCCCCCCCCCCCCTTCACCCGTAGTTTTCCGATCTACATTGACTATGATTTTCCCATTGCACGAGGGAATACGTAGGCATAGAATGGCGATGCTCTATCGAGTCTCTTTTCTTTTCTGTTACCCCAGTGAGCCTGTAGCTTAGATAGTTTTATACCCTTTTAGATAGACAACAAGCATGGATCCCGTAGAGTACGACGGACGTGAGGGGTACTCATACCTTTCCCTTGCGTAACCGACTCCCGAACCCAAGATTTGGTTGCGATGACCTGTCTTTCCCTTTTCCGTAGGTTTTCTCTGATCGTTTCCTTTCGCTCTCTTTGGGATAAATAACGAATGGTGGCGACTCTTCTGTCCCTGCCGGCCCCCCTTCGTAGCGATGTGACAGCTGGCGACTCTGCTGGAGACATCTTCCCATCCCCTATGTGAGTCAATCCTAGCGCTTGTGTGTTTTTTCTTTGGGTGTGTATATATGTGCATTATGTGTTTGCATTTTCATTACTTTATTGCATTTCACCGCTAGCATTTGTATATATCATTGTTGCTATGCTGTGGGTGAGGATGTTCCATTGAGAGATAAGCCAAAACCCAGGCTTGAGAATAACCTTAGCACTAGAAGTGGAAAGTAGTGATGGACCTGTATGGCAGCATGCACTAGTCCTCACGAAATTCGTGTTCAGATGAGGTTTTCTTTGAAGACATCTCATCCTGCTGGTCAGGATGAGGATGTTGGATCTGAAAGCTGTCAACTCTGGAGACCGTTCATTTGGGAGGCAGCTAAGTGAGGCCTCTTCGTGAGCCAATGATGCTAAACCAGAAATGGTGAATGTATCATTGTTTCCCGGAAGTCTGTGACGCTGACGACTGCATAGGATGTCGGACCTTTTGGGATATAAGTTCGTACCTGTGAGTGGGAAGGTTCTGCAGGAAACCTTGACCTTCATCCTACCCGTTTGTCTTATCAGTATGAACAGTTACAGTGGGATCCTTGTACTAGTGCTATATGGTTTTCTCGCCAAAGCGAAATGCTGGTTCATCTCCGTCAATGGCACAACAACTTGATCCTCTGTTGCATTTGCATACTCATTTTCATTTTCTTACATTAACATGTATCTGTGTTTTAGGTGTATACTTTCTCCTTGATTCTAGTCACCCTCAAACCACTACTGACATGGAAGCTTGCCTAAAGAAAACAGTTGTATACAAGTTCCCGGCTCCAGAGATAGGACCCCTGTTTAAGTTAATTTCCATGGCTGATCATAGTGTAATGGGAGACTTCAAGAAAGAATATGGGAGACTTCTAAGATATGTCTGCAAGGCTTCAAAGTTTGAAGTAGAGGGTCTTCATACTTTGCTTCAATTCTATGATCCTCAACTGAGATGCTTCACCTTCCTTGGGTATGTGTTGATGCCTACCTTGGAAGAATTTTCCATGCTGCTAGGAGTCCCAGTCCTGGAACAGATGCCCTTCTATCATTCTGAAGCAAAACCTGACTTGATGAAACTGGAAAACTCTCTTCATTTGGAAGCCTTTGAGTTGGAGGGAAAAATGATTTGGAGGAATGGAATGCCTAGCTTCCCTTTGCCTTTCTTGGTGAACAGAGCTCAACATTTTGCAGAAGAAGGATGTTGGATTATCTTCAATGCCATCTTAGCTCTTTGTATCTATGGCATAGTATTGTTCCCGAATGTTCCAGATTTCGTTGACTTAGACGCTTTCCATATTTTTGTCTCCAAGAACCCTGTGCCAACACTCCTAGGAGATGCTTATTATTCTGTTCACTATAAGAATGAGAACAGGAGAGGAAAGAGTGTTCTTTGTGTGTGCCTCTCTTATACAGATGGTTTGTCTCGCACCTACCTAAGTCAGGTTCTTCTGTTGGCACCTCAGCCACTGTTGATTGGTCAAAAAGGTTGATGGGTTTAACCTGTGAGGATATTGTGTGGTTCAACAAAGGTCTCCTAGGCGTGGAGTTTATTTACAGTTGTGGTAATTTTCCCAATGTTCCTTTGATTGGGAGGAAAAAAGGCATTAACTACAACCCGGATCTCGTCGTCAGACAGTTTGGGTACACTCTTAGAGAACCTCCAACGAAGGAAGAAAATAGGAATATTTGTATTTTACTGGTTCAATCAACAATGAGATCCTGATCAGAGTGGAAAAGGCTTGGAATAAAGTTCGTCGTGAAGGAAAATCATTTTTGGGCAAGAGCAATTCTAGAGCTTTTGAACCTTACATGGAATGGATTTAAGAGAGAGTCAGGAGATTGTTGCTACCCTTCCCAGTAAGATAACCTTTGTATCCCTCAGTGGTTGTTGAACCTACGACAGTCGAGGTGCAGAAATACAATCGACTATGGGCCGAGAAGGAAGAACTGCGTAGGGTTAATGAAGAGTTAGAGAAGGAAATTGTCCAGCTTAGGATTGAGAAGAGTCAAGTTGTCCAGTCATCCAAGAAGCAAATAGAGTTGGTAAACAAGATGGGTACGAAATTGACAAAGGAGATTAGTGCCCGAGAACGAATAGGTAAGGATTTGAAGAGCGTCGGTAATGTCCTTAAGGGAAAGAAGAATGAGCTAGAGAAAGCCCATTTGGAGATATCCAAGTTCAACACTCAATAGAACGTTGTACTAACTAGCAATAAAGAGAGAGAAGATAAACTGCGTCTACAAGTTGATAGTTTGAGAGCTCAGCTTCGAGTCAGAATTGCAAAAGCTTCGGGTGAATACATGCGCCTACTAGAAAGCGACCGCAAACTCCATGAAGCTCTTGCAACGTTGGAGGAATACAAGTTGAGAATAGACTTGAAGAAACCAAGACTTGAAGATGCTTTTGGGGATGATGCTTGGGAGGACTATGTTTAGGATCTGCAAGCCACCATCAAGAAGGGGGACTTGCTCATTCAAGGATTGATTGACATGCATGATCATCCGGACACGAAGGATTTACTGGAAGAGTTCCAGACTCGATGTCGTACCTGATGCGTTTTCCCTTTTATTTGTTGTTTTCATGTTGTATTCCGACCATCACCAGATTTGTTGAATAAGGTCGTGTTGATTCTATTGTGTATCCTCTATTGTATTGATACTCTGCGCCTCATTTTTATTTATGAGAATGTCGTTCTGGCTACCTCTGTTGGGTTTTCATCTTCTTATCTTGCTCATGAAACTAGAATCAAGGGGAGAATTTCCCTGAATTACATTTGCATGTCTGCATTTTGCATCACTCGTCATTTTCATTTCAGGTGTTTTGTTTCTGTTAACCTTACCTCTCCTGTGGTTCTCCACTAGTTTGTTTCAGGATTGAAGGCCAGCCGATTCACTGTTATTCTACACGAGGAAACCAACAAAGAGTTATGGATCAATTTCAGCTCGAGCTTCAGGAATTCCGTGATAGGATGGCACAATTCATGGAAATGATGCAGGGGGTCGCCAACGACCAGGAACAGTTAAGGACGCTGGTTCAACCTTTGGTATCAAGGGTTGATGGAAATGGGGTTTTACATGGTGGAACCGCTGTTATGCCTCCAGTGAACAACAGTACGCCACAGGCAGATGTTGTCCCAACAGTAGTTATTCCTTCGGGCGGAGGGAACTAGACTGGAATTCCTATCCCAGGTCCAATGGCCAATGTGCAGGGTAACAATGGTCCCCCGTGGGAACATGACGAGCAAGATGATGTCTTCTCCATGGGAGACCTTGAGGCAGCATTGCAAACTGATGCGGATAGAAGATTCAAGGCAATAGAAGAAAAAATGAGGAGCATTTTGTTGTGGGTGGCTAAAGCGTCTACTTTTCCGGTCAACTATTTAATTTGCTCGCTAGTGTGTATGTTTTGATTCAGGAATTCTTTGTTTGTTTGAGCTTGAGTAGCTATGAATTTTTCCATCATCAACTCGAGGTTTGATTTCCTAGGTGCAGTCTGAGCAGCAGCTGGTTTCTGATATCCTTGCGGAGCAGTAGGCATTTGCAATGCATTTTCGCTTTTGTAAGAAAAGTTTGGATGATTTCGCCAACCTGGGTTATAGGTATTTGCGTAAGGATTTCCTTGAGCATAATTTACCTGGTCTGGTCGGATTCCGGCTAGCAATGGGCATTTGGGCGCATTATGAGTGGTGCTTCCGCATAACTCGCAATTTGGAGTTACGGCAGCGACGGTTGCAGTGGGGTTAACGGTCAGACTATCAATCTTCTGTGCTAGAGCATCTACTTTAGCGTTGAACTTTTCAAGGCTGCTGATCTCGTACATCCCACCTTTCGCTGTGGTTTTCTCTGTTGGAGTGCGTTCACCTCCCCATTGGCAATGGTTTTGAGACATGTTTTCGATTAATTGATAGGCTTCATCGTATGGCTTATCCATAAGTGCACCGCCCGCGGCAGCGTCTATTGTCAATCTAGTATTGTATAAAAGCCCATTATAGAAAGTATGGATTGTCACCCAGTCTTCTAGACCGTGGTGAGGACATGTTCTCATCATATCTTTGAATCGTTCCCATGCTTCGTAAAGAGATTCAGTATCTTTTTGTCGAAATCCGTTGATTTGAGCTCTAAGCATAGCAATTTTGCTTGGCGGAAAATATCTCGCTAAGAAGACGTTTTTCAATTGTTCCCACGTCGTAACGGAGTTGGATGGTAAAGATTGTAACCATGTCCACGCTCTGTCTCTAAGAGAGAATGGGAAAAGACGAAGTCTTATCGCGTTTGGAGTTACTCCATTTTCTTTCACTGTGTCTGCGTATTGTACAAACTTCGTTAAATGTTCGTTCGGATCCTCAGTTGCGTTTCCTGAGAATTGGTTTTGTTGTACAGCTGACAGCAATGATGGTTTCAGCTCAAAATCATTTCGGGTAATAGCTGGGGCAGCAATGCTACTTCTAGGCTCCATCTGAGAGGGTGTAGCGTATGCCTTCAGCGGTTTGTTTGGAGGTCCTTCAGCCATGTTTGATTCTTCTTCGGATTTGGGAATGGGAGTGAAAGGATCGGGAATGTTATGTTTGAGTTGGTACTCAATGATTCGGCTTCTTAGATGTAAGAAGCGTTCTAGTTCTGCGACTGAAGGTTTCAAGATATCGCCTTGTGAGCGATTACTTGGCATACAATCGACAGCACTAGTAAAGGAAAAATGAAAATTGTTAACCTAGTCTATACGGCGTAACAGAAGGTTACACTATTGACTAAACGGGTCCCCGGCAACGGCGCCAAAAACTTGATCGCGGCTTTCTATGTCTAATACAACCTAACTGCAAGTGCACAGTCTATCGCGTAGTAATAATAGATATCGATCCCACAGGGACTCGTAATCAAACTAGTGTTCTCGGGAGTTACTATGTTTAGCTAGGTAGAATATGTTTAAGGGAATAAGATTGTCACTAAAAGGGAAACTAAGACGGTTACTTAGATTATAATTGATTGAATCGATATGCAGTAATTGTGTTCTTCAGGGATTTGACAAGTTACCGGTGTATGAAATAATTTTCAAAGTTTATTTAAGCAGAAAATGGTGATTTGAAGACTCTCGCCTCACGATGGTTATTGACGCTAATCATAATTCTAAGGGCCAAACGTACACTTTCGTATCCCATTCGGGGTTAAAATTATTTTTTGGAAATCTCTAAGTTCTAATTCATTTTAAAGTGCTTTCGCTGTTATTAAAATGAATGACTCGTGTTTACTATCTGATCTTACCGCAGCTTTCGCTTGTTAGTTCGTATCTTAATTAATTTCCCACTTTCGTGGCAAAACTACTTTTAAATAAGTTCTCGCTTTCGCGACGAAGTTTATTCAGTAAATTAATTTTAAACACTCAGACCATAAATTACTTTTGAAAAGACAATTTTCCACCAGTTGTTATCAAATCTCATTCGAATTATTACCACATATCGATTACTTAAATTTAGCTAGACATGGATTTGGGAAAGATGAAACATAAATAAAAACAATAAATAATAATATGCATTATAATAAAACTGGAATTACGATTGAAATGAGAAACCTATAAATATTCCAATTGGCCTTTGGGCAGATCCTCCACAGATGTTGGCAGGATTCTGGTCTTTATGCCAATTTAATCGTACAATAGAAGTAGAAATTACAGAAGAATGAAAGGAATGCAGAAAAAGTAAAGAGAAATAAATAAGAATATTAAACTGGAAAGGTTGCTCTGGAAATAAATTTGGCAGCACTTCGTTGTATGAATGCCGCCTCCTTTTCTGAGGTCCCCTTCTTCCCCTTTTATAGAAATGGAATTCTAACGGTTATAATTGGAGAGGGTGGACTTTGAGGCAGAAAAATCAGGGAGTAGTGGTCCACTATTTGGGACTTGGAACTGCTTCTTTAACGTGCAATTGAAGTGGGGAGTTTTTGCCTGCATGACGGTCGTCACAAGGTGTGACGGTCGTCACCCGTGTGACGGTCGTCATGGAGCTGTGACGGTCGTCAAAGCAGCAAAAACAGCCTTCTGCGCTTTTCATGATGTTTTCACTCTTTTTTCGTCCATATTTCATCTGAGATTGCTTCTTTTCTTCATAATGCCTTGTTTAGACGTGATCATCAAATACCTGCAAAACATCAGACAAATAACACGGAAATAACCCGAAATCGGATCGAAAACAGTTAAACTTTAGTTGAATTATGCATCAAAATATATATACGATTTCGTGTTATCAAACTCCCCTAAGCTTGAATCTTTGCTTGTCCTCAAGTAAAACATGAAAAGGTCGGCAAGCACGAGGCAGCTTCTTCGTTCGCAAGGTTGGGAAAAACCGGGATTCTTGGTAAGAACAAAACGAGTACCATGACGACACTGGACTACAAGTCTTCGGAGGTCTTCTTTTTATGCAAACTGGTCCCAGTCATGCTACTGTAACTTGGTGTCAAGGTTCTCGCGGCAAGTTCACCCTGTTTGTTCTAGCGCAATCACATTAAGCCCGTTGTCCATACACTTTCATGGCAAGTCGACCTGTTAGTGAATATGATCTAATTTCTGTTTTTGATCTTCTTTATTGATCATAAGCTTATGTCATTGATTTTTTAATGAGTTTTCGTGTCGTTGGGCTAAATGCTCGGGTGAGGAGCACCTAACTTAGAAGGAAACGTGTCTTTATAGTTTTGGGCTCTCTAGCCTACTTTTCATGATTTTTCATCTTTTTGGAGATCATACAGTTATTTGCATCGGTCGCTCGCTTAGAAGTGTTTTAGGATGGTGCTGACTGCTAGTATAAACTACTTGGGGCTGAGTTTGCGTAGACACTTGAGACTTTGGTACACGTACGTAGTGAAACCGACTCGCATAAACCGGAGATCTAAGGTGTCAGGACGGTACTGGTTTTGTTAGAACTGTCGTTTCCTCGGAGTTTCAAAACTTGGTTTGAACTCGGGTGCATTCTCGTGGTGCTTTTGCTTTTGAGGAACGAACGAAAAATTTTTGTTTACGTTGAATAACGTGGGGATGTTTGCGTAACGGAAAAAGGATATATAAACGAGCTTTATTTGCTAAAAATAGAAAATGTTTATATAAAAATTACGAAATTCAAAGTACAGTGGAATGGAAATAAAGGCTCCGCTCCCACACTATCTCAATCAGTGTCCCCACTGATTCTGAAGCATGCGAGAGGGAGATACAACTGAAATGAAAGTACAAATAAACTGGAAATATAGTAAACAAATAAGGAAAGATGGATGACTAATCACGTCCGCTGCCTCGGTCACGTCCACGCTGGCGTCCTCTGGCTCTGGCAAGGACTACTCGGTCGTCATAACTCATAGCTCCTGTGTGGTAGACGGTGTCCCGGAGTCCTTCGACCTGCAAAGTCAGATTCGCCAGGTTCTCAGTAATGGTACCTTGGCCGGTTTGAAGTTGTTGCATTTGGGTCTGGTGCCAAGCTTCGAACTGGTCTGCTCGCTGATTCTGCTGCTGTAGCACAACGAGTATTTGGGCCTGCTGGTCGAGAGAGCGGCGGAGGTCCTCTTCTGTGTAGTCGGGCACTGGATGATGGCAGCGGCGGCGAGAGGATGTACCTTCGGAAGGAGGAGGCTGCGATGCCCCCGTTTGCTCGGACCTGTCCAACTCAGCTTGGATTTCATCGTCAGAACCTTGGGTGTGGTCCTGAGTTGGAGCAGCGGCAGCAGGAGGGGCGGTGAGGTCAAATAACCAGTTGGTACGATCCTCTGGGTGTGTGCGGGTGCATGATGGAAGGATGATGCTTCAGACGGTTTTGCCACGCACTACCGGATGGTACTTTCCGTCGGCTCTGGAGCGGATAAGGTGAGAGGCTCTGCAGTGGTCGGTGTCAAGGAACACCGAGGGGATGGAATGGAGGTGCTGGAGGCGGTCGCCAAGGTTCAGCCCAAGTGCAATGACATTGATAATCCCGCCAAAGTAAAATGGCTTCGAGCCACGGTTGCAGTTGGCCTGAATGTGAGCCAGCAGGAACGGAGCGGCGTTGACAGGCTCGTTGTTAAAGACGCAATGGAGGAAGAAGAGCTCTTTCGAGTTCACCTTATGGTTGCTGTCCCTGGCGAAGATTGTGTTGCTCAATGTTCTGTGAAAGTACCGGATGGTTGGGTTATGGATATGCGTGGCGTACAGAGAGTCCCAACCATCGGCATTGATACCGGTCAACTGGTACCACAGCGCGAAAGCTTCGTGCTGGAACTGATCGGTGAGGCGGCGGTGAGCATTGTCGCCTCGAGGTAGCTGTAAGATGGAGGCAATCTGGTTTTGGTTCACCTGATAGTTTGTGCCGAACATCCGGAAGCATGCGGCACCGGAGTGTTAGTTGAGGTCGCCGCTGGATGTGACGTAGGTAAACAAACTCAAGAACTCGAGAGCGAGTTGTTCGTATGTTGGCAGTGGATTGGTGCAGAGATTCCAGATGCCTGCTCTTTGAAGCATCCAAGTGACGCCTTCAAGGAGTCCAAGCTCCGTAAGCGACGTAATATGTGGATAATGAGTCGGATGGAGCGACCTTTGATGGAATGCGATGTAGTTTGCCCGCTGTCTTTCGCCTAAGTCACCTTCGCTGAAGGCAATGTTACTGATGTCCGAGGATTCGGTATTTCTCGCCATTGTTAGAAGATTGAGAGGGTTCTGAAGATTGGGGTTGTTTTGCAAAGTGGGAAAAATTGACAGAAGTGTGGTTGGAAGTTGAGATTGGAGTTGAAATATATGGTGCAATGTGGGGAAAATGAAAGATTGGAGTGGGGAGGAAGTTCTGATGATTGGAAGTTGAAAAGAGGGTAGTGGGAGAGAAAACGCAACTCCTGTTATATTAGATAGCAGTTTTGGGTTCGTGACGGTCGTCACGTATGTGTGACGGTCGTCACCCGCGTGACGCTCGTCAGGGTCCTGTGACGGTCGTCACAGCAGCAAAATCTGCAGAACGCAGAATTTTGCTCTGAGGGCGTTCTTGCAGTGACTTTTAGGCCTAGTATTTATACGGCAATGTAATATAGCAGCCAACAAACAAAGAGTAACGTAAAAACATAATAATTGAATAAAGACTATAATTGAAATAACATGAAATTGAAATGATTGTATGTAGTACATAAAAAAAACTAACAATGCGAAAAATCCAAATGGTTAAACGAAACTAAACTAAACCAAACTAAACTGAATCTACTGCTAAAACTAGTATCTAGTCTTTTCGTGCCTTCAACTCATCCAATTTCCGTGCGTAGTAGTCGAGCTGGTCACAGACTAAGTCCATGAAGACTACCAGTTCGCTGTGTATGCCTGCGATGTCATCTTTTACAGTAGTCAGAGCTGCATCAACGTTGTCCAATCGAAGTAGAACAGTATCCATTTTGTCGGTGGTCTCCTCAGGGATAGGCTCAGGATAGGTGTTGTAGTGCGGAGGAGTCATAGGGTCTACTTCAGCTTCGGATACAGCATCCTCATAGTACATATAGTCGTGTGCCTCAGAGATGTGGTCACTGTCATACATATAGTTCTGTGGTGTTGACTATGGTGAAGGAGGTCCCATAGGCTCGTCCAGTTCATAAAGCCAGTTGTCCTTGTTTTGGATACTTGTCATCTGATGATCAGGCAGTGTGAATAGATGTACTAGTTTTTCGTTAATGAGGTACTCATACGGTCCAGGTCCCATAGTTCCTAAAATGCGCCTGTTAAAGCAGAATTGTATATTCATGGGTCGGATGGTGCCAAAACGAGTGCTTGCATTTAAGTGGAATCTAAGGCCAAGCTCGTGGGAAATCATTGTCACGAGGCCTCCTATAAGAATAGGTGTTTGTAGTTCCTGCGTGAGGCGTTTGAAAGATCTCATCATGAAAGGCACTGCATTTACTGTACGTCCCTGAGAAGCACAGAACATGATGAATAACTCCTCTTTAGATACTGTAGTAATATTTTCTTCTTTCCCAAACAGGGTGTGGGCTAGTATCTTATGGAAGTATCTGAAAGTTGGGTTATGAATATCATCATTATACATTCTGTCTGGTTCAGGGTGATAGTCGCCTGTGATTCTACCCCAGAATTGGTCGAGTTCAAAATCAAGATCGTCATCGTCTGCACTGATGAACACATGCGGTCCATTAGGAAATCCTAGGAGGTTAGCTAGTGACATTCGGCTATGGGTTTGGTCCATTCCAAACATTCGAAAGGTAATCAACTCTGTGTTGGATCCAAAACCATAGTTGAGTATGTATCTGAAAGAACTAAGGAATTCATGGGTAAGATCCTTATAGGTAGCAAAACGTGTTTTCAAAGCAGTGTTCTCCCAACCCAGTTGATTGAACAGGTATTGAATGCTATCCGTGATTCCTAGTTTATCCATGGTAGACTTATCATAATACAGCGTTAAGGCGATTTCTCTTTCAGTTAGTGTTGCAAATCTTGCCTTTTGAGCTAGTCCTTGAAAATGAACCTTTGTAAAGTCGTACTCGGCCATACTCGCAGGTAATTCGGAGAAAACAGAAGGAATGTTTTGAAGACTTTAAAAATCCTGAAAAGTTTAAAACAGGAGTTTGAAGTCAGGATTTTTAAAAGCAAAAAGCGGCAGAAACAAAAGACAAAAGAGAAAAATAAAATAAAAATAAAAATATGAAAACAAACGAAAGTAGAAAGTAGTAGTAATTATAAGTTTAGAATTTTTGTTAAATTTTCAAAGTAAAATTTTAAATAAAGAATGAAATACAGTAACGAGGAAAAATACGGGAAAAGTTGGGTTGCCTCCCAGTAAGCGCTGTTTTTAACGTCTAAAGCCTGACGATAGCTTGGTCACAAGCTATTCGGGTGTTTGAGCTGGAAGCTCAAGCAATGTTATACTGTAGACTTGAGGGCTGGTTTCATTCTTATTATAATATTTTAGACGTTGCCCGTTTACGATAAACGGTGCATTCGTCTTATCGGTAATTTCAACAGCTCCACTCTGAAGTACTTTAGTCACTTCATAAGGTCCAGACCACCTAGATTTTAGTTTACCTGGGAAGAGTTTTAATCTTGAATTAAATAGCAATACGATGTCTCCCACACTGAATTGTTTCTTGACTGAACGTTTATCATGACACTTTTTAGTTTGTTCTTTGTAGATACGGGCATTTTCGTAAGCGTCTAATCGAAGTTCTTCCAATTTGTGTAAGTTCAAGATTCGCTTTTCTCCTGCCTCGGTGTAGTTGAAATTGAGTGTCTTAATGGCCCAGAAGGCCTTATGCTCTAATTCTACAGGGAGATGGCAGGATTTACCGTAAACTAATTTGTAGGGTGTAGTACCTATTGGTGTCTTAAAAGCGGTCATATAAGCCCATAAAGCTTCTTGTAGCTTTGATGACCAATCTTTCCTTGAGGTAGCGACAGTCTTTTCCAATATCTGTTTTATTTCTCTGTTCGAGACCTCTACTTGCCCGCTAGTTTGCGGGTGATAAGGTGTAGCTACCCGGTGTCGGACTCCATATTTAGAGAGAAGTTTATCGAATATTCGCGATATGAAGTGAGATCCGTTGTCACTAATGACGAGTCTGGGTATACCGAATCTAGGAAAGATTGTGTTTTTGAAGAGTTTGATTACTACTCGTGCGTCGTTTGTTGGAGCAGCAATGGCTTCTATCCATTTAGACACGTAGTCTACAGCGACGAGTATGTAGTTATTACCAAAAGAAGGTGGGAATGGTCCCATGAAATCTATTCCCCATACGTCAAAGATTTCTACCTCTAAGATTCCTTTCTGAGGCATTTCATCGCGTCGTGAGATGTTGCCGGTTCGTTGGCATCGATCACATTTTAGCACAGCGATGTGAACGTCTTTCCAGAGGTTAGGCCAGAATAAGCCGGCTTGGAGAATCTTAGCGCACGTCTTGGATGTACTAGCATGACCACCATATGGTGCTGAATGACATTGGGAAATGATATTTTCTATTTCTTCCTCTGGGACACAGCGACGATATATGTTGTCGGCCTCTCTCTTGAAGAGTAGAGGTTCGTCCCAATAATAGTGTTTCAGATCGTGGAAGAATTTCTTCTTTTGCTGATAAGTGAGATCCGGTGGAAGCACGCCTGTAGCGAGGTAATTAACGATGTCAGCATACCAAGGTAATGTGACTTGGGCATAGACGGCTTCTACGGCTTTTTTGAATTCTGGATCTTCCGAGATTGAGTTGGGTATGTCACTTTCTAATTTGGCTATCAGACGTTCGTACGGGAAATCGTCGTTTATCCGTACTGGTTCGTGTCTGATGCCTTCTATTCGGGATAAGTGATCTGCAACAACGTTCTCGGTTCTTTTTTTATCTTTGATTTCTAAGTCAAACTCTTGTAATAACAGGATCCATCTCAATAGTCTTGGTTTGACATCCTTTTTGGTTATCAGGTACCTTATGGCAGCGTGGTCTGTGTATATGATAATTTTTGCTCCTACTAAGTAAGAACGGAATTTGTCAAGCGCAAATATAACTGCTAGAAGTTCCTTTTCTGTGGTAGCGTAGTTCATTTGGGCAGGATCTAAGGTTCTACTGGCATAGTAGATGGCATGGAGTTTCTTGTCCTTCCTTTGTCCTAGAACTGCGCCTACGGCATAATCACTCGCATCACACATGATTTCGAACGGTAGTCGCCAATCGGGTGGTTGCATGATTGGTGCGGTGATAAGGGCTGATTTTAATGTTTCGAATGCTTTTAGACAGTCGTCGTCAAAGACGAACTCAACATCTTTCATCAACAGGCCGGTTAGAGGTTTTGTGATTTTTGAAAAATCTTTTATAAATCTTCTGTAGAAACCGGCATGCCCCAGAAAACTCCGTATTTCTCGTACGGATTTTGGAGGTTGGAGATCTTTTATAATCTCTATTTTAGCTTTGTCGACCTCAATTCCTTTATCTGATATGACATGTTCTAGAACTATTCCTTGTCGGACCATAAAATGGCATTTTTCCCAATTTAGGACGAGGTTCTCTTTTACGCAATGTTCTAATACCATTTCTAAGTTTTGTAGGCATCCTTCGAAACTTTGTCCACATACCGAGAAATCGTCCATAAATACTTCCATGATGTTGTCTATGAAATCTGCAAAGATTGCTATCATGCATCTTTGGAAGGTTGCTGGAGCATTACAGAGTCCGAACGGCATTCGGCGGTAAGCAAAAGTACCATAAGGACAGGTGAACGTAGTCTTTTCTTGGTCATCAGGATGAATGGGAATTTGGAAGAATCCTGAATAACCATCTAGATAGCAGAAATATGAATGTTTGGCTAATCTTTCCAACATTTGGTCTATGAAGGGTAACGGGAAATGATCTTTGCGTGTGGCTTTGTTAGGCTTCCTATAATCAATACACATCCTGCTGCCAGTCACGACTCTTTTTATTATTGATTCGCCTTTTTCGTTTTTAACTACTGTGACTCCTCCTTTCTTCGGTACGACATGAACTGGGCTAACCCACTCACTATCGGAGATTGGATAGATGATTCCTGCATCTAGCAATTTTTTTACTTCATCTCTGACTACAGTGCTTAGGATGGGGTTCAGTCTTCTCTGATGCTCTCTAGAGGTTTTAGAGTCTTCCTCTATTGTAATTCGATGTATACATATCGAAGGGCTTATACCTTTTAGATCACTTATGTTATAGCCTAACGCGGTGGGGTACTTCTTTAAGACTTCTAATAGCTTTTCAGTTTCTGGTTGTCCTAAGTCGGCGTTGACTATCACTGGTCTTTTTAGTTCATCGTCTAGAAATTCATATCTAAGGTTTTTGGGTAGTGTTTTAAGTTCTAAAGATGGGTTCTTCGGACCTGGCATGTGGTTTGGGGTCAGTGCTAAGCTTTCGCTTAGGCTGTCGTCTTTATACGGTTTACGCCAATCATCGTCTTCAGAAATATCGGGTATTTGAATCTTTATTATTTCTGAATACGTGGTCTCTTCATTTTCAAGTTCTCTTATGCATTCGTCAATTTCGTCTACTAAATAGCAGGTATCGTCTATGGCTGGTGCTTGTAAGAACTTGGTGAGAATGAACTTTATCTTTTCTTCTCCTACTTCGAATGTTAGCCTTCCTTTCTTCACGTCTATAATCGCTCCGGCTGTAGCTAGGAATGGTCTTCCTAGAATAATTGGGGTTACAGTATCCTCCTTGATGTTCATGATTATGAAGTCGGTTGGGATGTAGAATTGTCCTATGCGTACTGGAACGTTTTCCAGTATTCCGACAGGGTATTTTACTGATCGGTCAGCTAATTGAACGGACATTTTGGTTGGTCTGAGGTCTCCCATATTCAGCTTTTTGCATATAGATAAAGGCATAACACTGATACTGGCTCCTAAATCGCATAGAGCTTTGTCTATTACAAACTTTCCTATGACGCAGGGTATGGAGAAACTACCTGGGTCTTTTAATTTAGGAGGCATACGATTTTGAATAATGGCGCTACACTCTGCAGTAAGTGTAACTGTTTCGTTATCCTCGATCTTTCTCTTATTCGACAGGATTTCTTTGAGAAATTTAGCATATGACGGCATTTGAGTTATCGCTTCTGTAAAAGGAATGGTAATATTCAGCCGTTTAAGGAGCTTTACAAATTTCTTAAACTGTCCTGAAGTTTTGGAGTTTATTAGTCTTTGCGGATAAGGAATAGGTGGTTTATATGGTGCTGGAGGTGCTTGAGTTTTTTCACTTGCGGTACCCTCCTTCTCGTTTTCTTCCTTCTTCTCTAACTCGGATTCCTTTTCTACCTGTTCAGTTGGTTTTTGTTGCATGGCTGAGTTTTCGGTCCTCAGATTGATCGGTTCGTCAAATTCTTTTCCGCTTCTTAGTATTACAGCATTTGCTTGGCTCTTTGGTTTCTGTTCGGGTTGTCCAGGAAATGTGCCAGCAGGTGCGGCAGTAGAGGCTTGTTGTTGAGCCACTTGTGATATCTGTGTTTCTAGCATTTTGTTGTGGGTGGCTAAAGCGTCTACTTTTCCAGTCAACTGTTTAACTTGCTCGCTAGTGTGTATGTTTTGATTCAGGAATTCTTTGTTTGTTTGAGCTTGAGTAGCTATGAATTTTTCCATCATCAACTCGAGGTTTGATTTCCTAGGTGCAGTCTGAGCAGCAGCTGGTTTCTGATATCCTGGCGGAGCAGTAGGCATTTGCAATGCATTTTCGCTTTTGTAAGAAAAGTTTGGATGATTTCGCCAACCCGGGTTATAGGTATTTGCGTAAGGATTTCCTTGAGCATAATTTACCTGGTCTGGTGGGATTCCGGCTAGCAATGGGCATTCGGGCACATTATGAGTGGTGCTTCCGCATAACTCGCAATTTGGAGTTACGGCAGCGACGGTTGCAGTGGGGTTAACGGTCAGACTATCAATCTTCTGTGCTAGAGCATCTACTTTAGCGTTGAACTTTTCAAGGCTGCTGATCTCGTACATCCCACCTTTCGCTGTGGTTTTCTCTGTTGGAGTGCGTTCACCTCCCCATTGGCAATGGTTTTGAGACATGTTTTCGATTAATTGATAGGCTTCATCGTATGGCTTATCCATAAGTGCACCGCCCGCAGCAGCGTCTATTGTCAATCTAGTATTGTATAAAAGCCCATTATAGAAAGTATGGATTGTCACCCAGTCTTCTAGACCGTGGTGAGGACATGTTCTCATCATATCTTTGAATCATTCCCATGCTTCGTAAAGAGATTCAGTATCTTTTTGTCGAAATCCGTTGATTTGAGCTCTAAGCATAGCAGTTTTGCTTGGCGGAAAATATCTCGCTAAGAAGACGTTTTTCAATTGTTCCCACGTCGTAACGGAGTTGGATGGTAAAGATTGTAACCATGTCCACGCTCTGTCTCTAAGAGAGAATGGGAAAAGACGAAGTCTTATCGCGTTTGGAGTTACTCCATTTGCTTTCACTATGTCTGCGTATTGTATAAACTTCGTTAAATGTTCGTTCGGATCCTCAGTTGCGTTTCCTGAGAATTGGTTTTGTTGTACAGCTGACAGCAATGACGGTTTCAACTCAAAATCATTTCGGGTAATAGCTGGGGCAGCAATGCTACTTCTAGGCTCCATCTGAGAGGGTGTAGCGTATGCCTTCAGCGGTTTGTTTGGAGGTCCTTCAGCCATGTTTGATTCTTCTTCGGATTTGGGAATGGGAGTGAGAGGATCGGGAATGTTATGTTTGAGTTGGTACTCAATGATTCGGCTTCTTAGATGTAAGAAGCGTTCTAGTTCTGCGACTGAAGGTTTCAAGATATCGCCTTGTGAGCGATTACTTGGCATACAATCGACAGCACTAGTAAAGGAAAAATGAAAATTGTTAACCTAGTCTATACGGCGTAACAGAAGGTTACACTATTGACTAAACGGGTCCCCGGCAACGGCGCCAAAAACTTGATCGCGACTTTCTATGTCTAATACAACCTAACTGCAAGTGCACAATCTATCGCGTAGTAATAATAGATATCGATCCCACAGGGACTCTTAATCAAACTAGTGTTCTCGGGAGTTACTATGTTTAGCTAGGTAGAATATGTTTAAGGGAATAAGATTGTCACTAAAAGGGAAACTAAGACGGTTACTTAGATTATAATTGATTGAATCGATATGCAGTAATTGTGTTCTTCAGGGATTTGACAAGTTACCGGTGTATGAAATAATTTTCAAAGTTTATTTAAGCAGAAAATGGTGATTTGAAGACTCTCGCCTCACGATGGTTATTGACGCTAATCATAATTCTAAGGGCCAAACGTACACTTTCGTATCCCATTCGGGGTTAAAATTATTTTTTGGAAATCTCTAAGTTCTAATTCATTTTAAAGTGCTTTCGCTGTTATTAAAATGAATGACTCGTGTTTACTATCTGATCTTACCGCAGCTTTCGCTTGTTGGTTCGTATCTTAATTAATTTCCCACTTTCGTGGCAAAACTACTTTTAAATAAATTCTCGCTTTCGCGACGAAGTTTATTCAATAAATTAATTTTAAACACTCAGACCATAAATTACTTTTGAAAAGACAATTTTCCACCAGTTGTTATCAAATCCCATTCGAATTATTACCACATATCGATTACTTAAATTTAGCTAGACATGGATTTGGGAAAGATGAAACATAAATAAAAACAATAAATAATAATATGCATTATAATAAACTAGAATTACGATTGAAATGAGAAACCTGTAAATATTCCAATTGGCCTTTGGGCAGATCCTCCACAGATGTTGGCAGGATTCTGGTCTTTATGCCAATTTGATCGTACAACAGAAGTAGAAATTATAGAAGAATGAAAGGAATGCAGAAAAAGTAAAGAGAAATAAATAAGAATATTAAACTGGAAAGGTTGCTCTGGAAATAAATTTGGCAGCACTTCGTTGTATGAATGCCGCCTCCTTTTCTGAGGTCCCCTTCTTCCCCTTTTATAGAAATGGAATTCTAACGGTTATAATTGGAGAGGGTGGACTTTGAGGCAGAAAAATCAGGGAGTAGTGGTCCACTATTTGGGACTTGGAACTGCTTCTTTAACGTGCAATTGAAGTGGGGCGTTTTTGCCTGCATGACGGTCGTCACAAGGTGTGACGGTCGTCACCCGTGTGACGGTCGTCATGGAGCTGTGACGGTCGTCACAGCAGCAAAAACAGCCTTCTGCGCTTTTCATGATGTTTTCACTCTTTTTTCGTCCATATTTCATCTGAGATTGCTTCTTTTCTTCATAATGCCTTGTTTAGACGTGATCATCAAATACCTGCAAAACATCAGACAAATAACATGGAAATAACCCGAAATCGGATCGAAAACAGTTAAACTTTAGTTGAATTATGCATCAAAATATATATACGATTTTGTGTTATCACATATTCCGATGATGAGAAGTTACTCATGCATTTTTTCCAAGATAGTCTGCTAGGGCCGTCCCTAGAGTGGTATATGGGCTTAGAGCCAGTAAATATCAGGAGTTGGAGGGATTTAGCAGAGGCTTTTGTTAAGCACTACCAGTACAACAGTGACTTGGCACCGAACCGAGTGCAGTTACATAATTTATCTCAAAGGAGTAACAAATGCTTTAAGGAGTACGCCCAGAGATGGCGCGAACTTGCCGCTAGAGTTCAACCTCCCATGGTGGAGAGAGAACTAATTGACTTGTTTGTGGCTATGTTGCCCAGAATTTACTTCGAGAAACTAGTAGGAAACATGTCTGGAAGTTTCTCAGATTTGATCATTACCGGCGAAAGGGTCGAAAATGGGATTAAGATGGGGAAGATACAAGCAGGGGAAAGGACCTCATCTGGAGGTGGTAGAAAAATCTTTGGTACCAAGAAAAGGGAGAACGAGACAAATTCAGTGTCCGGTTTTAAGAATCGGAATAGAAATCAGAATCAGCGTCAACAACAACCATACTATCAACAACCACCACAAGTGGCTAGTATTGCCATTCCGGCAGTAAATCCCCAGCAACAACAACCACGTCAGCAAAAGCAACAACAACAAAACTTTGCGCCTCTGCAGTACCAGGATCGCAGGCGAACAATGAACAGGCACTTCGACGCACCGCCAATGCCTTACACCCAATTATTACAGCATCTGATGCAGTTACAGTTGGTCCAGAAAAGGATGTTAGCACCATTAACAGGCCCACCACCTTCTGGATATGACGCTAATGCTCAGTGTGACTTCCACTTTGGCGCTCCTGGCCATCACATCAACAACTGCAAAGCCTTCAAGCATAAGGTTCAAGACCTTATTGACAGTAAGGATATCAATTTTAATCATGATGCGCCGAACGTCGTCCAAAATCCCATGTCCAATCATGGGGCAGCAGGCGTGGACGCTATCAGTGAAGAAGGCTTGAACTTGGTATCTAGTGTGGAGGATCTGAAAACTCCAATAAGCTTTATGAAGAGTAAGTTGTTGGAAGGAGGAGTGTTCCTTGGTTGTGGGAAAGATTGTGAAGACTGTGTAGCTTGTCCTGAAGGATGTTTAAGTCTGAAGAACCATGTGCAACGTATGATGGATGACGGTATATTACAATTTGATAGGATCCAGGAGAAGGATGATGAAAAGATAATCAGTGAAGAAAAGGATGAGGTGGCCACCATCTCTATCCCTTACAAGACAATTACTATTTATGCGCCTCCAGCGCGGCCTACTATCATATTTACGAAAGAGGGACCTATACCTTATGAGAGCTCCAAGGCGATCCCTTGGAACTATGGTGAAGAGGTCTATTGCAACGGGAAGAAGCAGGAACTAAAGAGTTCGCCTTTAGATTCAGTTGACAATCTGGTAGGAGCCGGAGGGATGACTCGAAGTGGAAGAATATTTTCGCCTCCCGAAGTAAATGCTGAGAGATCTGACAAAGGTAAAGGGAAGTTGGTAGCTGAAGAGAGCTCTCAGGCTGGTGAAAAGGAAACATTACTGAAGGAAGCGGAGGAGTTTATGCGCTTGATAAGGAAGAGTGACTACAAGATCGTAGATCACTTACAACAAACGCCTTCAAAGATCTCCATCTTGTCATTGTTGCTATGTTCCGAAGCTCACAGGAATGCTTTGCTCAGGATTTTGAATAATGCTTACGTGCCGTAAGAAATCTCCGTGAATCAGCTAGAAGGG
Source organism: Lathyrus sativus (assembly GCA_963859935.3). NCBI lineage: Eukaryota > Viridiplantae > Streptophyta > Magnoliopsida > Fabales > Fabaceae > Lathyrus > Lathyrus sativus. The sequence continues at coordinate 266,322,870 of OZ012741.1, forward strand.
GTGGTGGCGCATGTCAATGCTGGAAACGGGCTGGGGTTCACCGGTCTTGATTTAACACCAAAGGCACGAAATCATAATTTGGCGTTGCACATATCCATCGAATGCAGAGGGGCTGTGTTGTCTCACGTGCTAGTAGATACTGGGTCGTCAATAAATGTGCTACCCAGGAAAGCTCTGATGAATTTGGACACACAGGGAATAATCTGTACCCCAAGTGATTTAGTCGTGCGGGCATTTGATGGGATGAGAAGGTCCGTGTTTGGGGAGTTGACTTTTCTGATTCAAGTCGGTCCGGAAATTTTTGATGCGGTGTTCTATATAATGGATATCCATCCGGCATATAACTGTCTATTGGGCCGACCTTGGATACATCCAGCAGGAGCTGTGACATCAACCCTGCACCAAAAATTGAAGTACATGGTGGATGGCAATATTGTAACTGTTTGCGGAGAGGAGGAACTCATGGTTAGCCATCTGTCTTCGTTTAAATATGTAGAGGTCGATGGTGAAATTCATGAAACACTGTGCCAGGCCTTTGAGACTGTTCAAATCAAAGAGAAGGCGCTCGCGGAGGTCAAAGCGCCAGAGGTTGCCATGTCATCATTCAGGGAAGCACAAGTTGTAGTAAAGTCCGGATCAACACAAGGATGTGGGCAAGTGGTGAATGTCCCCAACAAACAAGACAAGTTCGGACTAGGATATAGCCCGTTTGCATTTTCTTCGAAGAGCGCACCACCCTGCAAAGGGCTAGTTCAATTCACCAGCGGTGGTGTCATATTCGAGAGGATTAATGTTGTGTCTGACAAGGAGGGAGACAGCGACTGCGACATGGATGTGTGGATTCAGCCATGTATCCCTGGCCAGAGCATGAAGAATTGGACAGTTGAAGAAGTTATCTCTGTAACTTACGAAGAGTAATTTCTTTGTTTTGATTAATGTACTGCCCTATGCTCTACCCGGAGCATAGTGGTCTTTAATTGTAGGGCCCTATCTGTTATGTGTGTGAAAAATCTTTTTTATCATCAATCAAAAAGGCGTCTTTTCATTTAAAATTTGTGATCCTTTGTTTTTCTTGTTTTTATTTTCTAACAATAAAATGGCAATGTGGTTTGTGTTTATTTGTTTTCATATCATTTAAGCATAAAATCATCACCATTGCAGGTTACACATTTCAGATACTGCCAACTCAGACTCGTTTATGACTCGGTGTGACTTTGACAATCCGATCTTTCAAGCGGAAGAAGAGATCGAAGAAGACGAAGACCTGCCCATAGAGCTTGCAAGATTGTTAAGACAAGAGGAGAAGATCATCCTACCTCATCAGGAGGAAGTTAAAATCGTCAACCTGGGAACGGAAGAGGATAAGAAGGAGGTCAGAATAGGGGCCGCGCTGCAAAGACTGGTTGAATTATTCCGAGAGTATAAGGATGTATTTGCTTGGTCATACGAAGACATGCCTGGACTCGACACAGATATTGTAGTTCATCGCCTGCCTCTTCGAGAAGAGTGCCCTTCTGTCAAGCAGAAGTTGAGAAGAACCAAGCTAGATATGGCAGTGAAGATCAAGGAAGAAGTCCATAAGCAATTGGACGCTGGATTTCTTGTTGTGACAAATTACCCTCCGTGTGTCGCTAACATCGTGGCCATGCCTAAGAAGGACGGAAAGGTCAGGATGTGTGTTGACTATAGGGACCTGAATAGAGCAAGCCCGAAGGATGATTTCCCGCACCCCCCCCCATATCGACGTGCTTATTGATAACACCGCAAAATACTCAGTGTTTTCTTTCATGGACGGTTTTTCGGGATACAATCATATTAAGATGGCACCAGAGGATATGGAGAAAACGACTTTCATCATGCCATGCGGAACATTTTTCTATAAAGTAATGCCTTTTTGTTTGAAGAATGCAGGGGAAACTTATCAGCGGGCAATGGTGACTCTTTTTCACGACATGATGCATCATGAGATTGAGGTTTATGTCGATGATATGATTGCAAAGTCCCAAACAGAGGAGGGGAATTTGGTGAATCTTCTAAAACTGTTTGAGAGGTTAAGGAAGTTCAAACTAAGGCTGAATCCAAACAAGTGTACCTTTGGTGTGCGGTCCAGAAAGCTGTTGGGGATCATTGTTGAAGGTGAGAAAATACTTAGAAGGGGGGGTTGAATAAGTATGAAGATAAAAACTTAGAAGTAAAAACTCAAGTATTTTTATCCTGGTTCGTTGAACTCAACTACTCCAGTCCACCATATCCAGAGTGATTTGCCTTTCTCAAACAAGGACTTAATCCACTATTTAATCAACTGATTACAATAGTAAGCACTAAGAACAACTGTTCAAAGTCTTCTCAAGAACTTCTGATCCCAACTGGATCTTCTTAAGGAACTATTACAATAAAATGTAAGATCAATACAAGTGTATGAATGCTTCTAACAAGCTTTATCACAACAGTGATATTTCACTTAATGTTAAGAACAAAAGAATAAACGCAGCAATAAAAATATTTTATGAGAGCTTGTAAGAGTTTCTTTTTGAGATTCGTTGGTTGTAGATCACTTTGAAGAAGATGATGAAGACTTGCTTTTATATGCACAGTAGTCCACAAAGTCTTGACATTGGAGGTTGTGTACTGAAAAGGCCTGAACCTTTTTGTCTTTACATCACATGACTTTTCCTGGAAGTAGAATGTGTAACGCCCATTTTACTTCGATTAAATTCAATTATGACTTTGCTATGTCTCGTTGCGTCGTAGTCGTAGTTGAGTATGTGTTTGGATCGAAGAAAGGAATTGAATCGGTCGAATTGTCGGAAAAATTCTGGTTTTGTCAAAAAACTTCGAAAATTCATATCTCTTGATCCGAAAGTCGGATTTGACCCCCATTCGAAGCGTTGGAAAGCTAAAAAGATGTTCTATCTGGAAAAAAAAATGAAATTTTGCTGCTATGACGACCGTCATAGGAGTGTGACGACCTTCACACGAGCAAAAATGCAGTTATGCAGAATTTGAACGTGTTCTGGTGGAATGAGATTTTGTAGCAAAAATATATTCCCGTAGACTCTTTTACCCTCAATTACATGATTTTTGGGAAAGGAAAGACGGAAAAGAGAAGTTACGCATTGATAGAAGTGGAGAGCGAAGAATCATCCATCGGCGAATTCGGAAGATTTCTACAGAAAAATCACCGTAGAGCAGAAGCGGAATCGGAAAGCATGGAATTGGCCTCAATTCTAAGGTAAGGGTGGGGTTCAATTATATAACTGGGAGTATGATCGAATTCATGTAGGGAATCGAGTCATAGGTATAGTTTTCGTTAATCGATAAATATTAAGGAAAAGGTTTCCCTAATGGGACAAGATTTCTATGTAGGAATGAATGTGTTATGTAGTTATTAGTGCGATGCTCTAAGGCTTTCCTTATGGGAAAATACGTAGAACGAATGTGCTGTACGGTTATTCGTACAACGCTCTAATGGTTTTCCCTAATGGGCCAAAAAGGGCAGTTACCTGGTTGTGATTGATTTGTAATTAATTGTGTGAGAAAACGCCGTAATGTTATTATTACGATAATATGCTGAATTCTTAATTGTTGATACGATGTCGTAATGTTTCTTTACATGAATAGTTGGGATGATGAACATATGATGCATATGAAATAGCAATGTTCTGTTATAGACGTTTTGTTGTAGGCTTGATGCCTTGTTGCATAGTCGGTGATGTTGTGGTCCATAATAGAGGTATTTCATGGCATAGCATATTAGCGATGGCCTGTATTGGCGGCCCTTGTGGCAAATTCTGCGATGGCCTGTATTGGCGGCCCTTGTGGCAAATTCTGCGATGACCTGTATTGGCGGCCCTTAGTGGCAAATTCTGCGATGGCCTATATTGGCGGCCTTGATGGCAAATTGGTACCACATGCATATGCACAGCTGAGTCGCATTGTTGAGTCACATGAAGTTGCATAATTACGTTAGTTGTATATTAATGTTGTTTTACGTGAGATATGGATTGTTGCAGTTGTTGTCGATGATGTTTATGATTTTGAAACTTATAATGCTGTGATGAGTTCTGGCATGTTTTCTATCATGCTCTACGTTATATTATTGATATCTCACCTTTTCCGTTGTATGTTACCTCCTCTGGTGGTAATGTGCAGGTAGTCAGGTATAGAGCGTAGTTCCCATTAAGGTGTCCTTGGTCGCTCTGATACGTAGCACTCTTGAGGGGATGGACGATTGCTGTTATTATTTTAGTCGATGTTATTGTTGATTGAACTTGTTACGATGTTTTTATTAAATTATTTTAAGAGAACATGTTGTACACTTTATCGAACTTACACCGGAAGTAATGACGAGTTGTCTTATGATTAAATGGTTGAGTAATACATTGGTGATTGTTCATCTAATTTCGTGCTACGTATGATAATTGCAAGTTGTTGCATAATGATTGTTGTCTGTCAGGTTGAAGTATAACATCTCTGATGTGAGGAATTTTGCCCGTGTGACGACCGTCACAGGCTCATGACGACCGTCATGCAGTCAATGTCTGCGCTGTTGCGCTTTGTTTGCTATGTGAATTGTTGTTTTTCCTATTATCCGCAAGTTTAGATTTGGGGTGTTACATTAGTGGTATCAGAGCAGGTCGGTCCGTCCGGCCAAGTTGTCTAGTGTCGTCGCGTCAGTCGTCGTGCCTAGCACTAGAGTCTCGTTAAATGTGAAATCTGACTGTTGGTTGTTGCAGCTTAAGTGAAATGGCTAGGAGGAATGATGTTGCAATTGCAGCTGCTCTGCAAGCTTTAGCTAATGCTATGGAACATCAGCCGAATCCTGCTGGAGATGCTGGGCCTCGCAGTTTGGCAACGTTTCAACGGGAGAATCCGCCTACCTTCAAGGGTAAGCATGATCCCGATGGTGCATTGGAATGGTTAAAGGAAATGGAGCGAATCTTTCGTGTGATGGATTGTACTCCAGCACAGAAGGTCCGTTATGGGACTCATATGCTAGCAGTAGAAGCTGATGACTGGTGGCTAGAGACCCGTCAGTGTTGGAAGCTGCAGCGAAGAAGTTACTTGGACTGTATTCCGTAGGGATTTTCTGAAGAAGTATTACCCGGAAGATGTTCGTGGTAAGAAAGAGATCAAATTTCTTGAACTGAAGCAAGGAGACAGATCTGTTATTGAGTATGCAGAGAAGTTCAAGGAGTTGGCTAAGTTTTACCCGCACTACAGCGCAGAGACTGCTGAATTCTCTAAATGTATCAAGTTGAGAACGGATTGAAGTCTGAAATCAAGAAAGCAATCGGGTATCAGAAGATCCGTGTCTTTGATTCATTGGTTGAAAGCTGTAGGATTTATGAAGAGGATAGCAATGCTCATTACAAGTTGGTGAGTGAGAGGAGAGGCAAATCACAGCAGAGTCGTGGTAAGCCTTATGATCCTCCAGCTGGCAAAGGGAAACAAAAAGTAGCTGACGGCCGGAAAACTAGTAAGGGAGATGCTCCTACTGGTATTGTTTGCTATAAGTGTGGAAAGCCGGGTCACAAGAGTAATGTGTGTGCTGCTAGATCATTGAGATGTCACCGTTGCGGAGAGCTGGGACACGCTATTGCTGAGTGCAAACACAAGGGAATAGTTTGTTTCAACTGTGGTGAGGAGGGGCACATCAGTGACAAGTGTCAGAAGCCTAAGAAGGAACAGACTGGCGGAAAGAGTGTTCACGCTATCTAGGACTCAGACATCCAGTGATGACAAATTGATTGAAGGTACTTGTTTCATTAGTAGTAATCCTTTACTTGCTATTATTGACACTGGTGCGTCTCATTGCTTTATTGCTGCGGATTGTGTCGAACGTTTGGGTATTATGCTGTCACACATGAGTGGAGAGATGGTAGTTGAGACTCCAGCTAAGGGATCGGTAACCACGTCTCTTGTGTGTTTGAAATGTCCTCTGTCGATGTTTGATAGAGATTTCCTGGTTGACTTAGTTTGTTTGCCACTAAGTGGGATAGACATAATTTTGGGTATGAACTGGTTAGAGTATAACTGCGTTCATATTAATTGCTTTGATAAATCAGTGAGATTCTCTACTCCTGAGGAGGAGGGAGCGTGTTGGGTAACTACCAAACAGATGAAGCAGATATTGCTAGAAGATGCTCAGGTGTTTACATTGGTGGCATCATTATCCATTGAGAATCAAGCGATAATCGATAAATTGGAAGTTGTTTGTGATTTCCCTGAGGTGTTTCCAGATGAAATTCCTGAAGTTCCTCCGGAACGGGAAATTGAATTTTCTATTGATCTTGTACCGGTACCAGACCCGTGTCTATGGCACCGTACAGGATGTCTGCATCTGAATTGCAGAGTTGAAGAAACAGTTGGAAGACTTACTTGAGAAGAAGTTCATTAGACCAAGTGTATCACCGTGGGGAGCTCCGGTATTGTTAGTGAAGAAGAAGGATGGCAGCATGAGATTGTGTATTGACTATCGGCAACTGAACAAAGTTACGATTAAGAACAAATACCGCCTTCCGAGAATTGATGACTTGATTGATCAATTGGTTGGAGCGCGAGTGTTTAGTAAAATTGATTTGAGGTCAGGGTATCACCAGATTAAGGTAAAAGATGACGATGTTCAGAAGACTGCGTTCAGAACCAGGTATGGACACTATGAGTTTACGGTAATGCCTTTTGGCGTTACTAATGCGCCGAGAGTTTTCATGGAATACATGAACCGTATCTTCCATGAGTATTTGGATCGGTTCGTGGTAGTATTCATTGATGATATCCTAATTTATTCGAAGTCGAAGGAGGAGCATGTTGAGCACTTGAGATTAGTGCTGCAAGTGTTGAAAGAAAGGAAGTTGTTTGCGAAACTGTCGAAATGTGACTTTTGGTTGGAGGAAGTTAGCTTTTTGGGTCATGTTATATCAGGTGATGGAATTGCCGTAGATCCATCTAAGGTTGATGCTGTGTTGAAATGGAAACTCCGAAGTCGGCAACGGAGATTAGAAGCTTTTTGGGACTTGCTGGTTATTATAGAAGGTTTATTGAAGGTTTTTCTAAGTTGGCCCTTCCGTTAACTAAGTTGACTTGTAAAGGGAAGACTTTTGTATGGGATGCTCAATGCGAAGCAGGTTTTACAGAGTTAAAGAAAAGGTTGACGTCTGCTCCGGTGTTGATCTTGCCTAACGCAGAAGAACCATTTGTTGTATACTATGATGCTTCTAAGTTTGGTTTAGGAGGAATACTCATGCAGAATAATAAAGTAGTTGCTTATGCCTCAAGACAGCTGAGAATCCATGAGAAGAATTATCCTACGCACGATTTAGAACTTGCTGCCGTTGTTTTCGTGCTGAAGATTTGGAGACATTATCTGTATGGCTCAAGATTCGAAGTGTTCAGTGGCCATAAGAGTTTGAAATACTTGTTTGACCAAAAAGAACTAAACATGAGGCAACGAAGGTGGCTAGAGTTGTTAAAGGATTATGATTTTGGATTACATTACCATCCGGGAAAAGCTAATGTTGTAGCTGATGCCTTGAGCGCAAGACTTTGCATATGTCAGCAATGATGGCTAAAGAATTAGAGTTGATTGAGCAATTCAGAGATCTGAGTTTAGTTTGTGAAGTAACACTGAAGAGTGTAAAGTTGGGCATGTTAAAGATTAATAATGATTTTCTGGACAGCATTAGAGAGGCTCAGAATTAGATGTGAAATTGGTAGATTTAATGCCTGGAGTAGATTATTCGGAAGATAATGATTATCAGTTGGATGCGCAAGGTGTGTTGAGATTTCGTGGTCGTATTTGCATTCCTAATGATGCAGATATAAAGGAAGCGATCCTGGAAGAAAGTCACAAAAGTAAGTTGAGTATTCATCCGGGAGCGACAAAAATGTATAATGATTTGAAGAATCTGTTTTGGTGGCCTGGTATGAACGTGATGTAGCATGTTTTGTGTATGCATGTTTGACTTGTCAGATGTCGAAAGTTGAGCATCAAAAACCTGCTGGGTTGATGCAACCATTAGAAATTCCAGAATGGAAATGGGACAGCATTTCGATGGACTTTGTAACGGGTTTGCCGAACACTTTGAGAGGATGTGATTCTATTTGGGTGATTGTGTGATAGGCTTACAAAGTTAGCTCACTTTATTCTTATTAACATCACTTTTCTAGTATCGAAGTTGGCAGAGATTTTGTATAGAGTGGTTGTTAAGTTGCATGGTGTTCCGTTGTGTATTGTGTCGGATAGAGATCCGCGGTTTACTTCTGAGTTTTAGAAGAGTCTGCAAGAGGCTTTGGGTTCTAAGTTGAGGTTGAGTTCATCATACCATCCTCAAACAGATTGTCAGACTGAACGGACCTATTCAGTCTTTAGAAGATTTGCTGAGAGCATGTGTACTTGAGGAAGGTGGTTCGTGGGATACATACCTTCCGTTGATAGAGTTTACTTATAATAACAGTTATCACTCGAGTATCAGAATGGCACCATTCGAAAGCTCTGTATGGCCGGCGGTGTAGGACTTCATTGTGTTGGTATGAATCGGGGAGAGAGTGTGGTACTCGGACCGGAGATTGTTCGAGAGACTACCGAGAAGATGAAGTTAATTCGAGAAAAGATGAAAGCTTCACAGAGTAGGCAAAAAAGTTATCATGATAAGCGCAGGAAGGATTTAGAATTTGAAGCTGGAGATCATGTATTTTTAGAGTCACGCCTGTGACCGGTGTTGGTAGAGCTTTGAAATCTAAGAAGCTTACTCCTCGTTTCATTGGTCCGTATCAGATATTGGACAGAGTTGGAAAGGTGGCATATTGAGTGGCGTTGCCACCAAATTTGTCGAATTTACACGATGTATTTCATGTGTCACAGCTCCACAAGTATATTTCAGACCCGTCGTATGTCATCTCCATGGACGATGTGCAAGTACGCGAGAATCTTACTGTGGAGACGAAGCCTGTGAGAATTGATGATCGGGAAGTGAAGACGTTACGAGGTAAAAAGATTGCTTTGGTGAAAGTAGTCTGGTTGGGAGCTGCTGGCGAAAGCTTGACGTGGGAACTAGAGAGCAAGATGCGGGAGTCTTATCCCGAGCTGTTTGATTAAGGTAATTTGGAGGACGAAATTCTTGTAAATAGGGGAGAGTTGTAACGCCCTTTTTACTTCGATTAAATTCAATTATGACTTTGCTATGTCTCGTTGCATCGTAGTCGTAGTTGAGTATGTGTTTGGATCGAAGAAGGAATTGAATCGGTCGAATTGTCGGAAAAATTCTGGTTTTGTCAGAAAACTTCGAAAATTCATATCTCTTGATCCGTAAGTCAGATTTGACCCCCCTCACGGTCTCGAAGCTTTGGAAAGCTAAAAAGATGTTCTATCTGGAAAAAATGAAATTTTGCTGCTATGACGACCGTCATAGGAGTGTGACGACCGTCACACGAGCAAAAACTGCAGTTATGCAGAATCTGAACGTGTTCTGGTGGAATGAGATTTTGTAGAAAAAATATATTCCCGTAGACTCTTTTACCCTCAATTACATCATTTATGGGAAAGGAAATACGGAAAGAGAAGTTACGCATTGAGAGAAGTGGAGAGCGAAGAATCATCCATCGGCGAATTCGGAAGATTTCTGTAGAAAAAATCACCGTAGAGCAGAAGCGAATCGGAAAGCGTGGAATTGGCCTTAATTCTAAGGTAAGGGTGGGGTTCAATTCTATAACCGGGAGTATGATCGAATTCATGTAGGGAATCGAGTCATAGGTATAGTTTTCGTTAATCGATAAATATTAAGGAAAAGGTTTCCTAATGGGACAAGATTTCTATGTAGGAATGAATGTGTTATATAGTTATTAGTGTGATGCTCTAAGGCTTTCTTATGGGCAAATACGTAGAACGAATATGCTATACGGTTATTCGTACAACGCTCTAATGGTTTTCCCTAATGGGCCAAAAAGGGCAGTTACTTGGTTGTGATTGATTTGTAATTAATTGTGTGAGAAAACTCTGTAATGTTGTTATTACGATAATATGCTGAATTCTTAATTGTTGATACGATGTCGTAATGTTCCTTTACATGAATAGTTGGGATGATGAACATATGATGCATATGAAATAGCAATGTTCTGTTATGGGCGTTTTGTTGTAGGCTTGATGCCTTGTTGCATAGTCGGCGATGTTGTGGTTCATAATAGAGGTATTTCATGGCATAGCATATTAGCGATGGCCTGTATTGGCGGCCCTTGTGGAAAATTCTGCGATGGCCTGTATTGGCGGCCCTTGTGGCAAATTCTGCGATGGCCTGTATTGGTGGCCCTTAGTTGAAATTCTTCGATGGCCTATATTGGCGGCCTTGATGGCAAATTGGTACCACATGCATATGCACAGTTGAGTCGCATTGTTGAGTCACATGAAGTTGCATAATTACGTTAGTTGTATATTAATGTTGTTTTACGTGAGATATGGATTGTTGCAGTTGTTGTCGATGATGTTTATGATTTCGAAACTTATAATGTTGTGATGAGTTTCTGGCATGTTTTCTATCATGCTCTACGTTATATTATTGATATCTCACCCTATTCCGTTGTATGTTACCTCCTCTGGTGGTAATTTGCAGGTAGTCAGGTATAGAGCGTAGTTCCCATTAAGGTGTCCTTGGTCGCTCTGATACGTAGCACTCTTGGGGGGATGGACTATTGCTGTTATTATTTTAGTTGATGTTATTGTTGATTGAACTTGTTACGATGTTTTTATTAAATTATTTTAAGAGAACATGTTGTACACTTTAACGAACTTACACCGGAAGTAATGACGAGTTGTCTTATGATTAAATGGTTAAGTAATACATTGGTGATTGTTTATCTAATTTCGTGCTACGTATGATAATTGCAAGTTGTTGCATAATGATTGTTGTTTGTCAGGTTGAAGTGTAACATCTCTGATGTGAGGAATTTTTCCCGTGTGACGACCGTCACAGGCTCATGACGACCGTCATGCAGTCAATGTTTGCGCTGCTGCGCTTTGTTTGCTATGTGAATTGTTGTTTTTCCTGTTATCCGCAAGTTTAGATTTGGGGTGTTACAGAATGCACAGAGAAATGCTTTTGGTCTGTGTTCTAGTGTCAAGCATGAAAGAGGAAAGAGTCGTTGAGCTAAATCAAAGGATATTACTTTGAATTCTTCTTCAATAATTATTTCTTTTCAGCAGGGTAACCATCAGATCTTGCATGATCAGAGTCTTGGATTCCCATCAGATTTTGCTGAATCAGAGTAAGGCAACAAGTGTGCTTTAGCGTGTAGTTCTTTCAGAGTAGAGTTTTATGAATCAGATCCTCAGTACATGCAGCGTGTAGTACTCTAAGAGTCTTCTGAAAAACTATGCTTTTAACTCTCATACAAACTTCTTTAATGCTTCAGAGTCTTCAGATCTTATTAGAGTCTTCTGCTTCAGATTCTTCTGCAGCTTCTGCTTCAGATTCTTCTGTAGCTTCTGCTTCAGATCCTTCTGCAGACAGCGCTCAGATTCTTCTATAAGATGCTTCTGACTCTTCAGAGCCTTCCATTGTTCCATGTTCAGATTAATTTGCTCTTGGATGTATATATACTTTAATTATCTGCAGCAAATATTCATGAACCAATTTTAGAGTATATAATTCTTCAATACAAAATTTCATAAGAGTTATCATCAAACATAGAGATATTACTAAGAAACAATTTGTGTTCTTACAATCTCCCCCTTTTTGATGATGACAAAACATGAGAAATTTGTTCAATAATAAAAAATAATAATATAACTCCCCCTGAGATTAAGAATCTCCCCTGAAATGAAATACTCTAAGGAAAAGAATACTTCCCTTTTTACTTGAGTGTATTTCAGAATCAAAGTCTGATGACTTTCTTTCAAACGCAGAGTCTGGTTAATAAGAGTCTGATGACTTCTTTCAAACACAGAGTCTGGTTTTGCATTTAGACTCAGATTACAATTTGCTTCAAGAATCAGAGTCTGGTTGGGTAATTCTCAGGATAACTTCAATGAATTTATTTTGTCAGATGAAACAATAGAATCGAAAAGACTTAAATTCACAGATAGTTAATAATATGTCTGAATTTTGTTTTAGTATTTGCTTATGGATTGAACAATCAGATTCTTTTTCTCCCCCTTTTTGTTATAATCAAAAAGATGTATAAAGACAGAAAAGATAATAGAAGAAAAACAAAGCAAACAATTTCATTCATTCAGATGGTTCACATAACAGATGTTAACAAACAAACAAGAGAGAACAGATTCAAAACAAGAGTGCAAAAACATGAAAAGAAACTAGGGTTGACGAGATGCAATCAGGGTCAGAAGATCTGTGATCTTTGAAGTGGACTCTTCTTGCTTGGCCATCCAAGTCTTAATCTCTTCAGTGGTTTGTTCTTGTTTGATCATCTAGGACTTGATTTCCTTAACTTCTTTTACAAGTTCTGAATTGTCAGCCTTTACTTCAGGTGCAGATGCATCAATGTCCATATCAGATGCAACATCTTCAGATGGAGAGTCTTTAGCATGAGCAGCTTCCAGAAGCAGCACTGGTGGTTTGGGAATGCTCCATCAGAGTTTGTCTTACCAACTCAGCAAACTTTGCCTTAGGCATATTCAGCACAGACTGTCTTGAGATGAGAAGACACCACGTTGATCTTAGAGATAAATTTATCCCAAGCAGCTTCAGACTTAGCAGGGTCTATACTGAACAAACACTCTTCTTCCACACGTGCAATCCCCATACGAACTTCCCTTTTGAAATTATCAAACAGTTTATCAACATCTGATCTAGGGTTGGTGTAAAGAAATTCTCAA
>OZ012741.1:266336195-266425290 GCA_963859935.3 Lathyrus sativus
ACTTGTTTGCAGAAGTCAAAGAATATAGAATGTGACTCATCCTTGTGTTTTAAGAACTTTACCCATGTCCATCTACTTTAGTCATCAACAATGACTAATCCATACTTCTTGCCTCTGATGGATGCAGTTTTCACTGGTCCAAACAGATCAATATGAAGTAATTCTAATGGTCTGGAAGTAGAAACAACATTTTTTGATTTAAAAGATGATTTTGAAACTTCCCTTTTTGACATGCTTCACAAAGAGCATCTGAGGTGAAATTCAACTTAGGAAGTCCTCTGACAAGATTAAGTTTATTAATCTGAGATATACGTCTCATATTAATATGCCCTAATCTTCTGTGCCAGACCCATTGCTCCTCATTAACAGACAAGAGGCATTAACATTCTGAATCTAAGTTCTGAAAGATTTATTTTATAAATGTTGTTCTTACTCTTTCCACTAAATAGGATTGAGCCATCCTTTTGACTAATAGCTTTATAATATTTTTGATTAAAGACTATGTCATAACCATTGTCACTTAATTGACTTATGGACAATAGATTATGCTTTAGTCCTTCTACAAGTAAAACATTAGTGATAGAGGGAAGGTTACCATTTCCAATAGTTGCCAGATCCAATGATCTTGCCCTTCTGATTCCTCCAAATTTCACGTCACCTCCAGATCTAAGCTCCAGACTTTGGAACATAGACCTTTCTCCGTCATATGTTGCGAGCATCCAGAGTCCAGGTACCATGACTGGCGTCCTGACCTTGCTGCTAAGAACATCTGCAACAGGAATTATTTTACTCTTAGGTACCCAGATCTTCTTGGTCCTTTTGGGTTAGTTGTTCTGAAGGTTCGTCTAAACTTCTGTTTTTCAACATAGGGTTTATTCTGACTAGCCTTGGATTTAAACACATGAATGTTCTTTTCAGAACGAGTGTGCTCAATATCATTCAAATGACCCAAATTTAAAATTGGAATATAAAGGAGTCTTCTTGATGATAATTTTATCAACAGATTTTGGATTTAAATCAGAGGAAGATTTATATCCAATTCCTTTTCTGTTATTTCTGCTAACTCCATAGATCATAGAAGCCATTTTGCTTCTGTCTATGCTTTTAGCAAGAAACTTCTGAAAGCTGTAGTCATACTTTTCCAAATATTTTTGCATTCAGACTCAGTTTCAGAATCAGAGTTTTGTTGAGCTAATTCAAAATCATTTTTCATTTTTAAGTTCTTTTCATTTAGCTCAGCCACTTCTGATTTGAGAATATTATTCTCAGATACAAGATTGCTTTGACGCTCCTTGTATTTGAGCTTAATATTGTTATAGCTCTTCAGAACCTCTGATAACACTTTGATAAGTTCATCTTTAGTGAGTTTAGCCATTACCTCTTCAGCGTTAGAGTCTGAAATTCCTTCCTCCTGATCTCAATGTCTACTATCAATGCTACGTTGCACATTCTTCTTCTGCCTCAGATTCAGATTCAAATGTATCTGAATCATCCCAGGTTGCCATTAGAACCTTCTTCTTCTTATCAAATTTTCTTTTAGGCTTTTCTTTCAGAAGCTTTGGACAATCATTTTGTAATGCCCAGGTTCTTTACATTCGTAGCATACAACCTCCTTTTTGCCAGATCTTATGTGTCCAGAAGATTCCTTTCTTTGATCAGGCTTCTTGAAGTTTCTAAACTTCTTTCCTTTATGCTTCCAGAGTTTGTTTATTCTTCTGGACAACATGGATAATTCATCTCATCTTTAGATGAGGATTCTTCAGAGCTTTCCTCTATTACCTGCAACGCTTTAGCAGATTTATTAGATTTTAAGGCAATTGACTTACCTTTCTTCTGAGGCTCATCTTCCTCAAGTTCAATTTCATGGCTCCTTAGTGAGATGATTAGTTCCTCCAAGGAAATCTGATTCAGATCTTTAGCCATTTTCAGCGCAGTCACCATAGGTCTCCATCTGGTAGGTAAGCTTCTGATGATCTTCTTCACATGATCAGCAGTAGAGTAACCTTTGTCCAGAACCTTCAGTCCAGCTGTAAGTATTTGAAATCTGGAGAACATGGCTTCAACAGATTCAGCTTCTTCCATCTTGAAAGCTTCATACTTCTGAATTAGAGTCAGAGCCTTTGTTTCCTTGACTTGAGAGTTTCCCTCATGAGTCATTTTCAAGGACTCAAACATGTCAAATGCAGTTTCTCTATTTGTGATCTTTTCATACTCAATGTGAGATATTGCATTTAATAATATTGTTCTAGCCTTGTGGTGATTTCTAAATTCCTTCTTTTGGGCTTCTGTCATAGATTTTCTATCTACTTTCTTGCCATTCCCATCAATGGGATGAACATATCCATCTATGACCAAATCCCATAAATCAGCATCATAACCAAGAAAAAAAATTTCAATCCTGTCTTTCCAATAATCAAATTTCTCCCCATCAAACATAGGGGGTTTAGTACTGATTCTGTCTCTTTCTTCATACTTGTTAGATGTTGAAACATCAGCCATTATAAACAACCAAATATAAGTATCAAAGTTTTTCTCACTGGATCTTTTCTGTCACTGTGAAGTGGTAGCACACACAGAATCGGAGCTCTGATGCCAACTGAAGGTGAGAAAATACTTAGAAGGGGGGTTGAATAAGTATGAAGATAAAAACTTAGAAGTAAAACTCAAGTATTTTTATCCTGGTTCGTTGAACTCAACTACTCCAGTCCACCCTATCCAGAGTGATTTTCCTTTCTCAAACAAGGACTTAATCCACTATTTAATCAACTGATTACAATAGTAAGCACTAAGAACAACTGTTCAAAGTCTTCTCAAGAACTTCTGATCCCAACTTGATCTTCTTAAGGAACTATTACAATAAAATGTAAGATCAATACAAGTGTATGAATGCTTCTAACAAGCTTTATCATAACAGTGATATTTCACTTAATGTTAAGAACAAAAGAATAAACTCAGCAATAAGAATATTTTATGAGAGCTTGTAAGAGTTTCTTTTTAGATTCGTTGGTTGTAGATCACTTTGAAGAAGATGATGAAGACTTGCTTTTATATTCACAGTAGTCCACAAAGTCTTGACATTGGAGGCTGTGTACTGAAAAGGCCTGAACCTTTTTGTCTTTACATCACATGACTTTTCCTGGAAGTAGAATGCACAGAGAAATGCTTTTGGTCTGTGTTCTAGTGTCAAGCATGAAAGAGGAAAGAGTCGTTGAGCTAAATCAAAGGATATTACTTTGAATTCTTCTTCAATAATTATTTCTTTTCAGCAGGGTAACCATCAGATCTTGCATGATCAGAGTCTTGGATTCCCATCAGATTTTCTGAATCAGAGTAAGGCAGCAGGTGTGCTTTAGCGTGTAGTTCTTTCAGAGCAGAGTTTTATGAATCAGATCCTCAGTACATGCAGCGTGTAGTACTCTCAGAGTCTTCTGAAAAACTGTGCTTCTTAACTCTCATACAAAGTTCTTTAATGCTTCAGAGTCTTCAGATCTTATTAGAGTCTTCTGCTTCAGATTCTTCTGCAGCTTCTGCTTCAGATTCTTCTGTAGCTTCTGCTTCAGGTCCTTCTGCAGACAGCGCTCAGATTCTTCTATAAGATACTTCTGACTCTTCAGAGCCTTCCATTGTTCCATGTTCAGATTAATTTGCTCTTGGATGTATATATACTTTAATTATCTGCAGCAAATATTCATAGAGTATATAATTCTTCAATACAAAATTTCATAAGAGTTATCATCAAAACATAGAGATATTACTAAGAAACAATTTGTGTTCTTACAATTGTCAGTGAGAAAGGTATTGAAGTCGATCCTACAAAGATTAAGGCAATTCAAGAAATGCCAACACCAAAGACCGAGAAAGAGGTTTCTGGCTTCCTGGGTAGATTGAACTACATTACGAGGTTTATATCTCATCTCACAGCCACTTGTGAACCAATGTTTAAAACTATTGAAGAAGGATCAGGCGGTCCTCTGGAACAAAAATTGCCAAACGGCGTTTGAGAAGATAAAGGAGTATCTGCAGGAACCTCCAATACTGATGCCCCCAGTGGCTGGAAGACCGTTGATAATGTACTTAACGATTCTTCATAATTCCTTGGGTTGTGTTCTCGGTCAACGCGATGAGATTGGAAGAAAAGAGCATGCAATTTACTACTTGAGTAAAAAGTTCACAGATTGTGAATCCAGGTACTCAATGTTGGAAAATACTTGTTGCGCACTTGCTTGGGCCGCCAAACGCCTAAGGCAATATATGCTAAACCACACAACCATGTTAATTTCAAAGATGGATCCAATTCAGTACGTATTCGAGAAGCAAGCATTGTCAAGGAGGATTGCTAGATCGCAGATGGTTCTGACAGAGTACGACATTCAATACGTCTCTCAGAAGGCTGTTAAAGAGAGTGTTCTGTCAGAATATCTCACAGAGCAGCCAATTGATGACTATCACCCTATGAAGTTTGAATTTCCCAATGAGGACATTATGTACTTGAAGATGAAGGATTGCGACGAGCCGTTACGCGAGGAAGGTCCTGAAAAGGCTCCCAGTGGAAATTGATCTTTGACGGTGCTGTTAACTCCTACGGTAGTGGAATTGGGGCGATCATCACGACTCCCCGTGGTTCTCATATACCGTTCACTGCTAGGTTAACGTTTTCGTGCGCCAACAACAAAGCCGAATATGAAGCATGTATCATGGGTATTGAGGAAGCAATCGATTTGAGAATCAAGAACTTTGATATCTACGGTGATTTAGCTTTAGTGGTCAACCGGATCAAAGGAGAGTGGGAGACCCGCCAGCCAAATTTGATCCCTTATATGAACTACGCAAGAAGGCTGCTACCTTTCTTCGACCTCGTAGAGTTTCACCATGTGCCGAGAGAAGAAAATCATATGGCAGATGCCTTGGCTACATTGTCTTCAATGTACAAAGTGAACTTTTGGAACGATGCACCAAGAATCGTCATCTCACGCCTTGATAGGCCGACATTCGTTTTCGCAATAGAAGAAGCTTCTGATGGCAAGCCGTGGTATTACGACATCCATAACTTCCTCAAGAACCAAGAATATCCGCCTGGGGCAATGGCCCGGGATAAGAAGACCTTGAGAAGGTTATCTAGAAACTTCTATCTGAATCCAGACAGTGTACTCTATCGAAGGAACTTTGACTTAGTGTTGCTAAGATGTGTGGATGAAAAAGAAGCGAGTCTGCTTATGGAGGAGGTCCACGAGGGTGCCTTTGGAACACATGCGGATGGGCATGCCATGTCTCAAAAGCTGTTGAGAGTAGGATATTATTGGTTAAGTATGGAGTCTGATTGCTTCAAGTATGCCAAGAAATGCCACAAATGCCAGATTTATGCTGATAAGATTCATGTGTCGCCATGTCCTTTGAATGTCATGTCATCTCCATGGCCTTTCTCCATGTGGGGCATTGATATGATTGGCAAGATCGAGCTAACTGCATCCAATGAACATCGTTCCATCTTAGTAGCCATCGACTATTTCACCAATGGGTCGAAGCAGCTTCTTATGCCAATGTCACCAAGTTGTAGCCCGGTTCATCAAAAGGGACATCGTCTACCGTTATGGAGTACCTGAGAGGATCATTACCGATAATGGTTCCAATATGAATAGCAAGATGATGAAGGAGCTACACCAGAGCTTCGAGATTGAGCATCACAATTCGTCTCCCTATCGTCCGAAGATGAATGGCATCGTGGAAGCAGTCAATAAAAACATAAAGAAGATAGTGCAGAAGATGGTTATGACTTATAAGGATTGGCACGAGATGTTTCCCTTTGCTCTACATGGATATCGTACCTCAGTACGTACCTCAACCGGGGCAACTCCTTTATCGCTGGTATATGGTATGGAAGTTGTCCTGCCATTAGAGGTCGAGATCCCTTCTCTGAGAATTTTGTCTGACGTCAAGCTAGATGAGGCAGAATGGGTGAAGAACAGGTTGAATCAACTCAGTTTGATGGATGAGAAGAGGTTGGCATCCCTCACGTACGGTCATTTGTATCAGAGCAGGATGAAGAAAGCTTATGATAAGAAGATGTGTCCTCGAGTCTTTCAGGCAGATGATTTGGTGTTGAAACAGATTCTCCCACCACAGAACGATCACAGGGGCAAATGGACTCCCAATTATGAAGGTCCGTATGTTGTAAGGAAAGTCTTCTCTGGAGGAGCCTTATTGCTTTCAACCATGGACGATGAAGATTTCACGTCCCCTGTGAACGCATACGCGGTCAAAAGATACTTTGCTTAAAATAAACCCGCTGGAAAGGAAAAGAAAATCCAAGCAAGAATGGGGCATCCCGGCAAACCATAAAAGGATAGGTTCGGGAAAAAAAATTAGGGATAAAAAGAAAAAATGTAAACCCGCAAAGTTGAAAACCTGGAAGGGCGACTTTGGCAAAAATGGGTATCCCGGTGAATCGAAAACCCGCAAGGGCGGTTCAAGAAAAAGTTAGGGATTTGAAAAGCAAATGTCTATGGTCTGCGCATTGATCTTCAAAACATAGTAGATTATGGGAGAACTCGAGAGTCAGTCGTTCAAATCAATCTCTTCAGAAGACGAAGCATCGGAAAGGATTCGAAGTCACGCGAGTCATAGTTGAGTCATCCTATGGTGGTTGTCTGTGCCACATTGCCGACATTTTGTATATTCTTGTGCATTTTGTATATTTTCTTACGCAGCTTTCTCATTTCAGGAGTTGCATCTATTATAAATTTGCCTATTTACAGGCTGTTTATCAATAAAACATATTATTCAGAAAAACTTTATTTTTGATTCAGCTTTTACCGTTTTGTTTGCAAAAGACGCCTGATGTTTTTGATAAAAACTTTGCATACATAAACTTGTGGGCTTTGCCAACTATAATCGAAACAACGTTTTTGCTTGAGTAATGTCAAACGAGATAATTAAGATGGTGCTTGCTGCACAAAACATGTTTGTTTGTTTGTTTGTCATTTGCAGAACTCTCACCCTCGAGACTTTTCCAGAAGTTCCCCACTTGAAGAAGGTGTGCAGGTTAAGATTGTTTTTATCTCTGGCAGGTTTGAATCGTATGCAGTCAAGGGTATCCTCAGCAGGTCGAGATTGAAATCTCCAGCAGCATAGAATCATCCCCAACGAGTAGGTGTGAGATTACCCCCGCCCAGCAGTGGGATAAGTTCAGTGTTGTTTCCCCATAGAGTCAGACACCGACCCAATTTCCTAAGCAGAGGTTGATGTTGTTGAGTTTATTGCTCATTTCCCCAAGCGGAGGTAGAAATTGATTCCCTCATTGGGCGATCCCCAGCAGAATCATGGTCCGTAGCAGAATCCAGTGGGTCGTCAAAGTGAGTTTCCTTCGGGATATCTCCAGTTAATTCATCCCCTGCAGATCCCCAGAAAAGTTAATGGAATGTGTCATTCCCCGCAGATTGGGATTGATCCGGAAAATTTTTATTTTTCCATCCTCAGCGGAAAGAGTTTGGGATATCTTCCCATTGAATCTTCTTCATTATCCCTAGTAGAGCGGATTCAAATCTTCAGCAGAGTGGAATCCCCGGCAGAGTGGATTAAATCCCTACAGTTTGCGTTGCTCCCCAGTAGAGTCGTATTCCGAAAGGCCATCCAGGGCTGATTTCCCTAGTAGAGTGGATATGCTTTCCTCAGCCGAGGCATTTGTTCCCCAGAAGAGTTGTATTCTGGAAGGTCATCCAGGGCCGCTTTCCTCAGCAGAGTTGATTTTGATCCCCAGCAGAGTGGATTTTGTTCTTGCAGAACAATTTTACACAAGAGAGTTATTTTCCAGGAGGCCATTCAGGGCTTGTTTTCCCCAGCAAAAGTCCAATCATACTTGGCACCCAGTCATCCCTAGTGGAGTTAGCTCTATCTCTCCAGCATTTATTTTTCTGGAGTGGTTCCTTTGCATTTGCATCGTGCATAGCATCCTCCCAAACGCGTAGCATTTCCATTTCATATGAAGCATTATGCCATACTCAAACATATGCATTTGAAACATAAGCCAGGTTGTTACCTATTTGTTTCCAATGGTATCTCCAGCTGACAATGTTTTATTTTCATTAACCCGTGTGGTATCCAGACCCCGGTTAATGATGTTTTCTTGAGCCCGTGTGGTATCCAGACCCTAGTTCTCACCGGTTTGTTTTTATTCACCCGTGTGGTATCCAGACCTCGGTTAGTGATGTCTTCTTGAGCCTGTGTGGTATCCATACCCTGGCTTCCTCCGGTTATTTCAGTAAGCCCGTGTGGTATCCAGACCTCAGCTTCCTCTGGTTATTTCAGTAAGCCCGTGTGGTATCCAGACCCCGACTTCCTCCGGTTATTTCAATAAGCTCGTGTGGTATCCAGACCCCGGCTTCCTCCGGTTATTTCAGTAAGCCCGTGTAGTATCTAGACCCCGACTTCTCCCATTTCCTTCCAGCAAGCCGTGTGGTATCCAGACCCCGACTCATACTCTTTTGTTCAACCAACTGGTGCGGTATCCAGACCCCAGTTGATGTTTGATTTAGCAAGCTCTTGTGGTATTCAGACCCTGGTTCCCATCGATGTATCTTTTTGCCCGTGCGGTATCCAGACCCTGGCAATTTATGATGTTCTCCTTAGCTCGTGTGGTATCCAGACCCCGACTTTCATCGGTTTTATTGGCTCAAGCTCGTGCGGTATCCAGACCCCGGCTTCCACCGGTTTATCTTCTTAGCCCGTGTGGTATCCAGACCCCGGCTTTCACCGGTTTTATTTGCTCAAGCCCGTGCGGTATCCATACCTTGGCTTCCACCAATTTATCTTCTTAGCCCGTGCGGTATCCAAACCCCGGCTTTCACCGGTTTTATTGGCTCAAGCTCGTGCGATATCCAGACCCCGACTTCCACTGGTTTATCTTCTTAGCCCGTGCGGTATCCAGACCCCGAGTTTCACTGGTTTTATTGCCTCAAGTCCGTGCGGTATCCAGACCCCGGCTTCCACCAGTTTATCTTCTTAGCCCATGCGGTATCCAGACCCCGACTTTCACCGATTTTATTAGCTCATGCCCATGCAGTATCCAGACCCCGGCCTCCACCGATTTATCTTCTTAGCCCGTCTGGTATCTAGACCCCAGCTTTCACCGGTTTTATTGGCTCAAGCCCGTGCGGTATCCAAACCCCGGCTTCCACCGGTTTATCTCTTGAGCCTATGCGGTATTCAGACCCCGGCCAGTGATTTTATTTTGCATGTGTGGTATCCAGACCCCGGAAGACCATGATGTTTCCTTTAAACCGTGTGGTATCCAGACCTCGGTTAACATCATTTTATCCCTTTAAGCTCAGCGGTATCCAGACCCTAGCTTATGTTGTTTGTTTCCTAAGCATGTGTGGTATCCAGACCCTGGCTGATGGTTTATCTTGCCTGTGTGGTATCCAGAACCTGGAAGATTATAAAATTTTCTCTCGCATGTGTGGTATCCAGACCCTGGCAGATGGTGATCTTCGATGGACGCATTCATCTTATCTTTATCTCCCCACAACAGTGTTTTCAATTACTGTTTCTTTTGCGGTTGGAAAATTACCGAGTTCTTTGGTATTCAATCGTCTTTTACCTTGAATGTTTGAAAGTCGTTCGCTTTTTATCCCTTCAGGTTCAAGTCGCTTGAATAAGGGCAGCTGTTGTACCCCAAAATTTGACCCACCCCTTTTCTTATCTTTGGCTTATGTTTCATTGCATTTTAGCATCTTGGATTTGCATAGCATAGTTCTTACAGGGGATCAAGTAATTGTTTGTGTACCAACCAAGAGGAGAGACTTCACTGGCTACAAGCTCAAGCAAAGGCATTGGTGCAAGTCATCAAGTGGGTGTTATTATCATGAAGTTATCAAAGCTCCTAGAAAGGAGAGGTGTGTCATAGCTCAATGTCAAATAACCATCAGAGGTTTGTCAAGGGGTCCATGAGGTTTAATCATTAGTAGAAGCATGAAGTGAAGCTTGTTTAGTATCTCAGAGGTCATTATGGAGTTGGAATGGTCACTCAGTTCATCTGAACAATGCCTAGGCAAAAAGGGTGAAATTAGGGTTTCATTTTTAATCAGGATAAACTTATTTCTTGAGGCAAAATTTGTTCCCATGGTTCTCCATATGTCCTAAGGTGTTTGAGGATAGGAGATTGATCATCAATTTTAATCAGAAGACCTTCAATTGATTAGTCAATTGAAAATCAGAAGATTTGGGGGAAAAGTCAACTTTGCAGTGAAAACGTCAACCCCTAACTTTTTGAGGTCAAGATCATGTCCCTCAAGTTCAATATGACCAATGGATGGAATTTGGTCAAGAAAAGTCAAGGGAATCATGAAAATCAAAAGATGTTGAAAGTTGCCATTTTGGGGAGTTAGGGTTTTAGAAACTTTCCATTTATGGAAAGTTTCATGGTTGAAGCAACCATCTTCAAGGCCATTTTTATTCATGACCAAGGTTTCAAATGGACTTGGATCAAACATCAAAGTTGTTCCTTGTATTTCAAGCTTTATTTTTAGTACCAATTCATCACCATATGATACTTGGAGCTCAAATTATGATCAATCAAAATTGAGGATTTCAATGATTTCAACATTGCCAAGATTGGACAGATTTTTGCACCTCCTTTGCAAGCCAATTTTCAGCACTTTCTTGATGTCAAATGGAACTTTGTCCCAAATGAAAGTTGTAGATATTGTTCCAAGCTTTCCAAAAAGTCTTAGCAGTCCTCCATATGATTTGTGAACCTTAATTTATGAATGTGCAAAGTCGGGAAAAAGTAAGCCAAAATCCATAACTTAGAAATTTTCTAAGTTATTTGTAGGCAGCTTGCATGACATGATTTTCAACATCATTTTTCATTGTCTTCCAATCCTCAAATCAAGATGAGTCCGACATGAAAAGTGTTCTATGCCATGCACTCTTTTATTTAAGCATAAGACCCAAGCCAAATGAGTTTGGTGCACCAAGTTACATTGGCTCAAAGTTGGTGTTTTAAACACTTTTTCAAGGGATGAAATATGTGACATTTTGACTTGCTTTTGCTTATCAGCCATATAATCTTGCTAGGTCTTTGTCCCATGCGTAGGATTTGAAATTTGGAAGAACACCAAACATTTCCCAAACAAGCCAAACACCCAATGTACCATTTTGTTCATTTTCAAATAACATTGCCTAAACAA
Organism: Lathyrus sativus; assembly: GCA_963859935.3. Taxonomy (NCBI): domain Eukaryota; kingdom Viridiplantae; phylum Streptophyta; class Magnoliopsida; order Fabales; family Fabaceae; genus Lathyrus; species Lathyrus sativus. The sequence continues at coordinate 266,347,379 of OZ012741.1, forward strand.
GTCATAAACCAAAAACTACCACAACACAATGCCTCTCTCCACTCTGTTTCTAGCATACACAAAAGCAACCATTATTGCATAGCCCTAGCAGCTGGTGTCCTTATTCATCACACACCATTGATACAAGAAAAACGTGAAAATGCAGATCTGCACCATTCAATTTTCACCACAGTAAAGCTTGCAAAATCTCCTTTTCACTTGATATTTAAGCAAAAGAGCAACCAAGAGAAACCCTTAGCCACCATCTTTACAAGAAATCAGAATTTGAGTTTTGAAAACCTCTGAAATTTTTCCTTTGAAACTCTCTCATTTGTGAGCCATTCATCAAACCTTTCATCAAAACATCATCACCACAACACCTTCTTGCTACTGTTTGCATAAAAGAGGAGTTGTTGACACTTTGCACCCAAGCTGTCCAAAATCGTGTGAAAGTTTAAGGAGCCTTCAAAGCCTTTCAACCTTAGCCAAAGCTCTCTCAAACATCAAGGAAGGATTCTGCTCAATTTGGTGAAGTTTCAAAGCTTTTTGAAGGTGCAGTGGATCACTCTCCACTAGGTAAGCAATTCCAAACTCACCTCCATTTATCTGCTCATATTTGCATTCATTCAAATGTGATATTCATGTTTAGGCTTGACATTGTAATGACAGAATCTTGTTGTTGCTTAGTGCTAGTTATATTCCTTTGATTTGTAGCTTCAGGTTGTTTATGTTTCAGTTGTTTGTTTCAAGTTGAATTTTGGTATATCCAAGTCAGGTTTCATAGCTGCATATTATTATGCTTGAGATTTGAGTTTGTTAACTCAGATGTAGGCTTCTATCAGGTTGTTAGGTGTTCAGGTTTTTTATGTTGGTTTTGGAGTAGAATGGGAGGACCAAGTAAGTTTTGTCTCAAGGACTTAAGATGGTTGTTGTCTAAACCATTGAAAACTGTTTTAGCTTAAGAAACTGTCAGCATGAGGAAGCTTAATTGGTTGCTTCAAATCTCAACATTATGATGGTAGATGTTTCCCTTTGGCAAAGATTTGACCTTGTTCATATTTCTGGATTAGTCTAGCATAGTTAAGCTTGCTTTATGGACTGTCATAAGGGTTACTTTAGGACTGTTGTTTGAACTTGGACTTATATCAAGCCTTTCTAATGTGCAACATATCCTAGTCAATATATGTAGGTGTTGTTGGAGCATTTTATATTGTGGTTGGTCAACTAGGGTATAGATTTGCATCTTTAACATTGCCATGTTTAGTGCCTTTCATTTGTGAGCTTAACCTTGAATCTGTCCAGCTTAGTTTAGTTACATTAGGGCTGTCTTTGAGACTTGTTGATTTAAGATTTGCTGTTGGAAGTTTGTGTTGGAACTGTCATAAGATGCAGTTTATTTTGGTTGACTGTTTGAATGAGTTTTAGTGTGGTTAGTGCTGAGCCCTTATTACTGTTGGCCACTAGTATCTATGTTGGTGTAAGCTAGTTTGAGTTTAGATTTTAGAGAGTTTTATCTGCTGTTATGATGTGATGAAGAAAAGGTTGTTATTACAAATCTATTGAATCTCATGGCAGGTTGAGTTTTCAAGTCTTGTTGACATTTCAGGTCTGTTAGCCATAGGACTATTGGAGGGTTTATCATTTAAGATTCAGATTTGTATTTAAGACTTACTTAGAAGCAGTTTAGGTCTAGGCTGAGGTATTGGTGTGTGGAAATTTTGCTTTTACTCTCGGGGCTGTAAACCATTTTTGAGTAAGTTGATTTGCCAATTTGTTGCCAACTCATTAATAGCTATTTAGGTCTCTTGCTTATGCTAAAATTGGTTGTGATTTGTTTTAGTAAGATTGAGAGCTCTCATCTAATAGTTTTGAACTAGCATGTGAGTTTTGGCATTATGATAGCAAGTTGGTACTGTCATGAGGGTTTAAGGTTGTTGTGTGTTGGCTAGATCTTTGGAGGACGGTTTGTTGGTTTGACTATTTAGTCTAAATTTAGAATTGATTTGTCTGGAGCTCAAGTTGATAGACCTTTCATGGCCTGATGTGGCTGCTGCTAAGGTTGGTTCCACATATTAGAATCAGTTTATGCTATGGTTTCCATATGAGGAGTTATGTTTACAAGAGAGAGTTGTTACTATAGGACAGTCTGAATTCATGATAAGACTCTGTTACCATTTGGTTTTAATACTGTGCTTGCTATCTAGTTTTTGTGAAGAGGTTTATCCATTTGGTTTCTTATCAGAACTTTGTTAAGTTTCTACACCTTTGATGCATGATGTTAGAGCACGATGTATAGGTCTGTTCAGTGTTGTATTGTGCTATTTGTTGTGAACTTGTCCATTGTTTGGTGTTTGCCAACTGCCTTGAACATATAAATGTTTGTTGTGTGCCTTTACCATAATTTTGCATCTGTCTTGTGAAGCATGATTGAATCGTACCAATGAATTGCTTGCTAGCATCATAGGTCACATTTCTTTGAATTCTTATGTCAACAATATCATGTTTTCTGTCAGCTACCATGACTTGGCAGCCCCCTAGATTTCAAATCTTCTAACTGACAGTATATTTTGGAAGTTCATAGGTGAGTGATCCAATTTGGATTAAAATTTTGATTGTTGAACTTGTTTTGCTTGGTGTTGTGACCATTTTGTTTTGGTTATGCTCAATTCATGTCCATTGTAGAAACTCATTATGCCTTCTCATAATCTCATGACTTTTTGAATCATCTTTTTGTTAAAACTTGATCTATGACACATTGCAAATATGAGCAGACCCTAGTTTGATCTTGAACTCAGCTATGTTGCTCATTCTGTTTTGGTCATGTCCACCTCATGTTCATTGGCAACTCACATATCACTTCCTTGTTCAGAGATCTTTTGAGTGAACTTCTTGTTAGAACTTACTCAATATCACATTTAAAACATGTGCAGACTTTTGTTGGGACTTAAACTCATATGTTTTGATCCATGGATCTTCAAATGCATTTCAAAGCTTCCAATTTCATGAGCATTCTAGTTTTTTTGTGTGTGCATTATTTGAAAAAATGGATAGCACCATCATCTTCCTCATGAAAATTCAAGTGTGTTGGACTTTTATTTTGTTAATATTGGTGGAGAATTGAAAGAGTTGGATTCAAATCGTTTTCTTAAGTTTTCACTTAGCTTACCTTGCAAATGCCTAGCCTGCACACATATTTAAGTATATATGCACATGGGGTGGCTTGATACAATGGATGTATCGCCACCCCAGTGGTTATTCGCCTTGCCATAAGTACCTTTCCATGCCTTTGATCCTGTGTTCGACCCTCGGCGAGGGCGTTTTTTTGCATTTTTATGATTTCTCATGTTTTTTTTATTTTTCTTCTTCTCTTTCCATCCATATAGCACACGCGTGAAATGGTTGGATTGGCTTAGTTTTGAGTCCATGACCCCAAGGTCTTGGGTTCAAGCCTTGGGTGAGACATTTCATTTTTTTTATGACTTGTTCATTTAATTTTTATTAAAAATTCAATTTTACATAACTCCTTCATTTTTAATCTTTTTTAAGTGATTCTTTTTTGGTATGGTTAAATATGGTATCTTTTACCTTTACCCTTCATCCTAACTTTAGGAGCATTGTGTATGACAACATTAGGGTCCAGTTTCCCCTTTAGCTTGTGTCTTTCTCTTCTCATCTCCTAAATAATTCAAAACACTTAATAAAGAATAATTTGTGTTGCACACTACGAGCCTTAAGCACTTGAGAAATGATGGTTGGGGGGCCTCCTCTCAACTGTCTAGAGTGTTTAGCATATGCCCTTTGGGCAGTATGCGACGCATTCGCTCTCGAGTCATAGTCTTTAGTGCAACATGAGTTTCAAACCATAACTCAATTCACTTCTTGTCTTAAAAAACACAAAAAACAAAAGCATCAAACTTTTTTTTATCCTTCGGGATTAATGGAAAATCATTTTCATAAAGAGAGTGTTGTTAACTCTTGTTTCTACCGCAAACAGGTAACGCCTAAATCTCCAATAGTCGAGCTGCATACACCTAACTGCTAAAACTAAGGTTTAACCCTACTCGGTTTAAAACACTTGAACCAACCAGTGGTCGTGTCAGCCCGAACTATGTTTGCTCTGATTTCTCGTACCAGACGAGGATACGTAGGCACAAGACGGTGATGTCTTGGCGAGCAACCATCCTCTCCTTCACCCGTAGTTTTCCGAACTACGTTGACTCTTTCTTTCCCATTGCACGAGGGAATACGTAGGCATAGAGCGGCGATGCTCTATCGAGTCTCTTTTCTTTTCTGTTACCCCCGTGAGCCTGTAGCTTAGATAGCTTTATACCCTTTTAGATAGACAACAAGCGTGGATCCCGTCGAGAACGACGGACGTGAGGGGTGCTCATACCTTCCCCTTGCGTAACCGACTCCTGAACCCAAGATTTGGTTGCGATGACCTGTCTTTCCCTTTTCTGTAGGTTTTCTCTGATCGTTTCCTTTCCCTCTCTTTGGGATAAATAACGAACGGTGGTGACTCTTCTGTCCCTGTCGGTCCCCCTTCGCAGCGATGCGACAACATCATAACCGAGAGGAAGAATGGCCGGAGGGTCCCTCATTTCCCTAAGTTGAACAAGACCTCCTTTCAACAAGAACAGAAGTAATCAGCCGTATGTTGACGGAATTGGATCAAGCCTTCTTTCTGGCCTCCTCGGTATCTGCTGACCTTGATACTGATTTTGCCTCGGTTGGTATGATTGTTGTTGTTGATTCTGCTGAGCTGCAGCCTGGCTTGCTAGAATGGAAAGCGGTTGTTATCGAGCAACGACGGCAACATGGTGATAACCCTGATGGGCTTTCCCTCTGTCTATAGGCACAGCACTAGCTTCACCTTCTTTCTTTCTAATGAAACCCTGATATGGCTTCCTGAACCCACTTAGGATTCGCCAGCATTCTGAATCTTTACTGATTTCATTAAGCTCACTAGCCTTTCTCCAGCCATAACAAGTTCAGGAAACACCGTGGAGGTAGTAGATGCCAGACGCTCAAGGATCGGTCCTTGTAGCGTGCCCATGAAGATGTTTGTTAGCTCTCTTTCCAATAACGGAGGTTGTACTCTTGTAGCTAGTCCTCTCCATCTCTGTGCAAAGTCTTTGAAAGACTCGTTTGGCTTCTGGGTCAAATTCTGGAGTTGCATCCGATTCGGAGCCATATCAGTGTTGTACTGATAATGTTTCACGAAAGCGTCCGCTAGTTCTTTCCAGCTTTTCACATTAGAGCGCTCGAGCTGCTTGTACCATTCTAGAGAACCTTGGTCAAACTATCCTGAAAGAAATGGATTAATAGCTTTTCATTTTCAGAATATGCGGCCATTTTCCTACAGTAAGACCTTATATGGGTCTTGGGACAGTTGTTACCCTTGTACTTTTCAAAAGTCGGAATAGTAAATTTCGAAGGTATCTTAACCCCTGGCACAAGACATATTTCTGCAGCATCTAATCCCAAAACGTCGGGGCCTTGCATTGCTCTCATTGCTTCTTGTAGAGCATTAAACTTCTTCTCTAATTCAGTGTTCTATGGTGCACACGCATCAGCTGAATCTTCGTAGAAGCCTTCATGATCGTCGTAGTGGACTGGTGGTGGAATCATAGCACCAGGAGGATGGACTGCACCAGCCGGTGGATGGACTGTGCTAATAGGTATTGCGCTTGCGGGAGTAGGAATTGCACCAACAGGGGTTGGAATAGCGCCGACAGGGGTTGGAACTGCGCCACCTGCATTTGGAACCGCACCAGCCAGAGTCGGATTAGTGTTCCTCTCTACTGCTAACCTCATCTCCTCTTGATTTCTGGCCATGTTCTGGATCACCTCCATGATTTGGTTCATCTACATCTTCATGCCTTGCATTTCTTCCCTCATAGCAGCCTAGGTTTGCTCTAGCCGATCCATGACTCTCTTTTGATTATGTCTTGTGTTGTACAGATATCGGGAAGTTGGCTTGCTTTACTGCGAAAGGGTAAGTGGCGTGTAAGGTCGGGTTTCAGGGAATGCAAAAATGATGTGCAGGCATATGCAATGTTCAAGAGACTTGCGAGACTTATGATTATCATCGGTATTATAGAACTGTGAATGAGTAATAAAGAATACATAGTTGAGACCAAAAAGCAACTTTCATTAATTTGAGAGATGATCAAATACAAGTGATTGCTGAATAAGCTGAATATAACAATTCATGCTACAAGAGAAAGAACTTAATAACTAAAAAGCCTTCTTTCGGAGACGTTCTTCAAGCTTCTTCGACTCGAACATGAATCTGCTAACCATCTGATCGCAAAGCTGGATAAAATGATGGACGGAAGGAGGGACATCGTTCCCTTCCAAGTCTTGAATTGCACTTTCCAACCTCCATGAGATATCACGGATCATGAGGTTACAGTGCTCCACTAGATCATTGTATTTAGCACGGCACACATCTAGAGTCGGCTGATAATAACGGAGAGAATCCACATGTGTATCCAACAGTTTGTTGAGCTGAGCCTCCTTCTTGAGCCACTGTGAACTATCCCTTTTCAGGGCATCAAAACGATCCTTCCACAGAGTGGTCGTTTCTTGAGCGGTCTCCAACTCTAAGCATTTATTGTTCCACATGCCAGGAGTGACATATGAAGCTCTTAACGCTTCTTCCTTGAGTTTTCGTTCATCTTCGGTTAGGGTTAATGCACTTCTCAACTGCTCTTCGAGATTATCAATGTCATCCTCGAGCTTTTCCCTCGTCTTCTTCTTTTCAGCAGAAGCTAGCTCGAAAAAATGCAACGCTCTATCACAAGAGTCCTTAGCCTCCTTCAAGCATTGCCGGAGAGTCTTCACTGATGCGTCAGACCCTTCGAAACCATTCTGATACATGACTCTCAAATCCATCTCTAGCTTCAGTTTCTTGCTTCTCTCAGCTACTTGGTCTTGTTCAACCTCTATTTTCCTCTTGTATTGGCCATTCTCCACACCTGCTTGATGAATTTCAGCCTTAAGGTCTTGATTCTCTTTGGTCAACCTTTCTACCACTAGCTTTAGCTTCTCGTACTCTTCCATAGATACATGAGTGGGAGTAGGAGGTTTTTCTTGCATGGATTGTTCTGGAGGAAATGGTAACAATCTTTCAGCCACTCTAGCTTGCAACCATCGGTTGTACGGCTCTTTAGCCACACAATTCATCGCTTTCAGCTCTCTCCTCCCCTTCGTATGGATTTTGGTCCACGCTTTAGCAATTTTCCTGACAAACGCAGGATCTTCAGTTGTGGTGAGCAAAAAGAAACTTTGAACTTTTTCCGCTTCAGGCTCATCCTCCATAGCATAGCCCAACTGACGTAATGCTATGACTGGGTTGTAATTGATGCAACCAGCTCTACTAATCAGAGGAAAATTACCAAACTGCCCACAGCTAAAAATGATCTCCACGTCATAGTATTCATGAGAATACCAAGCAATATTATCGGCTACTAGAGATATAATGCATTGAGACCATTTCAGCTTCTCCTTGTTGTCCACAAACGACCCTTCCTTTGGCAGATGAGAGGCATACCATTTGAACAGTAAATAAGAATAGCACTGGACCATTCCTGTCTTCTTCTCACTCCTCCAATGAATGGAGTGGTAAGTATCAGCAAGGAGAGTAGGAATGGGATTCTTTTGCATAAAGAGAGTAATGGCAATGATGTCTATGAAATTGTCTATATTTGGGAAGAGAACAATCCCATAGATCATCAGAGCAACAACAACACCAAATCTTTCCCAATCCTCAACAGTCTTTTACTAGACAACTTTGTCGAGTAGAAACTTCAAAGGAAATCCTTGAGTACCTCCCTTATTGGCTAGACCAGCCTCCACTTCTTCCTTAGTCATATGGAGAGCAAGAGTAATGGAGGAAGGCTTCAGTTCTTCTTCCAAACCAGTATAGATAGGTTGATCCTTAATCTTGATATTCAACAAGTGAGAATATTCTTCAAGAGTAAGAGCCAATTGATAATTTTGGAAGGTAAAGCATCTAAGCGGAGCATCATAAAATTGAGCCATGGCGAACAAAGCCTAAGTGTCCAGTCTAAATGCTTCCCTTGGAAATTGATTTTGATAGTCTTTGGCACGTCAATCAGGAGATCTTGTATCAGTCCCAACTTTGGTTCTCTAAACTTTAACAAATTTGTGCTTCTCTTTCTTTGATCAGTCATTGTGTTCACCAATACCTGAGATAATCACAGTCTCTTAAGTCCTTTGATATGTAATAATGTTATGTTATGCAATGCTTTATGAATGCATATGATAACAAAACAACAGCAGGGTCAAGGTCACAGATCCTACAAGGTAACTCAACAAGATATCCCTCACCTCGGGTGGGCAATCTATTGGTTTGTAACAAGGAACTCCAAGAGTTTTTAAACAAAGTCCCATGCACTAACCTTCAAAAGGTTTCCATCATAACAATGATTTGTAAGACGGTAATCCCTTCAAAGGATGAGCACGAAGTTATGTTTTAGTAACCTTTAGAATAGGGTTCTACAAAAGGTCCTCAGAATCACAGACTCTTAGGTCGGAAATAAAGACGTCATTACGACTACTCGTAAGACATAATCATCCAAAGGGGCCTCAACTGAGCGATGGAATTCAAACCAGCTCAACGAGTCCTAAGTCTCGCAAATAAGAAAGAAACCACCTCCTAACTTAGTGTATACTAGGAAGCTCGGGTAGAAAGCTTTTATCCTCACAAACCATCCCCAATAAACCCAACAGGTAAAAGGAGCACAGCATAATAAACCATAAAAGCAAATAAATCACATATGCGACAAACAAACTAGGTTTGCCTTGCTAGGTTTCCCCAGCAGAGTCGCCAAGTTGTCGCCACTCAAAAAATTGCAACGACGGAGAGGCGAGAATGAAAGACAGAAGAGTCGCCATCAAACTTTATTTATCCCATGAGGGGAAGGGAAAACATCGAGAGAATCCTAAGAAAGAAACGGATAAGATGGTCTTGCGACCAAAGAACGGGTTTGGAAGCCGGTTATGCGAAGGGAAGGTATTAGCACCCCTCGCATCCATCGTACTCGATGGGAACCATTTGTTTGTCTATGTGTGAATATATTTGCTTAAAGATTATTTCTATAAAGAGTTTTCCAAGGGGAAGAGAAAGGCTAGAAACAAGGAAAAGAGAGATACAGGGGAAGAAGAGAGACTCGGTAGGACCTCACAGTCTTATGCCTATGTATTCTCAACGGGTGTGAGAAAGTCAGAGTCAACATAGTTTGGGGGACTATGAATAAAAGACAGGAGAGTTCTCGGCAAGGATTGGGGCCCTTGTTCCTACGTATCTTTACTTAAAAGAAGTAAAAAATCAGAGCAGTCGTAGTTCGGCCTACGGTTAATTTGTGTTTTGTGGATGACGCTAACGTGTGCATTCTAGCAGTTAGGTGTATTGTTGTTGTGGAGTCTTAGGCGTTACCTGTTTGCGGTAGAACGGACGTAACATATCCTTTTTGAAAAGAGAGTTTTCGCCTTCGAGGCAAGATGTCACATTTGATTTGTGGAAGTTATTTTTAGGGATGAAATATGTCCTCGGATAGTAACCCCTTGCGGGTAGTACCCAATTCTTTATCTCAAAGAATTATTGTGAAAAGGTATGGTGAATACATTTACGTCTTCATATTGAAAGATGAGTATCGAGACCACACACTCTACAGTAAGTATCCTGACATTCGGAGAGGAAGAAGTCTGCACTCAATCCTTTCTTTTTAGTTCAGTACAAAGAGAACTTTATTCTCTTTATTAAAGGTGTTTTGATCTTGAATGGTAAGTGCTTTGAGATAGTGAACCCTAAAGGTAATGTCAAGCACTCGGTATAGGAAAAGGCCTACGTCTAACCACTCCACGACCATTCGAGTTTTTATTGAGAAAAAGAGTTTGAAAATGCGCTTGGCACGAGACCAAGGTTTTTAGACTCACAGAGAGAGGTTTTGAAAAGAGGTTTTGAAAAGATAGAGTGGTGGTGAATAAAACATGGTAGGTTGATGGCGATGCACGAAGCAATCAACTTACAGGGGTTGAAACATACAAGGTTAGTGTGATGTGGTGGAAGAGAGGTGAAACCCTAAGGTGGTTCAATTTGAAAAGAGTTTGAAAATGGCTTGACGTTGGATCAAGCTTTATTTGTTATTCATTTTTAAAGTGTGCTCTACCCTAGTTAGGTTTTATCTTTCTTAACAAGTAGCAAGCAAGCACGAAAAGAAACTAAACTATTACACGGTAACGGGAGAGGGATACATACAAAAAATACAATGGATTGCGAGAAATAAATAGTCTCATTGTAAGGTAGCCCAAAAAGTTGTGTGCGTGCGGGGTGTCCTAAACTAAGCAAATAGGAAAGAGTTCGGGCAAAAAGTATCCAAACTAGGGTTTTTGACAATTTTATCATGTTTTTGGTATTTTAAATGAAATACAAGGAAAGGGTTAGATGATAGTATATGCAATATGACAGGATGAAATATGCACAATGATAATAATATGAACAAGATAATGGACAAGATAATATCAACAGAAAATATAAACAGAAAAACATGTGCGGGAATATAAAAACAGTGAGATATTAACAGAAATGTAAGTCGGAGATTAATAAGTAGTGAAATGGAAAAGGTCAAAAGGAGTGGGATCTCGTCTTAATCATAAACTCATGTCGGTTGATCAAAGGTAATCTCTCACAATCCCAAAGTATAGAAAAATGATCCAAATGATCAGTTTCTGCATATTTGGAATAATGAAGATTAGCGACTTCAATAAGTTGACATTAACGAATGTAAACACTTCATTGACCACTAAAATTAGGATAAGATAGAAATGAATTCGAAAATAAATTAAAACCTCCTCTTAATCGCAAACGTCATGTTAATTAATCGAAGGGAACCTCTCACAATCCCAAAGTAGAGAAAATGACCCAAATGGTCGTTTTCTATAGATTTGAAATAATAAAGGTTTTAACATCCTCGAGAACTAACATTTACAAATCGGAGACTTCATCGGTTCGAAAAATAAAATAAAATCGAAAAATGAAGAAGAAATTGAAAGGTGAAAAAGTGAGGGGTCTCGGATAAACTATTATCTATCAATAATTTGACCGATAATGATTTTGAGGTCTCGTCATCGACCTAAGTTAAATCGACGATAAAATCGAAAATGAGAACGGTAAACCAAGTGTGGTGGTAAATCATGTAGAAACAACAAATATATTTTTTTTTAAAAACAAGAAATTCAAAATGAAGTTTTAATAACTATTACTAAAGAAAAGACAAATCAAATTATAAAATTAAAAAAACGTTGGATTAAAATCCAAATCCCTACCAAACTTAAACTAAAAAAATTTGAGATAAAAAATAACAAAGGAGATATTATGGGCTTAGGCAAAGCCCATCATACACTCTTATGGAAATCTATGCAATACAAGCATGGAGGGGTATGTTTTCTCGAAAAACATGGGCCTACAATCCCCCCACCGTGATCCATAAAACAATTCATCCACCAAGGGGTTGGGTCAACAACACGTAAGGAAATGTTCAAGTAAAAAAAATAAAAATAAAATGACTGAAGCACAAAGCCTCAATTTACCAAAAGAACAAAACTCCTCAGAACAAAAACCACAACACGCTCAGGGAATTTCTTCCCTCTTATCGCGCCTCACCATTAAACTCAAGAGGGAATCAGAAGGAAAAAAATAGGAGCAGTGCATTCAACCTTCGACTCTGCCATTCCTACTTTCTCCTCCCGTTCGATTCCTTGCTCTTTCACTCGCGACTAAGGTTCTATTTCAATCTATTCTTTGTTTTGAGTTGATTTCGATTTGTTATGATCTTTCTTTTCTTCTCTTTATATTCTAATTTGTGTTATGTTTTGGGATTTTTTGGGTTTTGATTTGATTGGGGATGCAGGAAAAGGGTATCTTCAAATGGGTTCTGTAGAATGGGAGATGTTGAAGCTTGTTTTTTTTAAGGGTGGGCTCATGTTTTTGCAATTGAAGGGCCTTCTGAATCGATGGTTGACGGAATATCTCCTTTTTTTTGGAGTGATATTGGCTTTTTATGAAGCAGAATTGAGGGCGAAATGAGGAGTTCCTTCGAATTTGGTAACGTGGATTTGTCCTTCACTAAACCTGTTGTTGTTGATGAGGTAACGAGCCTCCGTACCAGAAATTTCTGCTGCAGATTCCCAAGCTGCCAAATGAGGCTATGCAAGGCCCGTGTCTTGAGTCGTGGCCTGCTTTGTGTTGGTCACGCCTTTTTTTTCAATTTTTTTGTTTGTTTCACGCTGGTTTAGCAGGCTACATCAATGTTGTTGTGTGTTGTAATCGTACGTTTTGCAGTAGCAGGCTGATACTTGTTTGGATTTTAGCTCGTACTACGAGACGATTGATTTTATTCGCACCCTCTATCCAATGTTCATGCCATGGGCCCTATTCTCCCATATTGTTCACGTTGTTTTATACTATATAGCCTCAAAGGTTGTACGTGTTCAAGTGGTCTTTTGCTCATTTTGATGAGTTCTTTTTGTTATATTATGTATAGGGCTTGGACAAAAAATGAGGTGCCATGGGCTTCTTGTCCCTTTTTTTTTCTTTTTCTTTTTTGTGTAATTCATGTAAAGAACTATTAAATGGGTTTCTTCGTTGTAATGAATGGATTCTACATTATGTGTGGTATTTCTTGAAGAATGAGTTTAAATGAGAGTTTCTCGTTGCATCTCTATAATCCTACACTTTAAAAAAGAATTGCACTTGACCTTGAAAATTTAATTTTTGAATTTTGACCAATTATTATCAATCTTGAATCGAGCCCAAAAATCACATTTAACACCAAATTCCCGTCTTGTTGAACTTCTACTTGAAATGAGATTTTAAGCATCAAGCATAAACCCATTTTGCACTTTGAATGAACTAAAATCTTAGGTCATGAATGAATCTTAAAATTTCCTTGAACCAATGCCACTTGGGTCTCAGATGAACTACACTCTTGTATCATGAATAAAATGAGCAACCAACTGCCTAGAAATGAGAGGATTGTGACTTGAGACATACTCCTCAGTACATTGCATAAAACTTCAGCTGGAAACTAATCTGAATGTTGATGACACTTCAACCATAAAGCATTGATGACTTGACATAGCCTGACACCCAAGTCACACTTAGATGAACTGTATTGACACAAACCATAACACATGTTACTTGAACTACTACAACCCTGACCCTGATCTTGGAACAAAGCCCTGCCTGATTGACAACTTAAACCAAGACCATTATTCCTCAGTTCATGCTACCTATATATCTTATTTGAATACCTTTCTTGAGATTTGATTTAACCTATCAAAACCTTGGGCAGGAACACCTTATATTTTTTTTTTGATTTTATGAATGACAGTTATTGAGTGGATTCCCAAAGGAAAGTCATATATAAGTAAGACAAATTTAGGGTATGACAGACGGAAAGAGAAGAGAAGAAAGAGGGAAAGGGGGCCACCGCAGAAGAGAAAAGAAATTAGGGTTTTGGGAGACCCTCACCCCTCTTTCCCATTTTTGTTTTATGTTGACCCGGTCCGGTAGGCCTAACCACCATCGGCCCAACTTATTTTTATTTTATTTTCTTTTTCAGCTTTTTATGTTTTTGTTGTTTTATGGGCTGGACCCATTTTCTCTTTTTTTTTTTTATAGAAATATTATATAGTAAAAAACCAATAATAAAAAATAATACAAAAAAATAATAAATATAAAAATATATAAAAAAATAAACAAAATGATTTTAATAATTTAAGCTTTTATTAATTTAGTTTTAGAAAAATATTCTAAGTTTAAAAAAATTTCATTTAATTTCCATTAACAATACTAAGAATAAAAATAAATAAAAATAATTTAGATTATTAATAACTTAGATTTTTTAGAATTTCAATGATCTAGTTTTTTATAATTTAGAAAGTAGTTAGTTTTATTTGTAATTAATTTTTAAATTTTTTTTAATTTCCATTAAGTTAATTTTAGAAAATAAATAAAAACAAAATATTTAGATATCCTTGTTAGTTTATTTAACCTAATTTTAATTTAGACTTATTTATCAAATTAACCATAAATTCATCGGTCTGAGTTTAACTATTTTTAATATTCACTTTGACCATAACTCTTGATGCATCCGGTTACATCGTAGTCCTATATTTTGAGTGTCTATTTACATATTCGCATATTGTTATCTACTCTGTAGTAGTTGTATGTCATCGCTTTAATTTTCTGTTACTAAGCTGTATATTTCGAAGGAAGGGCACCCCCCACTGACTGCCATGTCAATTCCTCAATTCCATCCTACCCTTATCCTAGCCTTAGAATCTGAGTCGTTGTAATCACACATAGCATTCTGCCGTGGACATACATTCTCTTCTACACCTTTATCCTAGCCTTAGGATAGGAGTCGTCGTACTCCACATTGCATCCGGCCGTGGACATTCACCTTTATCCTTTATCCTAGCCTTAGGATAAGAGTCGCCGCACTCTTTGTAAGTTCTCTTCATGGATGCTTATCTACCTTTTCAACTCAATCTCAACGTAGATTTGGAGTCGCCGCACTCCACGTAAGTGTCCCCCTATGAACACTTACTTCCCCCTAGAACCTTGACCACAGTCAAGAAGTTCCTCACTCCTCTTTGAGGGGAACTACGAATGCTCTGATTTCTCGTTGAGAATACGTAGGCACAAGATGCAACGTCTTGGCGAGCTTACTAACAATTAACTTCCTGTTAACATTTGCAACATAGGATTGGAGTCGTCGTGCTTCAGGTAGCATCCCGCTGTGGACATTCCCTTTCTACACCTTCATCCTAGCCTTAGGATAGGAGTCGTCGTACTCCACGTAAGTTCCCGCCCTGGATACTTTCTTACTTACTTATCTTTTCCAAACATATTTCAACATAGAATAGGATTCGCCGCACTCCACGTAAGTATTTCCCTATGATTACTTACTTCCCCCTAGAACCTTGACCATAGTCAAGAAGTTCCTCTCCCTCTTTGATGGGAAAAACTTCCTGACAAGGGTAAGGCATCTTCAATTTAATGGCTCTGGTTTGCACCCATCGGATATAATGTTCTGCAGAGATGCAGTTTGGCCTTCCTAAGGACTCTCTTCCTTTCCTATGAACATGTTGTCAGGCATACACAATTTCCTTCTTAAGTGCTCTGTCATTTTCTCCTTCCTTGTAGAAAATACCTTCCAGATGAATTTTATATGGTATGTCCTTCATCGGGTATCCAAGCTGACGACGAGCTAACATTGGATGATAATTGATCCCTCATTTGGTACCAATGAAAGGAATATTAGGGAAACTTCCACATTTGTCAATGATTTTTATTCCGTCATAGACCCGATTGTACCAATCTATGTCAGAATGGGTGATAGATATAATCTTTTTGACCATCGCATTCTACTCTTGGGATTCCAAAAAGAAGTAGATTTGGGTAAGTGGGAAATAAACCATTTGTAGAGTAATGGTACACAGCATGTAATCATCCCTCCGCTGTACAAATTCCTTAAATGTTGAGTGATAAGCATCTGCGAGCAAAGTTGGGACTGGATTCCTGATTAAGAATATCTTGAAAGCGTTGATTTCGGCAAAGTTGTGAATATCGGGAAAAAGGAATAACCTATAAATGAGCAGAACAAGGACATCCTCGAAGGCAGTTATGTTTCCTATGCTAGAAAAGTATAGGGCTTTCTCCATCATAAATTTAACTAGTAAACCTTGAATTCCTCCTTTGATGCTCATGTGAGCTTGGATATCTGACTCTTCCAAATAGGTAACTTTTGCAATGGTTTGATCTTTGGGAATTTCTTCCAGTTCAGAAAATGGATCTTGATCAGTGATAAGTAGATCAATCAGATGGGAGTACTCTTCCAATGTTGGTGTGGGCTGATAATCTAGAAATGTAAATCAGTGGTATACAAGATCATAGAACTGAACTAGTGTAGACATAACTCCTTCCACCATATTGACCTTCAAAAGAGATAACAATCCTACGTACTTACCTCTGAAAGCTTCAGTATTAGTAATCAACCTTCCCAATTTCCTCGGGTCTTCCAGTTTTGGAACTTTGAAGGTGTACTTGTGTGTTTTTCTTCTACCAAAATCCATAGCACAACTTCTTATATTTGCAATGATTGTTTTAGTTCTTTAAGAAAAATATTTTTTTTTATTTTATATTTTTTAGGAATGAATGAAATGCATGAATGCAGCAAACAAAAACATTTGAAAACATGGGTTTTAATGGTTCATCGTCACGAGCATGGAGCCATGAATTTACCCATCCCTAAGGTGTGTACTAGGGCTCTTTTTGTACCTGTAGAACGGGTTCTAATAAGGTTCCGAAAATTATTGACCTCTCTTAAGAATACTACCAGCAAACTGACTGACTCATGAGAACTGTAATATCCTTAGGATGAACCTCATTTGAGTGTAGTATCACATATCAACTATTCTCGATAGTCACCACACTACCTAATGGGCAATTGGTTAAATGCTTACTAATCCTTAGTTTCAAGGGTGACTAGTGGAAAAAGTAATGTTTTAACGACTTGCTCGTTCAACATCAGTAATTCCAAAAGGGTATTGTTAACCCTACTCGGGTAAAACAGTTGAACCTTTACTGATTTTGTAGACTTTCAAGTTAGTTTCGTCGGGACTCACTCCCTATAAGCCTTCCTGAGTCTGCCATCTCATATCTTAGAATGTGTTATCAAGCCCACTGAGGACTTTTTGACTCATCAAATGCGTATTAATCGCATTCCCAGATAACAGTAATTTAAACAAGTATAGCAGATAAGCATATAGTATGACAGCAAATGATTAAAAAAATGAGAAAGCAAATAAGACAACAAAAAGAAAATGCATTTCCAGGCTTAACCTTCTTAGGGGATCAAAAAGTCCCCAGCAGAGTCATCATTTTTCTGTAGCATCGATTTTTGTGACGCGGCCACTACCGCGTTTGGTGTTACTTTCTGATTTCTATATTTATCCTATGAAGCTTAAACAGAAGGGGAACATATCTTAAACTAACCCTGCATGCAAGTGATTTCCCTACAAATACGAAGAGATTTGGAATCATGGGTTGGTTATACAAAGGGAAGCTATTAACACCCTGAGTATCTATAGTAATCTATAATAACCTTTATTTGAATATGTTTTTACTATTTGAATTGCTTTGTTGAGTCTATTTGCTGTCAGGTGGGGAAAGTTTCTCCTTTGAGGAATTTTTTTTTGTTGTTTTAGGGTTTTCTATTGTTTTTGAAAAGGTATTTGGACCTAATGTTTTTTATTAGTGTGCTTGCTAAGATTTTGCAATCTTATGGCTACGTATTCCCGTAAAGAGATTTAGGGAAATCAGAGCGTTCGTAGTTCCTCCTATTCTATGGATGGAAAAAATGTTTGGTGTCTTTTTCAAAGCCCAAGATTGAAGCTAAAAGAGTATTTGTGTCTTGTTCAAAGCCCAATATTGAAGCTAAAAGAGTTTGTGTCTTGTTCAAAGCCCAAGGTTGAAGCTAAAAGAGTTTGTATCTTTTCAAAGCCCAAGGTTGAAGATAAAAAAGTTTGTGAGAGAGAATTTGTCATCTTTAAAGGGAGATATCTCACCAATTCATCATAATCATTGAGGGATTGATTATAAGGGAAGTTGTTTTAACTAGAATGTGTGAAATCCAGCAATGCAACATCTTCCTTTATAAGAGATTTGAAATGTCATGAAGGAAGAAGCTTTATATGGAAAAAGGTTTTAATTGTTTGTTTTGAAATATGATGTATAGAGGAAATATCCTCCTACAGAGAAGACTCAGACTCATCTGTGGGGATGTTGAATTTTGTGCCTTGATCAAATCTCAAGGTTGAAGCTAAAAAACGGTTGGAAACTGACTCAAATAGGAGAGTATTATATTTGTCTTGTACAAAACTCAAGATTGAGGCTGACTGGGGAAAATCCTTATATGAAGCCTAAGGAGAGGTTGAGGGAATTTATGTGGAGACTGACTCTTGCTGAAGAAAATTAAATCCAAGAGCAGGTTCCAACTACTTTGAGGAATCAAAAGAGAAACTGACTCCTACTGGAAATTTAGAGGAGAGTTAGATTTATTAAACTTCCATAAAGGCTTTGGTTCCTTTGGGGATTTGTTAAGTGAAATCTGACCCTTGCTGGAGATTTTAAGGTGGAATTCAAGCCTTGTTGAGGATCGGAGGAGACTCAAAAGATGAGTTTCAATATCTTAGAGGTTTTGACTCTCCTGGGGATTGGTATAGGGATAAGGATGAGTAGGGTCTATCATGTGTTTTTAGGAAGCCTGAGGGTCCTTGTATGAAGCCCAAGAGGAGGCTAGGGATGCTTCTAGGAAGCCTGAGGGTCCTTGTATAAAGCCCAAGAGGAGGCTAGGGAATTTAGACTGTCCAAGTCTTAAGAAGAGTTCAAGAAAGGTTTCACCGGGAAATAATCCTTTCTTGGTTGAACTGCTCCAAGATTAAAAGGGTTAAAGAAGAGGTTTCACCAGGAAATAATCCTCTCTTTATTGAAGTTTTTCAAGGTTGAATCAATTGAACAAAGCCCAAGAGGAGGTTGACTATATTGGGAAGAAGAGTTCCTTTGTATAGGGGGGGACTAGTTGTTTGAACTAAGTTATACTGATTGACAATGATCTTATGGTTTGAACTAGTCTAAAGTAAGGATGATTTAAATGCTAAGAGAAACTTAACAAGATATCTATAAGCATATATATATAGAGATATGAACAAGTATATAAACAAGTATGAATTGAATTGAAAAAGATAGTGGGTCTTATTCTATGCACAAAGGCCCAAGTGTACTGTGATTGATTAGATGTTTTCTTCAAGACTGAGTTAGGGTTTTGAGAAATTAAAGAAAGTTTTGACTTTAAAGATGACTTGACCTCTAAGTAAACAAAGGTGTTGGGTCTTACACTCTAGATAGAGGCCCAGATGATTGTTTGTATCCTGTATAAATCCCAGGATGAATGAGGCTAAAAGATTTTCTATTTACAAAAGGTGTTGGGCCTTACACTCTATCAAAGGCCTAAATTTATTGTTTAAAGCAAAGTTTATGTATAGAGATATGAGACTTACACTCCTAGCAGAGGCCTAAAGATTGTTGTGAAAACAATGATTGCATCGTGATTTTGAAAAGCGCAATGGGACTTATACTATAGCAGAGGCCCAAAAATGGTTTATTTACAAAGAGAGTTGGGTCTTACACTCTAATAAAGGCCCAAGTGTTTTGAAATGAAGTTTGAAAGATTGAATCAAAGGGAAAACCCTAATTTCATTTTTTAAAGGTATTTTTCAAAGAAATTAAATAAAAAATGATAAAATATCAAATGAAAACTTTAAAACATGTTATGAACAATGATTAAGATTTATAAAATGATGTCTTATTCACATGAATATTTAAAATCATTTTGGTTTCAAAAAAATCAAGAAAAGAAATCATTTTAAAACATATAAAACAATTTTAAAATGATTTTTTAAATATATTAAAAATATATCAAATAAAAATTATTTTTGTGATTTTTTGGGTGAATAAAATACTTAAATATGTGAGTGATATTTGTGCAAAAACTCATTTCAAAATAAATTAAATTGATTTAGAAAATAATTATTTGAAATAATTAATAAAACATATTAAAATATGTAAAAAATATGAAAAATGGAAGAAGGATAAAAAAAAAATGGCATGGGTGGGCGATGAACCCACGCCCTCACACACACAAATACACTAAATATGCAGGCACAAACCACTGGAGTGGTTATACATCCATGTATCAAACCACCCCCATAAATACATAAGGGTGAAAATTTAACCCAAACCTGGCCCAAGGAGTCATGGCTATGGTTGGGCAAGAACCAAGTTTTGGTGGTTTTGAAAGAATGTCATAACTTCTTCATTTCTCCATGAAAATGGATGAAATAAAGATGGACCATACCTAGAATTTCACAAGGAATCCAATGGTGGTCTTAGGTTTTTCTAAAGATGCATGCATTTTAAAACCTGATAGTGGTTTCAAAATAGGTCATGTTTTGCAAGTTCTATGCTACAACTCTATATAATCAATAATAGCATGACAAAACTGTACATGTGTTGCGGTGAGAATCGTGATACCAAGCTATTGATTAACTTGAATCTTAATTCTTATAATTCACAACCGGACTTTGATTTATCCAAAGGAAAGGTTAAAGAAAGAAAAAACCTTTTGCGCGACGTAACAACAATGCTAAGAGATTCGGGGATCGGGGGTTGGTTATGCTTAGGGTAGGTATTTCACATCCTAAATATCTGTAGTACTCTACATGAACCTTTTGTTTGTTTGCATGCTAATACTTGCTAAGTGTTTTCTATGGATTGAGATTGAGTAAAAGGTGTAGGTAAATACCTAAAGATAGATTCTAAGTTTGCTCACAAGGATATCGCATCCTTTGCCTACGTATCCTAACTAGGATAGAATCAGAGCAATCGTAGTTCACCTTACTAGGGATGAAGAACGCTTGATTATGATCAAGGTTCAAAGGGGAACAAACATTACAATGCTTGTGTAGAGTTTATCCAAACTCTCTAGATCTACATTGAACACTCAAGAAAAGGGATTAAGTAATCATTTCCATGATTCTTACATAGAGTTGACCAAACTCTACTTAATTCTATGTTGTAAGACCAATTCGTTCTATCCAGACCAAAAGGTGGGTTGATTGGTTCTATCCAGACCAAAAGGAAGGAAAAGGGAAGGTTCTATCCAAACCTATGAGGTTAATGAGCTATCTATGACCCAAAGGTCAATAGAGAGACTTTCCTTTGGAAGGGGAAAGATGAGGCAACTTGGATGAGAACTAAAGAGTTCCATCACTTGTGGGGATAACTTAACAAAGCAATAATCATTCAAACACGATGAATATAAGAGATATGGTTACAACCAAGAATAAGCAAGCATATTACAATAAGTAAGGATTTCAATCAAGATAAATGGTCACAACCAAAGCAAGCATTAAGATATTACGATATAAATGATTTCAATCAAGATAGATGGTCACAACCAAAGCAAACAATTAAGATATTACAATATCAAGCAATGGTTTCAATCAAGATAAATGGTCACAACCAAAGCAAACAATCAAGATATTACAATATCAATGATTTCAATCAAGGTAAATGGTTACAACCAAAGCAAACATCAAGATATTACGATATCAATGATTTCAATCAAGGTAAATGGTTACGACCAAAGCAAACATTAAGATATTATGATATCAATGATTTCAATCAAGATAAATGGTTACGACCAAAGCAAACATTAAGATATTACGATATCAATGATTTCAATCAAGATAAATGGTTACGACCAAAGCAAACATTAAGGTATTACGATATCAATGATTTCAATCAAGATAAATGGTTACGACCAAAGCAAACATTAAGATATTACGATATCAATGATTCCAATCAAGGTAAATGGTTACGACCAAAGCAAACATTAAGATATTATGATATCAATGATTTCAATCAAGGTAAATGGTTACGACCAAAGCAAACATTAAGATATTATGATATCAATGATTTCAATCAAGGTAAATGGTTACGACCAAAGCAAACATCAAGATATTACGATATCAAGAAGGGGGGGTAAGTTCTTTCAAGACTTGATGAAAGGTAAAAACCAAAGCATATCTTAACAAATATGGAAGGGGATATTAACAAAGATAAAGATATATCTTAACAAAGATGAGGTTTCCTAGGGCTTACAAGATGACATGTATACTTACAAACATCAGGCCTAAACAAACAATGTCACAACAAATGTAAGTGAGAAGTTCAAAACTTCATGGGAGAAAACTCTCAAGTTTTAATGATGATTAAACACAAATGCTTACAAGAAAGGATTTTAAGTCAAACTCAAGTACACAAAGATGCTAACAAGCCAAAATCATAACTTTAAAATAAAACTCAAAAGAGAATGAAATTAAAGTTGGAAATGAGAGAGGAAAAGTAAGAGGGTGAAAACCCTAAAACGAAACGCCATTTTCTCATGATGTAAAGTGTTCCTAAATAAAGATTTTAGGATTCTTTAAACATCATATGAAAATGGCGCATTAATACGAGAATTTGTCAAAAAGAATCATTTAAAAATGATAAAAAATGAAGGAGTTATGGAATTTTGAAATTTAATGACAATTAAATAAAATCAAATGAATTAAACGCTAAAAGAAAAGAAGTGTCTCACCCAAGGCTTGAACCCAAGACCTTGGGGTCACGGACATAAAACCTAGCCAACACAACTACTTCACGCGTGCGAATGAATATGGAAAGGGCAAGTTAAAATGCATAAACAAGGAAAAAATCATGAAAATATGCAAAACTGCCCTCACTGAGGGTCGAACCTGTGTCATTGGGCGTGGCAAGTACTTAAGGCATGGCAAATAACCACTGGGGTGGTGATACATCCATTGTATCAAGCCACCCCAGTTGAACGTATATCTAACAAGGCGTGATTTCTGGGTATTTGCAAGACAAGTAAAGTTGAAAACTTAAAAATGGTTTGATTCCAATCTCATCAATTCTTAACCAATTTTAATAAAATAAAAGTCAAACATACTTGTTTTTTCACAGGGAAGAATATGGTATCAACGATTTTGTGAAATGATGTTCATACAGTAAAATTCGAAGGTTCATGCAATTACGAGTTTTTGAGATGCTTGAAATGCATTTTTGGAGTCAATGATTAAAACTGATGCAATTAAGATTAAACAAGGGTTTGAGAAAACTTGTGATATGATATTGAGGGAGTTCTAAAAAGAATTTCACTTAACAGTACTCTTGAACAAGAAAATGATATGATTTACCAATTATGAACATGATGTGAACACAATCCAAAACAGCAAGGCCACAACATTAAACAATACAAACTCATCCTGTCAAGAGTTTAGTGCAAGTTGGATCAATCACCTACGAACTTCTAAAACAATACTGCCAGCAAAGACTTGAAGTTTGGGGGGCTATCAAGCCATAGTAGTTGGCTTGCTGCATTATATCATGACAAGTCTTGACATGAATAACCAAAAGAACATCCAATGGTGGTTCTAGTAGCAATGTCTTGGTGTTTCAAAAACATTCATTGAGGAACTCCAAATATCAAAGCTTCAATAGAAAGTTGTAACAACAAGCCAAAAGCAACAGTCAAGCAAAATTGTTTTGAAAGTTAACAAATTGATGAGTAAAAACTGAACAGAAGCAGTAACAAGTCTTGGTGCTCATCCAAGTCAACATTCTCATTAATTCAACCAATCACCAATTTGTCAAACACAAACCATCATAGTTCCAAAACTTACATGGACCAAAGTGATGAGGAGACAAAACAATTATGTGCCAAGACAATGTTGATCATCCATGTGAATCATCTCAACAAAGGCAAACATATTTGCATAATGAACTGAACAGCCAATGCAAACATGTTGACAGAATTCTTGGTGTTTCAATCAACATTTGTTGATGAATTCCAAATAATTATGCCTTCACAAAGACATAGCCTTTACCAGTAAGTTATGGAAAACCAGTTAAGACACAAACAAACCAGAAAGTTTTGTCTGGAGATAAGAGCAGCAACATGCTCTTCAAATAAGCAGAATGCAAACAAGGTTCAATATAAGTAAGTAATAACTTAACTATAGTTCAACAGCCTAGCCATAAAGAAAACTAACAAGATCCAAATCAAATCACAGGCTGCTGTGAAGTCATAACCCCCTCAACCAAACAGAGACACAAACTTAGCCCTTATAGGTGCAGCCACAAAATTATGTAAACACACTCGTGACCGTAAGAAATTGGCTATTCAACCTTAGTTCTAATCAAAACCCCTTAGATGGAAACCATAGCATAAACCAACCTAGCACTAAGTAACACCAGGTCAAAGACAAAGTACCCCAAACAAAAGAGTCAACAGACTCAGGCATGTTAATATGATTTAGACAGGTTTAAACACAAATTTTAGCAACAATCCTAAACAAAGCTCTAATGACAATCCACAATGCAAACTTTAATGACAACTACTAAACAAAAACTGAACATGAAGAACATATTTGACAACAAAGATCATTAGTTCAATATAACAATATCAATCCCAATGCACCAATATTTCAATCAGTAGTACTTTCATAAAAGTAACAACATATCCACATTGCCCTACTGACAATCATACATTCATTTGCACATGCGTTGATAAACTCAAACCTCACAATAACCTTTTGACAACATGGTTGATTTGAAATAAAAATGTCCTCATACATTTAATCATGTTTCACACAATAGGTTATAACCTTCTAACAACATAAACAGGTATGAAACATCAACAAGCATAATTTATCATAACAATGCCAAACCTCAAAGGTCAGATGCATCATATGTTTCACATGTCAAACATGTGTTTATGACAGTAAATGCAAGCATATTCAACTCATGGTCAACAATTTTGGATAATGCATATACATAAGAAGAAAGCAAGAGTTATAGGTCACCTACCTCTTGTAGACCTCCAAAAGCAAGCTAGATGCCAAGAAAACCAGAGATCCTTCCTTTTGAACAAGTTTGTGAAGCTTACTTCCTTTTGAAGAAACAAGCAAATCTTGAGGATAGTTTGAGCTTATGAGGTTCCAGCTGTCGTTTGAGGTTTCAGACAGTTGGTATAACACAAATGGAAGGTGTTCAAAGTGTCAAAGCGGTTCAAACTGTTTTAGGCAGTGAGTTTTATCACTTTGTGCAGAAAAGTCAAACTAATGGGTGTGAGAAGTTGAATTTTGGTTTTGTGAGATTTTTGATGGAAACAAATGTTGGGACACCTTCTAATGATGATTTTCAGTTTGTGTGAATGGTTTTTATGGTGGTTTTATGGCTAAAAGTGATGCTGGTGTGAACTTGCAACAAGGCAATTTTGGTGATTTTGTGACTTTCTTTACTTACAAGTAAGGAAAGATAGAATGAGAGCTGTATTTTCTTTTGGGTTTTAGAGGGCTCTGGTGTGGTTTGAAGAGTGGGATGAAGTGTCTATTTATAGGCCAAGAGAGGCATTGGGGCAGATTTGGTTTTTTGCCTTGGAGGGAGATTTTTAGTGAAAATCTCATGACATCCATGTAGTGGTTTTGGTTCAGCAGGCTTTGCTTGCTTGCAAGGGATTTAGCCTTCAAAAGCTAGATAGTAATGAGATGTGAGAAGTGACATTCTAGTGAGCCAAGACCCCCCGCCTGCTGCAGCCACCAATGTTCTCTCTCCTTGTGTAACTTTTGTACTTTTTATATTAAACAAATGGATTATGGATGGATTTTTGGTTTTGCTTTGCTTTCCTTCAAATCTGATTGAATCTCCCTCTAACACATCACATCATCTGCTTTTTCATGGTTAGAAATGAAGTACATGGTTGGAATCCAAATCCATGTTGAGTTTTGGCAAGTTGACAAACTAGTGCACAGGCCCAACTTGATCAACTCGAAAATCTCAGCTCACAAGGGCTATGGAAGAGTTTTAGTACTTTTTGGAAATCCCTCATGGAGCTCTACAACTTTCATGTTTTTGGAATTTTCATATTCCAAGTGGAACTATGTCAAAAAACCCCTCAAAGTTGGCTGAAAACATGCCTAAAAAGGCCAGCAACTTAGAATTTTTCTAAGTGTTTTCTCCCTCTTGTGATGATTTTGTCCATAACTACAAATCTGTGCACTTTTTGCCCATGGTTTAGTTTTGCACTCTTATAGGTCTTGCCAAGACCTTTCCAACAAGCTTTGAACCAACGCATTTGGATGTGTGGTTAGGGAGTTATGGTCTTGCCCCTTTCAAAACCCTAATTTCCTGATTTCTCAATTACTCCTCAATCCTTGATCCAATTGTCATGAAAATTCATGAATAGGTGTAATATGTTATTAGGAACATTTTTGTTTCACACTTTAAGTTCAAATTCCTTGTGGTTGAAGAGTTGACTTTTCGGTCAACCGAACAACCGATTTATGACTACCGAGTCGACTGTTGATGTTCTGGGTCTTCTGAGGCCTTGAAACTCCTTGAGTGGTCTTAACTAAGCCATATGAACTTCATGGACCACAATTACATCATTGGAAAACCTTTTAAATCAAAAGTCAAACTACAGTTGACTTTTCCTGATCGGAAATCGTAATCGGGGATCCTGAACTTGCACTGTCTTTAATATTTGGGTGACAACCTCAAATTGGATTCATAATTGACCCAATGGATGATCTTTGATGATGTAGATACTTGTTTCATGGATAATCAATCCAATACATTGACTGGTTAAATCGTCGAGACTTCGATTCCTGACTGTACGTAACCCTATTTCACGTGTATCTTGACAAAGACAAACTTGAAATAGGTTATGGTTAGATAATCAAATGAAAATGATCCTAGAATGATGATGAAGATCTAAGGGGTCAAAATTTGGGGTGCAACAACATTCCAATATAGCCGGACAAGGCTAATCAGGACCTAAACTACGATAGCAAGAGAGGTCGAGCAATGCGGAGAGCTAGACAAGTATCATCCATAACACGGGGCAGTTAGGGAGCCCGACTCCCATCAGCTGAACTCCTATGAGGCCGAGATCTGACCTTCATCAACCTTGTATTTTCGCAGGACATGAACTCAACTGGCATACCAAAAGTTGTAATGGTGGTGGAGCATCAATGCAGACATTACTAGAGCTTCAAAGCTTACATTCATGAAGGGGAGTTACAGGAATGATGACCATGAAATGTCAGAAGGCCAAAAGACTCCTCTTAATGGCATATTCTCATGGAAGACTATAAAAGGGGCTCCCACATGAGGGTTAAGCAAGAAACATTCATCTTGAGACAATACACAACACAAATGTAGCTCTCAAGACTTGAATCTCGACTTTCCTTCGTAAGCTACCAAGACTTGACTAAGAAGCTAGTCCAACACTTCTCGGCAAGCAAGTGTTAGAATGTGTCCATGGCCACATTGTTCGACAGAAATAGTTAGAATCACTACATGAGTACCTGGCTCGATTCAATGAGGAAACCCTTAAAATATCCCCTCCAAACTAGGAACTATTTGCGGGAGCTTTTCAACATGGATTACGAGTCAGACAGCTCAATGAGTCGTTAGCTCAGAAGTCGGCTATTAGCATGGACGAGATCACTACTCGGGTTGAGTGTTACATTAAAGGAGAAGAAAGTAACCAAGAGAAGAGAGCCAGGGACAACAGTGAAAAGACAAAGAGCAAGGAAGAGGTGTCAAACAGGAGAAAGGAGCATCCTCGAGAATCTATGCACGAGCGACATGCTCCCAGACCATACAGACAATCATATTGTCGCTTTCGCAAAAATAAGGTGTCGGCACAACAGAAGAGTCGCCACCTTTCGTTATTTATCCCTCAGAACGGGAAAGGAAACGATCGGAAAAACCTGACGAAAAAGGGTAAGACAAGGTCATCGCAACCATTGTCTGGGTTCGGGAGTCGGTTACGCAAGGGGAAGGTATTAGCACCCCTCACGTCCGTCGTACTCGACGGGATCCTCGCTTGTTGTGTTTACTTGGACGGGTTGGTTTTATTCTATCTACCTATCAAGGCTGGCTGAAAAAGAAAAGAAAAATGACTCGGCAAAGCGTCGCGCTTTATGCCTACGTATTCTCATCAGAGAATGAGAAATCAGAGTCAACGTAGTTCGACCTACGAAGGGTTATGGGGGAAGGTAGCTTGCCAAGACATCGCCATCTTGTGCCTACATACTCTCAACAGGCATGAGAGATCAGAGCTCACGTAGTTCGGGAAACTACGGTTTATTTCCTATTTCTTACGAAAGAAGTGTTTTTTATTGTGTTTGCGATTTCAACCACACTAGACACTATGACCTGAGAGTGAATGCGTCGCATGTCACCCAAAGGGTACCATACTAAACATCCAGACTGTGGAAAAGAAACTCTCCCACAATCCTTTCTCAGATAGCTTAAGGCTCGTAACGTACGAAAGAAATCATTCATGATTACTGTATCTTAAACTGTTTTGAGATGAGAAGAGAACAGACCCAACTAGGAGGGAGACTATCAAGTCCTATTGTTGTCATGCCATGGATTCATCCTATGGTTGAGGTTTGAACAGGGAACTCCTAGAAGTTGTCATGCATAGGTTTCAACCTAAAATTCTATCATCAAATCCTTATCCAAGGAAATGAGAGTCCTAAGGGATCATGTCAATGATACACCAAAACAGACAAAGCATCAGCTTAACAGTAAACTGCATGCAATGCAAGTGAGGGAGGAAATGTGTGTGGGGCTTCAGCCTCCACAAGCTCATCTCAACCTCAAGCCAGAATGAAATAACAGTAATCATACTGAAAGATAAACAATATGCTATCAAGCAATAAACAGTAAACTGCAATCATACAGATAAAAATGAAATGAAATGCCATCAGGCAAACAAACCACATGGGCAAGGGAGCTGGGCTCTACCGAATACCCGCAAGCAAAGCCATACAGTAACAATACAAGCAGAGGGAGCAACTCAACCTCTAGTGCAATCATGCTCCTAGATTCTACTTATTCTAGATATGGACTTATTCTAATGCGTCAAACAAGTCAAACAAAACACAGCAATACAGAAAAGAAAAACAGAAGAAAGCTTCAGCTCATCCAACAGCAACTCAGTCTTCAGACTTCAATCATTCTTGACAAACATCAATTGCTTTTCCAGGTTTCAACCCTACAACATAAGTTTCAACTTATCTTCTCCCTTAAGCTTCAGCTTCTTGATCAGCTCCACCTTCAGGCTTCACCTAATCTTCAGGGATCTTCAAGTATCAACTTGCTCTTGTTGCTCTTCAAGCTTCAGCTGGAATGGCAATACTCAAGGATTCATCCTCTTCAATACTCTTCAATGAAGTCTTCATCTTCATGCTCAGGCTCAACATCTCTCAAGACAATCAAAACCAGAGAAAATCACTTACTGGATAAGCTGGGGGATATTGAACTGCTTATTTGACCACCAAAGGTGACCTATAATGGTTCAACATCAAAGGAAAGGTTCCCTCAAAATTTCTACTCCCTAGGTATAGCACTTATCCCTCCAAAGGAGAGAGGTGTATGCCATGGAAGGACTTTGAATCATAGGGAGGAATGGAGGTGACAGATACCATCCATGTTTAAGAAAGAAGTCCTCTA
The DNA here is from genome assembly GCA_963859935.3 of Lathyrus sativus. NCBI lineage: Eukaryota > Viridiplantae > Streptophyta > Magnoliopsida > Fabales > Fabaceae > Lathyrus > Lathyrus sativus. Next base: position 266,376,609 of record OZ012741.1, read on the forward strand.
CATCTAAACTCTTCCTAATCCTTAACCCTAAAACAACAAAAAAGGAAAATAAGATCAAGCTCTCAAGCTCCTCAATGCATCTTCAAGTCTTCTACTATGCTCCTCAATGCTCCACAATGAGATACCAAGCTTTCCAAGCCCACAAAGCAAAGCAACTAAAGCAAACATGCCCTAAAGGCAACACAAACAATCAACCAATACAAAAATCAACTAAAAATAGCATACCATTATATTAAATCCTAATATAATTTCTAAGGGATCCTACATACCTACCCTTAAGACCCATATATGCCCCATAGTCTAAATTGTCCTAAAAACCCAAAATCTAAAGTTATTATGGACCTATGTTGAAGTTTTAACCTAATTCTACACAACCTAGAATCATCTAATCAAAACTATCCTAAAAATCATCACAAAAATGTGGAATTAATCCAGGGGGAACCTAAAACATATATCTAACTACCCTAAAAAGATTGACCTAAAAATACTAAGGGAGCTACCTAAACTAAAATCTACAAAATCATGTATCAATATAAAAGAATTAAAAAGCTATAAAAGAAGAAAATATGCAAAAAATACTAAAATGCATGATATACAACATGTTTTCATTTTATATTTTTCTAGACAAAAATGTGAAAAGGGAGGAAAAACTCCCATTAAAAAATATTGAATTTTCTATTTATTATGAATTTCTAAAGTATGACAAAAAAATGGAGAAAATATAAAATGAGATATGAACATGGGGTGCAGAAAGTAAAAAGATACAGTTCAATTCCATGCGTGGGCCCAAACTGGGGGTCTGAATAGAAAAGCGCTTAAGCCCAGTATCCAAATCAGAAAACAATTAAAAATCAAAAGAAAAAGAAAAAATGAGCGGTGCGAATAGCGTTGAATCATAGTTATAAAACTGATTGGGCCACGAAGGGGGGTTTGGATAGCAAAGATTCACTAAGCCCAGGATCTTGTTTAAATGGAACGCGGCGTTTTGCTGCTCAGATTTCCCTCCCAATGTTTAATTAAATCCCAGCCACTGGATTAGCTCCTGAGTCAATGGTCAAGCGCGCACATCAACGGTAGAAACGTCGTCTTCAACCTTGGATTAGGGTTTCGCAGCATCACCATGAAAACTCAGCTCCATGCACTCCTCTTCCAGCCATTCGTTCTCTCTCGTTTCTTGACCAAATTTAACAAAATAAAACCCTATCTCGATCCATTTTCCACGCTGAACACAACCATGGCATTGGTTTTCATTGAAACGGTCTAAATCATGCAACCCGGATGTGAATCCAACTTATTCTCAAAATATGATCAGTTTTCGACCTCAACCAAACTCAACTTTCCTTACATAAAAATGATCCTTGCATTATACTAATCACAACCAGCTAATAATCTTGCATTGAAACTCACTATATCACTAGTTCTTACTCCATCAAGAATTGACCTCCATGAATGAAACTTCTCCAATTGATCTTAAACTCCTCATACATGATCACCTAATTGTCTCTAGCAGTTCTATACTAACAATTCATCCTAACCATGCCTAAATTATGAGTTAGAAGAGCTTTTGCAAACCTGGCTTCTTGGATTGGTAGTGATGGTAGATCTTCAATTCAAGCCTTGAAACTCCTCAAGAATACTCCTTGGATGATGAATCTTCTTCTGTTTGCACAAGATTGGATGTAGCAAGCTTGTACTTCAAGATCCAATGACAATGGATTCCTTGCAATTTCCAATGGAACACCTTCAATTCTTCATGGATGGAGCTTCAAATCAGTATGAACACACTCAGAAATATCTATGGAGAAGATTTGTGAAGAAAAATGGGATAGCAATGAAGAAGAATCAAGAGATTGAATGTGATTTGCAATGGAAACTTTTTGATTTCAATCTCTCTTCTCTACACCAATTAACACCAACCTTGCATTTGAGCAAGTCACAATGGTTATATAGAATGGTTTAGAAACCTCTAGAACCATCTAGAATCATCTAATGAGAACTTGAAGTTTTCATGTCATGGTATTTTGAATTCTCATTTCTCACCACATGGTATCTCATGCCAAATGCCTTGTAATCTTGGTAACTAACTTGAATTTCTCCTTACATGAGATCTAAGATGAGATACAATGCATAACTTCCTTGTTTGTTAAGTTTTTCCTTGTTTTGGTTTGGTACCCTATTATGCAAGCAATCCAATTACAAAGCAACCCTATGATGCAAGCCTCAAACCAAAATTGTGGCTGAACCATTGTTCTTAGAATTTCATTTGGAGTCAAAATGACCTATTACATGACATGGTTTGGACTTATAACTTGGGATTTATGATTTTCAACTTCACTTGAATTAACTTATGCCTCATTTTTAGGCCATTTTTATCACTTTTTGATATGAGCCTTTTCAACATCTCATGACCTCCCTACTAGCCTTAAAACATAATTCTAATCAAGTTTGACGTTGAAGATTTTTCCATTTGAAGCTTGGAAATAGGAGATATGGCCTTATGCTTGAAATGACCTATAACTTCCAAATGACCAAAATGCCCTTGGCTTGTCAAAGCCATAAGTTGAGTTCTACAAATCCTATCAAGGACTTCTAGTAATCTATAGAAAGCTAAGAAGATGCTATTCAACATTCATGTTGACCAAGAGTTCATAGGAATCATCCTACTAGGGCAAACGTTGTCTGCAAGTTGGGTGACTTTCAAGGACCCAGATTCACATACCTCAGATGACCTGTAATTTGTCAAAACCATAACTTGAGCTCCACAAATCCTATCAAGGACTTCTACTACTCAAATTAAAGCTAAGAACAAGCTCTACAACATTCATGTTGTGGGGAATATGAGATGACAATCACATCTTGAGCTAAACTGCCTTGAAGATAGGGATCAAACTAGGGGATTTTACACTGTCAATCCTTAGAAACCCTAGCTTAAAACTTCTCAAACTCCTCAATTATGATGAGTTGGTCTAGGAATCATCCTTGTAGTATCTCAATACATCATTCCATGATCACATGGCCCTTGGATTAGGTCTCAACCCTCTCCAAATCATCAGTTGACCTAGGGTTGACCCAGTCAAACCCTAATTCTACCACTCATGGTTGAATCTTCTGAATTCTTGCACAATGACCTCTCTAGGCTTCATGATGGCTCTCAAGACATCTTATAAGCTTTCTCAAAGCTTCAAGTCTATCCTCACAGTCTCAGAATCATCTGAGGAGCACCCACAACTCTCAAGTCATGAGACACACAACCTTGGTTCCAACCAATTCCTCTGAGGATCTCTTGAGTTCTCTGACAAAGGTATCCACCTTTGAACACTTGAACAAACTTCTTGGCTAGCTTCAAAGCCTCATAGGTAAATAAATGTTGGTCAAATTTTTGGGTGTAACACATATGAGTCAGGAAGAGACCTAACCCTATTGGATGTAAGAAGGGGAGGTATCCTTAAAGAAGTCAGCCATATCAACCTGTTACCAGAGCCTCATCGTCCCAAAAAAGCCAACACAATCATGGGAAGGCAATCTGAGGCTTGATGTAATTACCACCGTATACTGGGGCATCACACCGAGGACTGTCAATAGCTAAAAAAGAAATTGAAGCTCTAATCTAGAGAAGTCATCTCTTGGAGAATGTGAAGGATTCTCGACCATAAAGTAACAAGAGAAGTCCTCGCCGAGACGACTCGGGACCAGAAAAGTCAGCCTGGAAGAAGAGCTCAGATGCTGAAGAAGATCACAAGACAAAGACAACTCGGCATACACTAAACACCATAGCTGGAAGGATAACTGGCAGCGGAGAAACAAATTCGGCCAGAAAGAGATATGCTAGGGATGTCATGCATATCGACCAGAGATCTCCAGAGAAACCGAAAGATAACTTGTATGTTGTAACATTCTCAAAACAAAACACCATAGGAGTCCTAGCTCATGAAAATGATCCCATGGTTATTAAAGCACAAATAAGAGACTGGAGCGTGAAAAGGGTATTGATATACCCCAGAAGCTCTGTCGATGTACTGTATTGAGATGCTTTCAGAGGAATGGGGCTCGATACAACCGAGTTATTACCATTCAAAGGCAGTTTAGTAGGATTCTCAAGAGAATAGGTGCAGGTGCTCTGGCACCTAGCATTGTCGACCACCTTTGGCAACACGACTAATGTGAAGACCGTCCGAGTGAGGTACGTGATAATCAATGTTGCTTCACCCTATAACATTATTATAGACCGACCATCATTCATCGCCCTAAAAGCTTCTATTTTCAACTATGTATTTGACCATGAAATTCCTACTCGGAGATGGCCGGGTTGGTATTGTCAAAGGCGACCAGGGGCTGGCGAGAAAGTGTTGTAAGGAGAGCATAAAGTTGAAAAGAAAGGAACCCACAAGAGAAGCGAATCCGAAAAATACCCTCAAACACTAAAGGATAATGTGGATCTCTTTTCCTGGAAACCTTCAGACATGCCAGAGATAGACCCCAATTTCATGTGCCATCACTTAGTAATCGACCCAGATATCACGGCAGTTTCGTAAAGAAAGAGAAAAGGTGGTGATGAAAAGAGGAAAGCAATTGCGGAGGAAGTTGATAAGTTGTTACAGGCCGGGTTTATCAAGGAGATCAAGTATCCGATCTGGCTATCCAACGTAGTGATGGTAAAGAAGAAATCCAGAAAATGAAGAATGTGTGAGGACTTCACGGACCTCAACAAGGCATGTCCTAAAGATCCGTATCCATTTCCAAACATTGACTGGATGATAGATGTTACGTCTGTATTCTGTTTACTCAGCTTTATGGATGCATACGCCGGATACAATCAGATCTAGATGAATCTAATAGACGCACCAAAAACCGCCTTTATGACACATCATAGCAATTATTATTATGAGGTTATGCCCTTTGGACTCAAAAATGCTAGGGCTACTTACCAGAGGCTGATGGATAAGGTGTTTGCTACTCAGATAGGTCAAAATCTGGAGGTCTATTTAGATGACGTCGTTATCAAGACAAGTGTAAACTGGTCACATGTAAAGCATTTAATAGAAACCTTTGCATCCATAAGAAGATGCAACATGAGACTGAACCCGGACAAGTGTACCTTTGGAGTACAAGCCGGGAAGTTCCTCGGATTTATGCTCACCAATCGGGAAATCAAGGCGAAACTATACAAATGCCAGGCTATAATAGATATAAGAAGACTAACTACGAAAAATAGGAGGTCCAACAACTGACTGGAGACTAGCCGCGTTATCACAATTTTTATCATGTCGTAGGTGACAACCAATAAACTTCTTTACAGCATAAGGAAGTATCAAGGAGTTTGAATGCAGCCGCGGCATGTGCGGAAGCCTTTCAAGAAGTAAAGTGTTTTCTGTCCTCGCCTCTTATCCTCGTAAGGCCCAACGAAACACACCTTTGGTCTTATACATATTGGTAACAAATAAATCCCTTAGCTCGGTTTTAGTACAAGATGGAGAAGACAGAGAGAGACCCATGTACTTTATCACAACAAAGTAACTAAAAGGAGTAGAGCTAAGGTACCAAAAGATTGAATGGTTGATGCTGGCAGTAGTTATCACAACCCGGAAGCTGAGATATTATTTTCAAGGTCACCCCATCACAGTCAAGACAAATTATCCAATCAAACAGATACTAAAAAATCCAGACATAGTAGGACGAATGGTCAAGTGGGCAGTAGATCTCTCTGAGTATGACATCAATTTGTGCCTAGAACCAGCATCAAGTCATAGACACCGGCCAATTTTGTGGTAGAGTTAAGTGCGCTAGCTAGAGAAGGGTCTCAGATAGATGGATCCTTTATGTAGATAAGTCTTCAAATCTCAAGGTAAGCGGAGCCGAAATAATTCTGGAAGGACCCAGAGATCTAACTTTAGAATACTCTTTATGTTTCAATTTTCAGGTTAGCAACAACCAAGCAGAGTATGAAGCTTTGATTGTCGGGATGAAATTGGCAAAAAAGCTCAGAGTAACTGTTATACCCCAAATTTGTCCTACCTATTTTAAATTTTCATTTGTCTGACTTTATTTTCAATTTTTGCATCGCTTGTATATCATAACATTTTTTTCAACATAAATAATTCACAAAATGATTAGCCAGAACAAATTTCTTGGATATACAGACGGGCTGGTCGAATTGTGTCTCAAATATACGAGAAAAAATCAACGATTGAAAAGTTTCGAATTGAAGCGTGCAAGCGTTAGGGATCTGACCTACTTTTCATTGAAACTTGACCTAGCGCGCTCATCTTATCTCTCGACGAATTTTCAATCACTTTTGATCAATATGAGCTTTTTTATCGGTCCTAGTTGATTCTAAAAGTTGACTGAGTGCTGCATCTTTCCAAGTAATTTATTTCATGTTAATCTTTTGTGTGCAATTGATTTAATCTTTTAGGCATCTCTGTCACCCAGTTTCTGTTTGTTTTCACACGATTTATTTTATATTTTCATCCAAATGTCCGGAATAATTATTTTGAATTTCCCATGCTTGCATTTTATTTTTAGCATATTTATTTAATAAATTGTGAACTTTCTAGTGGTTTAGTTGATTTAATTCTATTAAATTAATTAAAGCTTTTAGAAAGGGCAATTTTGGCATTTTTATTTAGGTGTGCTTCTTTGATTAAATATGGACCGTCAGGTTAAAATTTAATCAAGGGTGCACATGTGTGATCATCACTTTTTCCATTAACCAATCACATTTTAGAATTTTGTTTTATTTTAGATAAGGGACTGCTTCGACACCCGAAGAATCTCATGTGTTTAGAGATACTGCTTTGTATCGCGAAGAACCTTATTGGATAAGGACTGCTTTGACCACCCAAAGAATCTTATGTGTTTAGAGATACGGATTTGGTATTGCGAAGAACCTTATTGGATAAAGGACTGCTTTGACCACCCGAAGAATCTCATGTGTTTAGAGATACTGCTTTGGTATCGCAAAGAACCTTATTGGATAAGGGACTGCTTCGACCACCCGAAGAATCTCATGTGTTTAGAGATACTCCTTTGGTATTGCGAAGAACCTTATTGGATAAGGGATTTCTTCGACCACCTGAAGAATCTCATGTGTTTAAAGATACTTCTTCGGTGTCGCGAAGAACCTTATTGGATAAGGGACTGCTTCGACCACCCGAAGAATCTCATGTGTTTAGAGATAATGCTTTGGTATCGCGAAGAACCTTATTGGATAATGGACTGCTTTAATCACCCAAAGAATCTCATATGTTTAGAGATATTGTAACACCCTTTTTCTACCCCAAAAATATTAAGGCAAAATAACACAGAAATCAGAGTGAATAAATAAATCTCATTAAAAAGCCACTAAAAAGGGCGTACATTTCTCAAAGTCATCAAAATAAGTCAATGCTCCGTAACACACGGGTTTTCTCAAAATACATCAATTTGCACAAAGCAGCGGAACTCAAAAGGCATATCCAAAGTTTTCCTTATACTGAAGGATAATCAAAATAACTCAAGTAAAACATAAACCCCAATCCGATGTTACACTACCAGAGCAAGACCTTCTAAGTTAACCAAAGGCTAATAACTCGAAACTTCAAAAGTCCTCAACGGCGTCCATGGCTAAACTTGGTCATCTGCATGTTACCCACGTGGAGGTAACATTCAAACAGGCAGGGTGAGTAAAACAATTCATAATAATCAATGTATAACAATTAATGCATAAACGGCGTCATATTCATATTAAGCACATGAATATGTGATGCACACGTCACAATAATAATCCTTATAATAACATCATAGGTGCATCATCATTCATCATATTCATCACATTCATCATCATCAACGTCATAGCTCATCATCATAATCATCATCATACATCATGTCATCACAGCACATCATAAAACTCATCATTACACCTCATTTCGTCATATAATATCATAATAATTAACCTCACACGTCATGTCATCATATAATTCATCAATATAATCATCATCACATAAATCATCATATCTCGTGTTATCACAAAATTCGTCATAATAATCATCATCATCACATAAATCATCATGTCTCATGTTATCACATAATTCGTCATAATAATAATCATCATCATATAAACATCATATAATCACGTCCAAATCACATATTAGCTCATAGTCATCCTCATATTAGCCCACCCTATTATCACATATTAATTCATAATACTACCCCATGTTATCTCATATTAATTCATAATTTAAGACGTTACTGTTTGTTTCCATTGCATTTGTTAAAAAAATTGGTTTTAATCCCTGGATTCGGTAACTCAATACCGACATGCCACGAAACTTCACATATTAATTAGGAATATCACTGCATTACAATAATGTATGACGTTCATAATATACATAATTTGACTTCAAGAAATATTATAACAAAATTCGTTATAATCTTTCCTAACTAATTAAAACCATGTCATTTTCGATACGGCTAAGTAAAACTTTTCTTAATTAAATTACGAAAGTAGAGGTCTTTTGGGGTCTAGTACTCCTTGGGTTCTCGAACAATCGCTCTTGAGGCGCAAGCCTTGAGTTATGGTTGTTCCGTCTTTCGTTCTCCAAAATATTTTTTCACTTAATTTAAATAAAATTTCTAATTGAAAGGGATATTTTCAACCACTTTTATTAGATAATTTTTATAAGAAAATTCAAATTATTCTTTTTTTTTTTTAAAATATAAATCTCAAACCATTATGAAATAATATTTTAAAATATTAAACCTTTTTTTTTAAATTAATTCATGATTATATTCATTTTGACAAATACTCTTAAAACTATTGCTCAATTAACGATAGAGATATTGAACTCTTGAGCTCTAGCATTTCTTAGGTTTTCAAAAGATTGCTATTGAGGTGCACGCCTTAAGTTGTGATCATTTCGATCATTTAAAATGCGCATTTCGTTTAAAATAGTTAACGCATCTAATCCAAATACACTGATCAATTTCAAATCATTTTCCTAACTAAATTGCGAAAGAATTGAGTTCTTGGAGTCTCGCACTCCTTGAATTCTTGAGTGGCCACTATTGAGGCGTATGCCTTGGGTAGCGTGTCATTCGAACTTTTGTTCCTAAAATACTCGCGCTAATTATTTGTACAAAGCGTTCATTGTCCAACAAACACAATTTCATAATTATTTGGATTAATTGGTTGCGAGGCTGATGTCTTGTTTATCGAATAGTCGTCATTTTCTCTCAAAATACTTAACTAATCAACCTCGTTTCTCGCTCCCATGCGAACGAAACTCTAAAACCTATTCAAATTAAATTCTCATTTCTCAATATAAAACCCTAATGCACGCCAATCAAATGCAAAACCTTTTCTTAATTAAATTATGAAAGAACTGAGTTCTTGGAGTCTCGCATTCCTGAATTCTTGAATAACCACTCTTAGGGCGCACGCTTGGGGTTGTGGGTTGCTCAACCTTTCGTCCCTAAAATACTTGCCTTAATTATTGGATGAAGAAATGCCATTGGAGTCTAGCATTCCATAAGGTACTTTTACCGTCCATAAAACACAAATTTCATAATTAATTGAATGAAAAAGATATCATTGAAATCTAGCATTCCAATGATATCCCGATTAATTGGTTGCGAGAAAGGCGTCTCGTTTATCGAATATTCGTCATTCTCCATCAAAGTATCTAACCAACCCCATCCTTCTCGCACCCGTGCGATCGAAACCCTAAAACCTATTCAAATCTATCCTCTCTTCCAAACCAAAACATCTAATACATCAAAATCTCTTTCCTCGCCCCCGTGCGATTGAAACTTCTCCAAACACTAATTCCTTGCCCCGTGCGATCCACAACTCAAACACCTTTACCAAAGAACATTGTTTAGTCCCTTCTTCCGTGCATACAAACTCGTGCTTCAGCCTCCCCTAGCGAGCAGACAAGCCAATGTTTAGTAGTTAGAATGCGACATAAATACTCGTTGGTTTACAAACCAACCAACCGTAGTTTTCAGAACTACAAACACTCTGATTTCTCATTTGTCAATGAGAATATGTAGGCATAGGATTGCGAGATCCTAGTGAGCTACCTTTTTCCTTTTACCCCAAAACTTTACCCGTAGTCCCACGAACTACGATGCCCTAAATTTCCCATTGCACAAGGGAGTACGTAGGCACAATGTCCCTAATCCTTGGAGAACACCCTATCCTAGAACCACCCATTTCCCCCTTATAAGCGAATATCTTAGAAGAAAACAAACAACCTAGCTAAATTTACTCTCGAATCGAATCAAGAGGTTCCCGTTGAGTACAACGAACGTAGAGGGTGCTAATACCTTCCCTTTACGTAATCGACTCCCGAACCTAGAATTTGGTTGCAATGACCATGTTCTTATCTCTTTAAAGGTTTTATCGATATTTTCCTATTCCTGCCTTGGAATGAATAAAGTTCGGTGGCGACTCTATTCAAACGTTTTTCCACGTCCATCGCGAGGATCATATTTTTCAAGGTACGATAGTAACACATTTATTAGTGAAGACTGACTCCCAGCTAGTGGTCGGACAGATGAAGAACGAATACCAGACGAAGGACTCCACCCTGATAAAGTACCTTCAGAAAGCTTCAGGGATATCCATATCATTCTCAGAATTCAAAGTTGTCCACATCCCAAGAGAAGACAATGCCTGGGCCGACCTCCTAGCTCGATTAGCAAGCTCAAAAAATTCAGGAATGAATAATATTGTGATCAAGAAGTTCTCAAAGCATCCATCATTCAATCAGAAGAAGTATTAACAATAGAGGATGTCCAAGGATGGATGAAACCTATAACCATCTATCTGACTTAGGAAATATTACCCGAAGATGTTAATGAGGCCCAGAAGATTAAAAGAATAGCCTCCCGATACGTCATAATCTCATATACATTATACAAGATGGGTAGGTCAACACCTATGCTCAGATGTGTGTCAGCACCTGAGATTGAACTGGTAATTAAAAAGGTCCACGAGGGAGCCTGTGGTAGCCACATCGGTGGGAGAGCGCTATCCAGAAAAATCCTAAGAGCCGAGTACTACTGGCCACATATGATACGAGATTGTGTCGAGTACATTAGCAAGTGCGAAAAGTTCCAATTATTTGCTCCAATTAAACACCTACCAGCTGAGTCGCTCCATTTGATTTCATCTCCATGGTCGTTGCATCAGTGGGGAGCATACATCCTAGGACCATTCCTAGTTGCTTAAGGACAACTCAAGTTCCTAATTGTTGCAGTTGATTATTTCACAAAATGGGTGAAAGTCGAGGTTGTTGCTCAGATCTTTGCCGAGAGGGTTCGCAAATTTTATTGGAGGAATATCATATGCCGGTTCGGTTGCCAAGAATCATAGCCTCGGATAATGGAGTCCAATTTGCAAGCACTTCCATCATAGACCTTTGCAGGGATTCTGGAATAAAAAACAGGTTCACATATGTGGAGCACCCTCAAACCAATGGTCAAGCAGAAGTTGCAAACAAGGTTATCTTAGGAGGAATAAAAAAGAAGCTGGAGGAGGCAAAAGGAGTATAACCTGAAAGTCGGTAGAGGGAGTTCCAGGAAGGTAACCTGGTCTTGAAGACAATCACAGATCCAAAAAATAAGGGAAAGCTTGCCCCTAACTAGGAAGCCTCATTCAGGGTACTTCGAAAGCTAAACAACGGAGCCTACAAGCTGGAAACATTAGAGGGAGTAGAAATACCCAAAACATGGAATGTATCCAATCTTAGGCTATATTTCAGCTAAATATTATGTAATTCAATAATAAATAAAGGATCCAGGTTGCACTCTTTTCCCTTGCAAGGGCAAGGGTTTTTAAGGAGGCACCTAGATTTAAAAATCTTTTATGTCTTGTTTATAGGTATTCGGCTGAAGATGATGAGTTATAACTCAGAAACTCCTATAAACGTGTTGACTTGCTCCGCGTACATAGGCCGCCCATAAGCGTTCCGCGTATAAGGGGTGATTAAACTCCTATAAACATGTTGACTTGCTCTGTGTGCATAGGTTTCCCATAAACGCTCCGCACACAAGTGGTTGATTAAACTCCTATAAACGGTATGACTTTCTCTGCGTACATAGGTCGCCTATAAACGTGTTGACTTGCTCCGCGTACACGGGTTGAACAAAAACTTGTACGTATATACTCGTTCGTGCACACAAGCTAGATAATCAGTTATTAAAATAATGAAACTAAGCCTAAGCACACCAAAAGAAACTTGGGGCTTGTGAGTATCAAAATAACACATGACCAATTGCCGAAGACTTATAAGGAACTGGGAGTATGTTCATGAAAAAAGGATACCCAAGTCAACATCGTAATCAACACTTAAGACAAGAAGAGTTATAAACTCTCTAAAGTGTCAGAGCTATATAACCTAGAGTTTTTATAAAGGATAGCCGAGAGATGAGCTATCGAAAAAGTCTTAGGAATTAAACTAAGCAAAGCAAAAAGGTAAAATAATGCCCGATACTTTATAATCAGACATTTTAAGTTATTCTATGTTAGTGCCTGAGGGGCTAGATATACGCACATGATTATAATGATGATAAACATAAACGACATTAAGAAAAGCCACCAAAGGGGCAAAATATTGTGCATTACAAAGCCCGAAGGCCGAAAATTCATAAGAAAAAGGGGGGATAACACCACACTCCCTTACAGAAAATTCATCAAAAACATATCCAAAAAGATGTTTAATCAAAATAGGGAGAAACATCAAGATCAATCAGCGACTGAGGTGCCATTCGCGCCAGCGTCATCTGGGTGCTCATCAGGGGTAGGAGATTTCACTGGGCTCTCATCCATTTCTACAAGGTGACCATCCTGCACCACCTTGAAATAATCCACCTCGGATAAATCCAACTCGGGATGGAGGCATAGAACTTGGTCTTTAGCCCTGTCAAAAGCCTCATCACCAGCAGAGAGAACTTCAATATGAGCCTTCTTAAGGGTCTTAGTAAGCTTGGTATTGGAAGCCAAAATTTCTTGATGAGAAGCCTTGATTTGCTTCAACTCCTCGATAACCTTGGATAAAGCCAGTTTATGCTCAGATTCAAGGGCCTCCTTGTTTTTCCTTCATCATCCAGATCTTTTTCCAAGCCAAAACGTTTATCTAATTGAGCCCTATGAGCTTCTTGTAGTCGAGTAATCTCATCTTTTAGTTTTAGCTCCATCTTCTCTAAATCATCGTCAGATTCAAACAACCCATGGACTTCACTTTGTTAACATCCTCGGTGGTTTTAAGATGGTCATACAAAAATTTAAGTCCAACAAAGCCGTTGGACCAAAATTTGAACTTGCCGGATGCAGAAGTTTCCCTGGGGACTCTCATAAGAGAGGTAATCTCTATATCATCCTGGAAGACCTCGTCGGCTATTAGGGTTTTCAGTTTCTTTGGAGCAACTTGTGAAACCTCTTCTTGAGTCTGAGGAGCATTTGGTTGAATGTCACCCTTACTCGGAGGAGCCTTAGTATTTGTACTCCTTATCCACTTTGGTCCATGGACCTCTAACCTGCTCGGGTCCGACTTCGGCAATATAGAGTTCCCAGATCCCTTTCGGGCTGCTCGAGCTTCCTGCATTAACTTCTTTTGTTCAACTATGGATAGGCTCGTCATCGTATCTACAAACACATATATGAACGTCAGGAAAAAGAGAAATTGGGAATGATGAGAATAAATATAAACAGTTACCCGAAATGGTGAGTAGTTATTCGTCGCTTAGAGATAACATTTCTTTGACCTTCATCATATGGAAGGAGCCGAGAACTATTAGAGACTGGGTTTCTAAGTCATTTAACTTATCAAAGCTAAAGCCAGTAATCGACAGCGGATTCTCAACCCAATAAAAAGGGAAGCGAGGTTGGCCATCTAAAGCATATAATACTTGTGGACACCTCGACCCACTTTTTACCCTTAAGAATTGGTTCTTATAATTCTTATAGTTGAAGGTGTATGCCTGGAGAAAACTCCGACCAGGAATCCTGCTGATTTGTATCCAACTACGGTTATCAACACCCTTAACCTCAAAGAAAGAGAAAAATAAGCCAATGGTGGGGGTGATGTTTAAAATCTCACAAACTCTTTCAAAGGCCTTTATAAAACCCCAACTATTGGGGCGAAGTTGAGAAGGGGCCACGCTCACGGTTTCTAAAACATCCGCTTCAAAATTGGAAAGGGGTATTTAAATGTGGAAGTCGTCTAAAACCCCGGCATAAAAATAGAAAAAAAATCTTCCCTGATGCCTTTAGGGCGAAGCATACAAACTCGTTCTCCGCGAATACATGATTCTAAGACAACATCATCCTCGGACCCTGTTGAAGATATTTGCTTTTTGGATCAAGGTTTAGTGATTTCTATATCATCAAAGACGCTATTCTTATAGTTCATGACTTCGAGGTCGAAGGGAGCAGCGGTCGTTATCTAAGTCTCTACAAAACCTGAAGAAGATAAGCCAGGGTCAAAATCACTTTTAGAAGTGAGAATATCACCATAAACTTCATTTATAACCCGTCTATACTCTTCTGGTCCTAAAGTGTCTTCCATCTCCCGCATGCATTGCTCCCACAACTCCTTTCACTCCATGACACCCATACAAACGACATTACCACCACCCTCATCGCCCCGTTCCCCGAGGACTGTCGTTCTTTCTAAAAAACAAGAAAAATAAAAAGATGAATCAAGAAGGGTAACGAATTACCAGTGAGTAACGAGAAGATGAAGATTAAAATAGGAGTTTGATCGTTGAAAAAGATGATGCAGGGCCGAAATAAGAAAAGCGAAAGAGGAAAGAAAGGCTTTTAAGGGACTCAGAATCCAAGGATAGATAGGGAGTAGCCATTAACAGTCATCATTACACTGGAGAAAATGAAAGGACACGACCCTCCAAGGAACTCATGACATGTAAGATGTAACGCCCCGATTCTGAATTTCCCATTATTTTGTTGAGTCTTTTAATTTATTCAGTTAATTGTTATTTTATTGTGGAATTATGTGATAATGTGTTATGTGTGTATGTTGTGGCATTTTATTATTTGGAGAGTTTTGGGAATTAATTAGAGGGTGTTTTAGATAATCCTTGATTAGTAGTTATTTTGAGAGAAATAGAGTAGAAAGAGTATGAGTGGAAAAGAGAAAGAATAAAGAGAATAGAAACCAAAAGGATAGAAAAAGAAGAGAAAGAAAGGAAGAGAAGAGAAAAGAGGAGGAAGAGGAGAAAAACCTAGAATCATCAAGAATCAACTTCTAAGCTTTCGATTGATTGGGTAAGGGTGTGAAACTTTATTATTCTTGCAATGTGTATGATTATGTGTGTTCTTGTTGGTTTTGTTTTGGATTGGGGAGAGTTTTGCTCATTTTTCATTTTAGGGTATAATGAGTTTAATCGGTAGAACGGATGTTTTATCGGGTAGAATCCGATGTAAGTAATGTAGAATAGTCAGGGTATGATAGACTAAGGCTATTGGAACTGATTTGATGAGAATCGGTCGGTTTTGGAGAGGTTGGGAAATCCTGAACAGTGAGGAATTTCTGGTTCGCAGACACTCGCTAGCTGTTCGCTAGGCGAGCTGGTCGCGAACGTTCACTAAGCGAGCATTACGAATAGGTAGCGAACGGTCCCAGACTTGGACAAAATGCATATTATGGTGTTTGCTGGTAGCGAATGGGTGTGGCGAAGGTTCGCTAGGGGTTCGTCGAGCGAACGAGGGTAGCGAACGAAGTCAGAGGCTTTTGTTTGCCTTCGCGAGCTTGTTCACTAAGCGAACAAGTAGCGAATACTCGCTAGGAGCTCGCTAAGCGAGCAGGTGGCGAACGTGACAAGTTGTGTTTTCTTTAATGTTTCCATCCGAGGTCGGGTTTCCGACTTAACATTGATTGTTTTCTTGCTCGAGGCATCGATCATGCTGAGTTGTATTGTGTTGTGGGTAGCCGTATGGCATGAATCCTAGATTGTGAATTGTGGAATGTGTATGTGGCCGTTTGGAAATTTTATGCAATTGTTCGAATTAAATGGGAATGCATGGTGATATTAATGTGAATGCGTATATTTGTATATACTTGTATAATATGAAGAATGCATGAATATGTTTGTAAACATGTGTGGATTCTAAGAGTGTATTGAGTTGTGTTGCATGTGTAGCATCATGATTGCATTCTTGTGTGTCTGATCCCGCGTAGGATCTGCAGAAACCTCGTGTGCCCTTGTGGGGTGTGAGCGATGGTTTAGTTACTTTGATCCCTAGGAGGATATGCAGAAAAGATCGTGTGCCCTTGTGGGATGTGAGCGATGGTTTATTTTGATTCCGTGGAGAATCTGCAGAATAGTTGTGTTCCCTTGTGAGGTGTGAGCAACCGGATTGTTTTCCCGTGTGGGGTGTGAGCAATCCTGAAACATCGTGTGCCCATGTGGGGTGTGAGCGATGGGTGAACATCGTAGGCCCGACGGGGAGTTACTTCGGTAACGAGCGATGGTTCCATTTTGGTTCTTCAATTGAACCTGCTGAACGAGTCAATACCGCATTTGCATCTGCATAGAGTCATGAGTCGGTCTCTATGAGTTGCATTATCATCTTTATATGATGTTTTGGTGAATTAAACATAATTGTAAATGTTTAAGTGAAATGCTATGAATTGTGAAGCATGAATTGGTGAATGTGATTGATTATGTACGTGTACATTGTGATGTATCGTGACAAGTTGTGGTGAGAAATGTGAATTGCGTGTATATTGTAATTGTGTTTTATGATACACATAATTTTACGCATTGTTTGTTATGATAATGTTTCTCACCCTTCTGTTGTTTTATAATGCTCTATGAGGCATTGCAGAGTAGGATGCTGGAGGTCTTTGTGAAGCGAGTCTTCATTTCTTTTGGTCAGATGGCTCTGATATGTAACAGTGGGTAGTTAGGAATTGTTTTGATTCTTTTGTGATACATATGTGTATGTATCTGTTGCTAAATGTTTTGTAAACTCAACTGATGAATTGAATTAATCTGAATGTTGTGTATGATGCTTAGGTCAATGAAGTTATTTCAATGTTTAGATGTTTCCGCTTTATTCTAAATGTTGATATGTGGGTTTTAAGCGCTATGCTTTGTTTTTAGTTAAGATTTACCCCTTTTGTTACATATCTTTATGAGCAGGTATTATTTATGTTTCGTTTCGATGATAATGTGATGCACCTCTTTTATACCATGTTATAATTATACTCTGATGGAATTTTATTAAGTGCCTAAATGATTTAATTGTTTATTTTGTTGGTATAGAAAGGGGGTGTTACATTAAGTGGTATCAGAGCCAGTGTTGAATCAGTTGTGTCTGTCTTCTTGTTGTGTTGGTTAAACGGTTGTTTGACCTTGTTGTTATTTTTGGGAATCCTCATAATATGGCTGGTCGTAATGACATTGCTATGGCTCCGGCATTGGAGGCTATGGCAAGGGCGGTGCAAGGTGCGCCGAACGTGAATGCGAATGATGAGTTTAGAAAGAATTAGCCGCCTGTATTCAAAGGAAGGTTTGATCCTGATGGTGCTTAGATCTGGTTGAAGGAGGTTGAGAGAATCTTTAGAGTTATGAACTGTGCTGAAGGAAACAAGGTAAGACTTGGGACTCATATGTTAAGGGAAGAAGCTAATGACTGGTGAGTAAGTATGAGGCAAGTTCTTGACGTAGATGACGAAGAAATTACTTGGGATTTGTTCCGCACTGAATTTTTGAGAAAGTACTATCCTGAGAGTGTGAAGGGTAAAAAGGAAATGGAATTCCTTGAGTTGAAACAAGGAAACATGTCTGTGGTAGATTACACGGCTAAGTTTGTAGAATTAGTGCAGTTTCATCCTCATTATGCAGCTGTTACAGCGGAGTTCTCTAAGTGCGTTAAGTATGAGAATGGCATGCGTCCGGAGATAAAGCAAGCGGTGGGTTACCAGAGGATACGAAGATTTTCGGACTTGACCGAATGTTGTAGGATTTTTGAAGAGGATAGTAGAGCTCGTCCTACTAACTACAAGAGTTTGAGTGAGAAGAAAGGCAAGCAACAAGTGAGAAGTGGACCTTATGTGACGCCTGTTGATAAGGGCAAGTATAAGGGAAAGTTCGATAGGAAATCGGGAGATGGAAGTTCGGGTGCAATCAAATGTTACAAGTATGGCGTGATGGGTCACAAATCTTTTGAGTGTGGGAAGTCTACGGAGAAGTGTGCTAATTGTGGAAGTTTTGGACATACCACTTCTGAGTGTAGGAGGAATGTGGTAAAGTGTTTTAACTATGGAGAAGTTGGTCATATTAGCACCAAGTGTACCAAACCAAAGCAAGCTTAGTCGGGTGGAAAAGTATTTGCATTAGCCAGTTCAGACACTACTAATGCGGATCGCTTGATTAAAGGTATGTGCTTTATTAATAATATGCTTTTTGTTGCTATTATTGATACTGGAGCGACTCATTCGTTCATTTCTATTGAATGTGCTAAGCATTTGCGTTTGCGCATGGTTTCTTTGAGTGGTGGCATGGTTATTGAGACTCCTGCTTCAGGGTCGGTAACTACTTCTTTGGTGTGCGTAAGTTGTCCCTTAACCATGTATGGTAAAGACTTTCTTATGGATTTAGTGTGTTTGCCGTTGGAAGGTTTGGATGTGATTTTGGGTATGAATTGGTTGCAATTTAATAGAGTTCATTTAGATTGCTATCATAAGTTGGTAAGGTTTCCTTCTTGGAAGATGATGAAAGTGAGAGTTTTCTATCCACGAAAGAGTTGAAGAAACTTTTGGCGGACGAAGTTTAGTTGTTTGGTTTATTTGCATCGTTGTCGGTAGAGGACAAGGTTGGACTTGACGTGTTTCTAGTGGTGTGTGAATTTCCAGAAGTGTTTCCAGAGGATGTTACAGATGTACCGCCGGAAAGGGAAGTTGAATTTTCTATCGATCTAATTCCGGGTACTAGACCGATTTCGATGGCACCGTATCGTATGTCAGCATCAG
Source organism: Lathyrus sativus (assembly GCA_963859935.3). Taxonomy (NCBI): domain Eukaryota; kingdom Viridiplantae; phylum Streptophyta; class Magnoliopsida; order Fabales; family Fabaceae; genus Lathyrus; species Lathyrus sativus. The sequence continues at coordinate 266,395,589 of OZ012741.1, forward strand.
AATTGGTAGATTTGAAGAAGCAGTTGAATGATTTGTTGGAAAAGAGGTTTGTGAGACCAAGTGTTTCTCCTTGGGGTGCGCCGGTGTTGTTAGTAAAGAAAAAGGATGGAAGTATGGGGTTATGTATTGATTATCGACAATTGAATAAAGTGACAATTAAGAATAAGTATCCGCTTCCTAGAATTGATGATTTGATGGACCAATTGGTTGGAGCACGAGTTTTTAGCAAGATTGATCTAAGATCAAGTTATCACCAGATTCGTGTGAAGGAAGGAGATGTTCAAAAGACGGCTTTTAGGACACGGTATGGACATTACGAATATTTAGTGATGCCATTCGGAGTTTCTAATGCGCCAGGTGTGTTTATGGAGTACATGAATCATATTTTTCATGAGAAGTTGGATCGTTTTGTGGTTGTGTTTATTGACGACATTCTGATTTATTCTAAGTCTCAAGAAGAGCATGAGGAACATTTAAGAATTGTGTTATAGATTTTGAGGGAGAAGCAATTGTATGCCAAATTGTCGAAGCGTGAGTTTTGGTTGTCAGAAGTGAGCTTTCTTGGGCATGTTATTTCAGGTAATGGTATTAGTGTTGATCCGTCTAAGATTAATGCAGTAATGCAATGGGAGACACCTAGAACAGTTACGAAGATTCGAAGCTTCTTGGGCTTGGCAGGTTATTACCAGAGGTTTATTGAAGGGTTTTCGAAGTTGGCACTTCCGTTAACGCAGTTAATTTGTAAGGGGAAGACTTTTATTTGGGATGTTGATTGTGAGAAGAGTTTTATGGAGTTAAGGAGAAGATTGACAACATCGCCGATCTTGATTTTGTCGAATCCTACAGAACCTTTTGTGGTATATTGTGATGCTTCTTTGACTGGTTTGGGTGGTGTTTTGATGCAAGATGGGAAGGTTGTGGCTTATGCTTCTAGGCAGTTAAGAGTGCACGAAAATAATTACACTACTCATGACTTGGAATTAGCGGTCGTGGTATTTGTGTTAAAAATTTGGAGGCATTATCTTTATGGTGCAAGGTTTGAAGTTTTTAGTGACCACAAGAGTTTGAAGTATTTATTTGATCATAAGGAATTGAATATGAGGCAGAGAAGATGGTTGGAGCTTTTGAAGGACTATGATTTTGGATTAAATTAACATCCGGTAAGGCAAATGTGGTGGCCGATGCCTTAAGTCAGAAGTCTTTGCATGTGTCCGCAATGATGGTAAAGGAATAAGAATTATTGGAGAATTTCAGTGATTTGAGTTTGGTTTGTGATATGACATCGAGGAGCGTGAGACTTGGTATACTTCATATCACGAATGATTTTCTTGCAACCGTTTGCGAAAGGCAAAAGTTGGATTTGAAGTTTGTTGACTTGATGACAAAAGAGAATGAAGATTTCAAAGTTGATGATTTTGGAATTTTGAGGTTTCGTGGTCGTATTTGTATTCCTGATGATGCGGAATTGAAAAGAATGATATTGGAGGAAGGACACCGTAGTAATTTGAGTATTCATCCGGGAGCAAATAAGATGTACCAAGACTTGAAGAAGATCTTTTGGTGGTCTGGGTTGAAGAGAGATGTGGCTCAGTTTGTGTATGCGTGTTTGACTTGTCAGAAGTCTAAAGTGGAACATCAGAAACCTATTGGACTAATGCAACCGTTGGATATCCTAGAGTGGAAATGGGATGGTATCTCGATGGATTTTGTTACGGGGTTGCCGAATACGCAGAGAGGTCACAATGCAATTTGGGTGATTGTTGATAGACTTACTAAATCTGCTCACTTTATTCCGATTGATATTAGTTATCCTTTGGAGAAGTTAGCTGAGATCTATGTTCGGGTGATTGTGAAGTTGCATGGAGTTCCCAAAAGCATTGTATCGGATAGAGATCCAAGGTTTACTTCAAGGTTTTGGGAAAGTTTGCAAAAGTCTTTGGGTTCGACGTTGAGATTGAGTTCGGCTTATCATCCGCAAACAGATGGTCAAACCGAAAGGACAATTCAATCGTTGGAGGATTTGTTACGAGCTTGTGTGCTAGAGCAAGGTGGTGCGTGGGATAGTTATTTAGCATTGATTGAATTCACCTATAATAACAGTTTTCATTCGAGTATCGGTATGGCTCCATTTGAAGCATTGTATGGTCGAAAATGTCGAACACCTTTGTGTTGGCATGAGACTGGTAAGAGGTCGGTGGTTGGACTGGAGTTGGTACAGCAGACGACGGAGAAGGTGAGGTTGATTCGAGAAAAGATGAGAGCTTCTCAGAGTAGGCAGAAAAGTTATCATGATAAGAGAAGGAAGAATCTTGAATTTCAAGAGGGCGACCATGTGTTTTTGAGAGTTACGCCGGTTACGGGTGTGGGTCGTGCTTTGAAGTCGAGGAAGTTGACTTCTCGTTTCATCGGTTCGTATCAGATTATTGCACCAGTTGGTAGTGTGGCTTATCGTATGGCGTTGCCTCCGAATCTTTCGAATTTGCATGATGTGTTTCATGTTTCACAACTTTGGAAGTATGTTCCGGATCCGTCACATGTTATCCCTATGGACGAGGTTGAAGTAAGAGATAACCTTACAGTGGAACCTTGATTAGTAGTTATTTTGAGAGAAATAGAGTAGAAAGAGTATGAGTGAAAAAGAGAAAGAATAGAGAGAATAGAAACCAAAAGGAAAGAAAAAGAAGAGAAAGAAAGGAAGAGAAGAGAAAAGAGGAGGAAGAGGAGAAAAACCTAGAATCATCAAGAATCAACTTCTAAGCTTTCGATTGATCGGGTAAGGGTGTGAAACTTTATTATTCTTGCAATGTGTATGATTATGTGTGTTCTTGTTGGTTTTATTTTGGATTGGGGAGAGTTTTGCTCATTTTTCATTTTAGGGCATAATGAGTTTAATCGGTAGAACGGATGTTTTATCGGGTAGAATCCGATGTAAGTAATGTAGAATAGTCAGGGTATGATAGACTAAGGCTATTGGAACTGATTTGACGAGAATCGGTTGGTTTTGGAGAGGTTGGGAAATTCTGAACAGTGAGGAATTTCTTGTTTGCAGACACTCGCTAGCTATTTGCTAGGCGAGCTGGTCGCGAATGTTCGCTAAGCGAGCAGTAGCGAATAGGTAGCGAGCGGTCCCAGACTTGGACAGAATGCATATTGTGGTGTTCGCTGGTAGCGAATGGGTGTAGCGAAGGTTTGCTAGGGGTTCGCCGAGCGAGCGAGGTAGTGAACAAAGGTAGAGGCTTCTGTTTGCCTTCGCGAGCTTGTTCGCTAAGCGAACAAGTAGCAAATACTCGCTAGGAGCTTGCTAAGCGAGCAGGTGGCAAACGTGACAGGTTGTGTTTTCTTTAATGTTTCCATCCGAGGTCGGGTTTCCGACTTAACTTTGATTATTTTCTTGCTCAAGGCATCGATCATGCTGAGTTGTATTGTATTGTGGGTAGCCGTATGGCGTGAATCCTAGATTGTGAATTGTGGAATGTGTATGTGGCCGTTTGGAAATTTTATGCAATTGTTCGAATTAAATGGGAATGCATGGTGATATTAATGTGAATGCGTATATTTGTATATACTTGTATAATATGAAGAATGCATGAATATGTTTGTAAACATGTGTGGATTCTAAGAGTGTATTGAGTCGTGTTGCTTGTGTAGCATCATGATTGCATTCTTGTGTGTCTGATCCCGCGTAGGATCTACAGAAACCTCGTGTGCCCTTGTGGGGTGTGAGCGATGGTTTAGTTACTTTGATCCCTAGGAGGATCTGTAGAAACGATTGTGTGCCCTTGTGAGGTGTGAGTGATGGTTTATTTTGATTCCGTAGAGAATCTGCAGAACAGTTGTGTGCCCTTGTGGGATGTGAGCAACCGGATTGTGTGCCTGTGTGGGGTGTGAGCAATCCTGAAACATCGTGTGCCCATGTGGGGTGTGAGCGATGGGTGAACATCGTAGGCCCGACGGGGAGTTACTTCGGTAACGAGCGATGGTTCCATTTTGCTTCTTCAATTGAACCTGCTGAACGAGTCGGTACCGCATTTGCATCTGCATAGAGTCGTGAGTCGGTCTCTATGAGTTGCATTATCATCTTTATATGAGGTTTTGGTGAATTAAACATAATTGTAAATGTTTAAGTGAAATGCTATGAATTGTGAAGCATGAATTGGTGAATGTGATTGATTATGTACGTGTACATTGTGATGTATCGTGACAAATTGTGGTGAGAAATGTGAATTGTGTGTATATTATAATTGTGTTTTATGATACACATAATTTTACGCATTGTTTGTTATGATAATGTTTCTCACCCTTCTGTTGTTTTATAATGCTCTATGAGGCATTGTAGAGTAGGATGCTGGAGGTCTTTTATGAAGCGAGTCTTCATTTCTTTTGGTCAGATGGATCTGATATGTAACAGTGGGTAGTTAGGAATTGTTTTGATTCTTTTGTGATACATCTGTGTATGTATCTGTTGCTGAATGTTTTGTAAACTCAACTGATGAATTGAATTAATCTGAATGTTGTATATGATGCTTATGTCAATGAAGTTATTTCAATGTTCAGATGTTTCTGCTTTATTCTAAATGTTGATATGTGGGTTTTAAGCGCTATGCTTTGTTATTAGTTGAGATTTACCCCTTTTGTTACATATCTTTATGAGCAGGTATTATTTATGTTTCATTTCGATGATAATGTGATGCGCCTCTTTTATACCATGTTATAATTATACTCTGATGGAATTTTATTAAGTGCCTAAATGATTTAATTGTTTATTTTTGGGGTATAGAAAGGGGGTGTTACATAAGAACCTGAGAAGTAAAGCCAACCTGTAGCACTACATCAGTCAAATATATCCGGGCTCATGTTATTGTTGAGTATTGTACCCTTATAAACGGATATAGTACTCGGGGGGCTTATTTACATGCCAGATATATTTTAAGTTGGGTTGTATAGATGGACAAGGCTAAGCAGGAACTAGACTATGATAGCAAGAAAGGTCGAGCAAAGCGGATAGCTAGGAAAGTATCATCCATAACCCAGGTCGGTTAGGGAGTCCGACTCCCATCATCCAAACTCCTATGAGGTCGATTACTGACCTCCACCAACTCGATATTTACGTCGGACATGAACTCAATCGGCATACCAACAGTTGTAACGGTGGCGGCGGATCAATGCAGACGTTACCAAAGCTTCAAAGCTTACATTCATGAAGGGGAGTTACAACAATGATGGCCATGTAACGTCAGAAGGCCAAGAGACTCCTCTTAATGGAATATCTTCATGGAAGACTATAAAAGGGGCTCCCACATGAGGGTTAAGCAAGACACATTCATCTTGAGACAATACACAACACAAGTGTAGCTCTCAAATCCCCAAATATCCCTCAAGATATAGACAATGTAACTCTTCTTGTCCAGAACAAGGGGAATTAGCACTTTTGGTGTATCTAACAATTTTTTGGCTAGAACAAAAACAGTTCAAACACAACAAATGTAATATGTATGACATGTTCATGATCAATGTACAACAAAGCAATACATATTTCATAAAGTTCAAGTTCTTATGCACTTACCTCTTGAAGCTCCACTTGCTAACCTTCAAGATACTTATGACAGAAGCAAATCAATGCCTTGCACACTTCTAATAGATCCCTTGGAAGCTTTTAGGATGATCAAAATCCAAATCAAACCTTTGGAACAGAATACAACTCTTTTTTGCAAAATTGGAAAAAGTGACCAAAATGGAAACTCCATCAAATGATGTTACATTGGAGAAACTATGCTTGGAACACCTTAAGGATATGCATTAGAGTGTGTTTGAGGTGTTGATTGGTTTTGAAAGGGACTGAATCAAGATATGGCTTGAAAAGTGAAGAAAAGCCAAAATATGGGGTTTTGAGGGTTGAATTTCTGATTTTGGCGATTTAAGATGAAGGTTTGAACACCTTCAAGGTGTGATTTATGATGTGTTTGGATGGTTATTTGAGTGGTTTAGGCTCTGATTTTTAGAATTCTAAGCTTTCTCTTTGAAACTTTGAAATTTGAAGTAAGAAAGGGAATGTGAGAAAACAAGTCTTTTTTATTGTTTTGGTGTGTTTAAAACATCAAAAATGACTCCTATTTATAGGAGGAGAAGTTTGTTTTGGGAGGAATAGTGTTGGATGAGAGGTCACTCTATTATCCAATGGATATAGCTAGGTAGCCATTGACTTGAATGCTAAGGCATCCAAGTCTCCTCTTATCTTGACTCCAACCAATTTTGCAGGTTTGAACACTCATGTTTCTTGACTTATCTTGACTAGTTTGGACTGATATGGCTTCGTTCATGCCACCTTTATGTATTGCATTAATGCTTGAAAACAAAACTTAAGTTCTCACTTGGTCGTGATGGTTTTCACAAGCTAAGAGATAATCCCTTGACTCTTTGGTCTTATGGTTCCGCTTCGTCATCATTCATGTTGATATTAGAAAAAAATCCAATGATGAAAGTGTCCAAAATTGGCTTAAAAAATTGTGGGATGCAAGTTATATGCCAATGTTGCCTTAAAAAATCAGTGTTTTATGTCATGTTGTGAGGCTTATAACTTCTTGCTCAAGTTGAATCAATGGATGTTCTTGCACTCTTTGGAAAGCTTGTATATCTTACTTCAACTTTGATGTTTACACATGATCTTAATTCCTCTTGGGTCATAATGGAAAATGCCTCCGAAGTTGGACAAAACATGTGTCACACCCTAATTTTTGACTCTAAGATCCCACCGCTTTCGTGCCTGTTCTTGCTTTATTTGACCTTATATTTCGTATTCATGTTCGTTGCAACTAACTAGTGTGCGCAGGTGCAGTAATGTCTAGGGTATAGAGGATCACACCAAAGCATCCTAGGGACGTGACTAATATTTGGGTTTAGAGTTCACCTTTTCAAAATTCAAGCTTAATTTAAGAAGATTTTTCACGTGAATAAGTCTATCAGATTCAATTCAAATTCAGAGTGTACCAACCATTCTCAAGCCTCAACTTGCAAGAACTCGATAAGGATGGACGTTAGCGGCAAGTGAATCTACTCCACGACAATTGAAGACGTTGCCACATCAACTTAATTTGTTTAAAGTTAACTCCACGAGTTAATCTCCTCACTCCACATTCAGATCCTATTAAGGAGTCAAAGGACCTCAAATTACGACAGTGTATAAGTCTTTACGGCTCAAGGCCCGTTATATCCCAAAGCTCATTATGGTTATGACAAACCCTTTGTCTAAGTTGTAATGTTTTATACAATAGGATGGATTCCTGTTTTATTTAGCTCCAAGGACAACCTTTCCCAAATCGTAGAAGAGGAAATCTTACTTGAAGGCATTAAGATCCTAATCGCCACTTATCATTGACATAAGCACATGAAGGTTTGGAATTGGTGATACGGCAATACGGTTACATTAAGAGAATTGTTAAAAGAATCATTGTAAAGGAGGAAGAATATGCATCATTTTATTTGAGTTGAGAAAGCAGATACTCTATTACTTTGGAGTTCATTCATTCAAATACTATATATGTTTGTTTCAAGACAAGCAAACAATTGGTACAAGTTGGGCTATGTGCCAAAAGTACACGTTCACAGCATTTTAAAGAACATATTCTGACCCAAATATCATAATCATATTACAGCAGTTAACTATTTCCAAAACATCTATGAGGTGAAATTGATGACATAAAACGGTGGCCTTGACGTCCAACGCCTTGGAGTACTTGTTCTAGAGGTTGGTTTTACATTCTGAGTCCGCTCTTAGTATGGAAGTACCGCCCCACCTCGAACACGCAAAACCAACTCCGTCATCAAGTTGAAAGCACAAGCTAACACCGATCGTTGTCGTTGGATAAGAGCAACTGGTACATCAGCGTCACCTGGAACCTGAAGCAAAGCATAAATGGTCAACATGAGAATGGAATCATCAACATTAAATCATCCATAACGATTATCAAATACTCAGACATTCACAAAGGTTTTGTAACTTAGCAAAATTAATTTCTCAAGAACAATTGGATGAAATAAAAAAGGTACAAGCACACCAAAAGAAAGTTATATGAGTGTCCTCTTTTTTTTTCCTTCTCTAACAACTTCTCTCATGATTATTTACAGAAGCCTATTTGTCCTACTCGACTTCATCCGCAAATTGAGTTGTGAAAAGCTATGCCACGAAGAGAGTTCTGACCATACGTCCTGTGATCCTTAACCGTCTTTACTGCGAACCCACTGAAAATACAAAATTATGCAAGTCAGATAAATACGGTTTCGGCACAAAATCAGCTTTAAAACCATGAGTTCATCAAGGTGAAAAGGAAGTTAAAACTGAATGTACTCATCTTTCTATTATGTCGTGACCATGCTCGTGACTCTTCTTAAAGCCGTAATCTACAAAGTAGCAACCACAGGTCCAGCCATCTTCTAAGAACTCGAATTCGGTGATTTAACAAAGCTTCCTCAAGAACAAGCTCGCTGCAGAACAAACCCAAGACAACCAGCAGAACAGGACAGTAAAAGGGAAGTAAATTGAATCTCACTTCAAGAATTCATTTGTTTCTTACCAGATAAGTCTAACAACCATCTTCAACAATCCCAACACCATGAGAACATCTGATATGGCTTCACCTCATCAGCATCTTGATTCCACCTTCCAAAACATTCTTGTACTGTGACTCCTACATCAATAAGTTAACCAGATTGTTAGCATCTCAATGCCGAGAATCATAATAAATGTCTATGAGTTCAAGTTCAGATTTTCCGGTAGGAAAGAAGTAAGTGCTCACCAACAAACAGGGGTTGCCTCCTCGTCAAGCTGAAGAGGTGTTACTGGCGAACATAAGAGTTTCGAGAACCTTGACCCTAAAAAAATGTGAATGACCATCACATGGAAGAATTGTAGTAGTAGAGGCCACCACTAACGACTTAGCAGCAGGCACCTCAGCAACTAACTCCGAACAGCTTCACAGTGCGAAACCACAACCTGTCACGCAACAGAAATTCAAGGTCAGTACTACACCTGCAAAATACAAGAGTAGAAGAGACAACTGCAACCGACAATCAAAGTAGCCATAGCATGTGAAGGTCAGAAGTCCAGCAGAAGAAGAATAGACAAGAAACTTCAGCCCTCAGTTCAACTCATCATTGGACGTAAGTTTGAGCAGCCGGAAGGGCGACAACCGAAGCTATCGCCAACTCCCTACCGAGCATCGAACAAACTAAAATCAAATTCATCATAGGCAACAGTAACAAGCCAACACGGTTCATACTATCAAGGTCATCATCATCGTTAAAGCCTTCTCGCCAATGGCATAGAACCGACAGCCTCCGAACTTACAGATGGACCCTGAAAGAAGAAGAAGAAAAGTCAGGTTGCTTCCAAAATGCTCAAGAACTCGCCACAAGAAAACCAAAACCATGGTATTTATCAGAACTAGGCAAGAAACAACAAGTAGCAAGCAACCAGGTAGCAAACGATAGCCAGATGCAAACAACACCAGCTGCGAGCAAGCATCTACAACAACATTGCAATATCAACAATAGCAAGCTGCGGACAACATCAACGATATCAGCTCAAACATAACAGCAAGCAATAGCAGAACAAACATTGCAGTATCAACAACAAAAGGGACATTCAACAACATCAGTTCACAACTGCGATGACATCAATGGTTTAACCCTCAGGCAACACATCATTGGGCAAGGCTCGAGTAGCCAGGAGGATAACGAGAAGACTCGTCGTCAACTCCCTACCGACTCGAAAGCATCAACGGAAGTTCGAAAACAACAACGGCAACTACAACTCCCAGCTCAGACACGATGTCATCATCGCCGGCTCAACCCTACCTCAACCACAGCATAAGGTCAAACGAGTATCTGGATTCATGCAAGGCTCCCTGCGAGAAGAGAAGAGGAAAATCGTTAATAACAAAAGTCAACAAAGCTAAATACGACAAAGTCAAGCAAAGAGGAAGATTCAAACATCCCAAATCGAAAACCAGCATGTCACTGACAAGACCAAGCGAATAAGGAAAGAATTGAACATCTTACTCAGCGGGTCAGACAAGCCCAGACGAAATAGGAAGGGATTAAACGTTTGCCTCCCAAATCACCCAACGAATCTGACAACATCAACCGAAACAGGAAAGTTTTCAAGGCAATTCAAATGGAGGCCCATCCGCCTCACTTATAAAAGGAGCAACCTTTAGCAGTTGAAGGCATGAAAAAGAATCACCGAGGAAAGTTATCGCTCGAGAAGAAGAGACGCGCTCAGAAACCCAGGATCAAGGAGCATCCTCATCGCCGTTAAAAGCTCTGATTCTACTCGAAGCTCATCATCGCCAGTCAAGAAGAAAGAACTCGCGGATCACACCATAGCCTCACCACCACCGTCCTCAAGCCGCCGCCAACTCATATTCTGGGGTAAAACTTTCTCTCTGAATTCCTGTTGCATGCGTAATCGTTGTTGTGTTGCAGGTTATTAATGAACCCAGAAAGCAAAAGAGATAGAGCCGGAAGTGACAAAACCGGGGAAGTGACCGGCGAAACGAGAAGAAGGAATCGCGAAACAATGGAGAAAGAGAGGGTTAACATCGCGATTTGGGGATTTTTGGGGGGGGGGAGCTAGGGTTTTTTTTTCCTTTTTCTGATTTAATTTGTGTAGTTTTGTAATGTAATCAAACACACTCACACGCACGATAACCACCGTACACCCTCACCATATCACCGTCCATCCCCCATCAAAATCCCATCGTACGACCCTCACGTTAATCCCACCAATATATTTTTAATTAACCCACTTAAACTTAATCAAACATTTTAATTTGCTTTAGTCAACCTAATTATAACTTAAATACTAATTTTAATTTAATTAAACCTAATCTGCCATTTAATTAATAACCATCAACATTTTATTTTAATTAATTTACTTTTAATCAGCCATCTTTTAATTAAGGTGAATTAGTAAAACCCTTTTTTATATATAAAAGTTATTTGTTCTAATTAATAACCTTTTAACTAATTAATCTTTTATCTATTTTATAATTTCTATCAATAATAATTTTAATCATCACTCTTTTTTTATATTACCAAAAAACCTTTTCTTAAAATAAACCTTTTATAATAACAACTCTTTTTATATAATATTGAAACTTATTTTTATAACAATCTAATTAATTTGTAACAAATAACTTTTATTAAAACAAAATCTAAAATAATTTCACTTAAAATTAATCTCACTTAAAATAAATAACTTCTCTTGAAATTAATCACATCAAATAATTAATTTTTCTCATAAGTAAACTTTTCCCAAAAATCTCACTAAAAAATAATCAAGTCACCTTTTTCTTAAAATTAATTTGTCACCACTTTTATCTAAAACTAATAAAATAAATTCGGCCCTTTTCTTAAATCAATCCCATCTAAAATCAACGTCCCATAACTTAATTCAATCGTGCACGCTTCACCTTCACTCTCACACACCCACTTAGCGCTTTCATGCGTTTCTGTATGCTCTTACTTATTTGCCTTTACTTTACCGCTATTTATCTTTATCCGCAATTTATTTTATCGCATTGCATTCCGTCCAAAGGAAGAATCTGCACATGATTTAAACAATTGTGCGTATGCATCTCATTTGCATCATACTCCCTATTGATCCTTGATCCCATTCAAGTCGATCTTCTAAGTTTAGATCCTACCCCATAAGGAGGACCTTTTACCTTTACAACTTAGACAAACACATTCAACAACTCAATTCAAACTAATCAAACACATTAGAGAATAAGATGTTAATCATCTTAAGTGAGATAAAACTCCTACCCCATAACAATTCAATCAATATGTAGGGACTTTGCCTTAAGAGAGATAGAGGCGTACTTGTTGACAATCCGAGTACTTGAGCCTTTCTCTTAAGACGATGCAAAGACTATTTTCCTACAAAGTTGTGGTGGTTAAATCAAGTAATCTCCCTTAAAATGACAACTCATCTTTTCTCATAAAATAAATCAATCAACTACCCTTATCCCGTAGGAACTTTGACCACAATCAAAGAACTCCTCAAACCCCTTAGGGGAACTACAAATACTCTGATTCCACTCCCGTAAGGATATGTAGGCATAAGATGCGATATCTTATCGAGTATACTTAGAAATAAACCCCTAGGTCTTTAATCCTTAAGCAGATAACCCTTAGTAATAAACACATAAAACAAGAGGTTCCTGTAGAGTACTACAGAAACTTTGGATGCTAGCACCTTCCCTAAGTTTAACCAACCCTCGAACCTATAACTCTCTAGCTTGCATTTGCATTGCATTGTGGGTAATTCGATCTTTTTCCCTTCCTTTGGATAAATTAAAGTTCGGTTGTAATGAATTAAGATTCAAGCTAATCAATAGCTTGGTATCCAAATTTCACCGCGACAACATGAGGCAGATTCTACCTAAAAAAATTCTAAGTGTCAAAGTTCAGAATCCTATGAAACCTTTACTTTAATGCTTCATATCTCAAAATCTATGCATTTTTTGGGTAATTCTACTTTGAAATATTGTTGTATGTAAGAAGATCTATCATTTGAGCTTTGGATGAAAAAATGGTTGCTTGGATCACAAGTTATGGCCTTGCAAAGTTGGGTAAAAACCATGTTCCTTCCATAACTTAAGTGAAATTTTAAGTTTCTCATGGTTGCCCTTTTTGCAAGTAACCTCAATTTTATTGATTTTTCTTGATTGATCATGATCCAAATCATAATTTGACATTGTTCTTAAGTTAAAGAGGCCATGTTTTCCAAAAAAATCCCAAAAGTCAAACTTGGTTTTGATCACAGTTGACTTTTTACATTAGATGAAACTTGAACTTTGTGACCCTTTATGAAATGAAGTCCTTAGGCTATATTGAACCTAATGGATGGATTCAAAATGTGTTTTTGAGTTTCTTGAATCATATCCCAAGGTTTGAGATCATGTCTTGGTCAAAAGTCAAAGGTATGGTTGACTTTTTCTCAAGAACTCTAGTTTGTGGTCCAGGTGAATTTGAATTCTTGTATTGCTTATGAATCAAGTTCTTTGAATCAATCCAATCTTGTGAATCGATAAATATTATGTATTTAAGGTCCTTAAAGCATATCTTGAAATATTGGATTATGGCTTACTTCAAAAGTCAACCTAGGGATTGAATTAGGTCAAAACCCTAATTCTTGATTTTTGATAGATGCAACCCTTGAGGCTATTTTAAACTTATGAATGGACTCATGAGGTTCTTTTGAGATTCTTGAATCATATATTGAAGTATTGGCTCATGCCCTTATGAAAATGTCTCTTTGGAAGCCTCGACCGATCAAAACCCTAATTTGGTGACACTGATGGTCTTGAGGCTCGATTAACTTGGAATGGTGCAATCTTGTGTTAGATTCTTGATGAGGGAAACATCTTGATCCTTCACGGATGTTTGAGAGGTTTGACAAGTTGAAGATCATGTCAATTCTTGATTGATCCTTTGCTTGAATGCTCTGAGAGGGCTCAAAACCCTAATCCTTGGTTAAGGTTAATACTCAACAATCTTTTAAAAGATTAATGAGGTATGAAAATACATCCATATTATGGTGATGATTTTCATAATGATGTGAAGTCTTGTGGTAAAAATTTAGGATATAACAAATGCCCCTATTTAATCTTCTTAGACATGAAGGTGTGAATGACGAAGACATTCGGGCATTCAAGGTAAAAGAGGATTAAATATCAGAATACCCGAAATTTTGATTGTGGATGTGAATGGTTGAAAATTCCTAATTTTGCTTATCCATCTTCTTTTACTAAGTAATCTTACTTAGAAAAGGGTAAAACTTCCTCTTGATCCTGGTCTTCAATCATGGAACTGGTCTTAGTTTCTTTTAATAAACCTCCCCTCGATCTTGTCCTTCAGCCACGGAAATGGTCTCAATTTGAAATAAACCTCCCTTCGATCCTGGTCAACAGCCATAGAACTAGTCTCAGTTTGAAATAAACCTCCCATCGATCTTGGTCTTCAGCCACAGAATTGATCTTAGTTTCTTCTTGTCAAGTTCTTCTTCTGACAAGGAAAGTTATTTGTGAGGGTGTTCACCAAACTTCTCTCCGAGGTTGACTGGGGAGATAGACATTTGATGGAAAAATGATTTTCATCATACTTCTTATCGAGCCTTCTTCGGAGAGATGCCATAGGATGAGTAAAGTTTTGATGTCAGACTTGTTGGGTGAAGCATTTATTTGAACTACAGAGAGGTACAAACTTCTCTGTTGGAGATGCTGTTTGCTTGAAGAGATTACATCATACTTCCCTTTGAGACTTTCTCAGAGAGATGCCAGGTGATGTAATTTAATTTGAGGTGTTGATGACTTCCTTAAAAGCAGGACAAACTTCTCAGGGAGAGACTGCTGTTTGTCGACCTACTAGGAATTTGCGGGGCAAAATAAGCTTCTTAAGAGATGTCTATTTTCTTTCCGATTGGTAGAGGTTTCTTAGTGGATGTGATGTCCATATTGCCAAGAGTCTGTCGTTGAGAGGCTTCCATCGAGGATTTTCCTTAATTCGGGAAAGCAAAATATCATCTTCAATAGCGAAGAGTGAAGTCCCAAAGGTTTATAACCAAATGTCTTCTTGCCTTTCAAAGGTTCAAGTTATCAAAGTGATCGAGGACCAATTTCAATCTAGAAATGAACTTGAGAGAGAAATTGTCTAAACAAGGCATTTTCTGATGAGAAAAGAACTCAAACTGAAATTTTATCCTATCCGAGTGTGGAAAGGAAATTGAAGAAAAATCTTCCACGAGGATCAAACTCAGTGGGGATTTCGAAAAAGGCACATCCTTTCTGCATAAGGTTGCCGACCCTAATGGAGAGAGGACAATTAGAACTTTAAGGGGTAAATGACGCAACTTATGCATTTATGAGTATGAATATGAATCAAATATGCATGATGTATGTATGAATGAATGCTTATGCTGACAAAATAGACACGACATACTGAATGGTGATGAACACAAATAGATACTTGGGCACTATGGGGGGTAAAAAGTATCATTGATGATGAGTATTGTTGAGGGAAACTAAGTCCTATTGTTGAACTTTATCTACTCTTGGTGGTAAACAGAATGCGACTCCTGAGGAGTGGAAACTTTTATCGGTGTTTCTTTTTCTTTTTTTAAAGGTAGCAGCCTGTTAGAGGAAGGGATTCTTGTTACTACGTTTTATTTCTGGAGATAATACCCTATTAGGGATAGAAACGTTTAGTTGAAGGGATATGAAACTCGATCCTCGATATATAGGATGCTTTATCCTATCAATCTGAAATAACCGACCTTCCACTCGGGATATAATGATTATAAGAAATATTTCGACTCTATATGTTAATGTTTGAATGCTTTCGAAGAAGTTGTTGATGTTCCTTCTTGTGTTCATTAATCAAAATGAAATTGCCATTTTTATCTTAAAAGCAGAGGTAAAAAATTCAGAACAAAAGATAAGTTTGTTTTTGTGTTTCAAGAATGTTAATCAAATAAACATGTCATTTTGCAAAGCAGGATAAATGAGAATTGCAAACAAAAGGCACAAGAGCTCAAGTTTTCATTAATAAAATGGTAATCATCCTAATGTGTGATTCCATGGAGCATTACAAAGTTTAGAAAATGGTAATTTATAGGGAAAATGGTAATCATCTTGAGCTCTTGTTGAAGGTGACCTCGATTGAGGATTCCTTGATAGATGATGTTGGTTTCGAGGATCCAATCTTTTTAGATGCAATTACTTCCCATAAATCCTTAACTTTTGCATAGATCGCCATTTTAGGTTTTCAATCTATCAAGGTGATTATTTTCTGTTTATGTCTCTATTTTTTTCTTGGACCGCCCTTCTGAGTTTTTAATCCATCGAGACGCTATTTATATATGCAAAGTATTTCATGACGGCATCAACATTTGTGGGATAAGTAAACTCTTCTCCATCCATGGTCGTGAATATTAAGGCACTACCTGAGAATTCTTTCTTAATAACATATGGGTCATCATAATTTGGAGTCCATTTTCCCCTGGAATCAATGAGAAATGATTGGATATTTTTTAATATGAGGTTGCCTTCTCTGAAAACTCGAAGTCGAATCTATTTTTCAAAAGCTTTATTCATTCTTTGTTGATGTAACTGACCATGGCATAAAACTGTCATTCTTTTTTCTTCGGTCAGATTCAGTTCATCGTGCCTGCTTTGATACCATTTAGCTTCTGTTATCTTGGCTTCCATCAATACTCTCATTGATGGGATCTCAACTTCTATGGGGAGTACAGCTTTCATGCCATATACTAAAGAGAAAGGGGTTGCTCTAGTTGAAGTACAGACGGATGTGCGATAACCATGAAAATAAAATGGTAGCATCTCGTGCCAATCTTTCTGGGTTACAACCATCTTCTGAATGATCTTCTTGATATTCTTGTTAGCTACCTCTACCGCTCCATTCATCTTAGGTCGGTAGGGAGGCGAGTTATGATGATAAGTTTTGAACTTGGCACATAATTCTTTCATCATCTTGTTGTTCATGTTAGTTTCATTATCAGTAATGATCTGGCTTGAAACACTATAACGGCAGATGAGATTGTTTTTGATGAATCAGACAACCACTTGTCTGATCACATTAGCATATGATGCTACTACGACCCATTTGGTGAAGTAATCAATGGTTACCAGGATGAACTGATGTTTGTTTGAGGACCTGGGTTCAATCATGCCAATCATATCGATTCCCCATATAGAAAAAGTCCATGGAAAAGGGAGAGCTTTGAGATGCATCGGCGGTACATGAATCTTATCAACGTATATCTAACACTTGTGACACTTCCTCATGTACTTGTAATAATCAGATTCCATTGTCAGTCAATAATACCCTGCTCTTAGAATTTTTCTTGCCATTGTATGCCCATTGGCATGAGTGCCGAAGGATCCTTCATGAATCTCTTTCATTAGCGCGTTTTCTTCGTGTCTGTTCATGCATCTTAGCAAAACCATGTCAAAGTTTCTTTTGTATAGTACATCATTATTTAGGAAGAAATTTCCAGCCTGTCTTCTAAGAGTCTTCTTATCTTTTCTTGATGCCCCAGGCATGTATTCATGTCTCTGAAGGAAGCACTTGATATCATGGTACCATGGGTTGTCATCGATGATGGCTTCCGCTGCAAATATCTAAGTGGGCCTATCAAGGCGCATTATGTCAATAGCTTCTTCGAGACCCGTGATACAAGCTTCATATTCGGCCTCATTGTTGGTACATTTGAATTCCAATCTGGCGGTGAAAGGAATATGGGTACCTTAAGGTGTAACATTGATTGCCCCAATTCCGTTTCCATAGGCGTTGACGGCTTCGTCGAATATTCATCCCCATTGGGATCCTGGCTCTGGCCCTTAACTTGGTAGCGGTTCATCGTAGCCTTTCATCTTTAGGTACATTACATTTTCATTTGGGAAGCCATATTTGATTGATTCCTGATCGTCAATTGGTTGATGAGCCAAATTATCAGCTAGAATACTTCCTTTGATAACTTTTTGAGCATGGTACTCGATGTCGTATTCTGATAACAACATCTACCAACGGGCAATTCTTCCAATTAAAACAGGCTTCTCAAAGACGTACTTGATCGAATTTATTTCATATATTAACCAAGTAGTGTGACAAATCATGTACTGGCAAAGACGTTTAGCTGCCCAAGCTAGAGCGCATCAAGTTTTCTCAAGCATAGTGTCGCGGTGAAATTTGGATACCAAGCTATTGATGAGCTTGAATCTTAATTCATTTGCAACCGAACTTTGATTTGTCCAAAGGAAGGGAAAAAGATCGAAATACCCACAATGCAATGCAAATGCAAGTTAGAGAGTTATAGGTTCGGGGGTTGGTTAAACTTAGGGAAGGTGCTAACATCCTAAGTTTCTGTAGTACTCTACAGGAACCTCTTGTTTTATGTTGTTTATTGCTAAGGGTTATCTGCTTAAGGATTAAAGACCTAGGGATTTATTTCTAAGTATACTTGATAAGATATCGCATCTTATGCCTACATATCCTTACGGGAGTGGAATCAGAGTATTTGTAGTTCCCCTAAGGGGTTTGAGGAGTTCTTTGACTGTGGTCAAAGTTCCTACGGGATAGGGTAGTTGATTGATTTATTTTAGGTGAAAAGATGAGTTGTCATTTTAAGGGAGATTACTTTATTTAACCACCACAACTTTGTAGGAGAATTGATTGTATTGTTATGGGGTAGTAGTTTTATCTCGCTTAAGATGATTAACATCTTATTCTCTAATGTGTTTGAAAAGTTTGAATTGAGTTGTTGAATGTGTTTGTCTAAGTTGTAAAGATAAAAGGTCCTCCTTATAGGGTAGGATCTAACTTAGAAGATCGAGTTGAATGGGATCAAGGATCAAATGGGGAGAATGATGCAAATGCAATGCATATGCACAATTGTTTAAGTCATGCGCAGATTCTTCCTTTGGACGCTATGCAATGCGATAATATAAATACGGTAGAGATAAATTGCAAAAAAAAAATAAAGGCAGATAAATAAAAGCATATACAGACGCATGAAAGCGCTAAGGTGAATGTGTGAATTGAACACGTGAACGGATCGGAGTGGAGGCAGAAACGTGCACGATTGATTTTAAGTGGGTGTGAGATTGATTTTAGGCGAATTAATTATTTAACGGGTGAGATTACTTGATTTTACGAAAATGTTGTATTAATTTATGTGAATTGATTTTATTAGTTTTAATAAAACTTGAGATGATAAATTAATTTGAGAAAAGTTACCTGATTCATTATTTTTTTTAGTGAGATTAGTTTTAAGGGAAAGTATTTTAGATTTTTTTTAGTAAATGTTTTAATTTAGGTTTTAAAATGATGATTAGATTTTTTAATAGAAAAGACTTTTATTAATATAAATTTTGAGAAAGAAAGTTTTATTAAGTAGGATGATCTTTAGTTATTAAAAAAAATAAGAGTTAATTTGAATAAATAAAAAGAATTGTTTATTATTACTAAAAACATAGTTAATTATGAAAAGGATAAATAAAATGATTCATCATTATTTTTTTAAGAAAAAGGGTTTTTGATGATATAAAAAAAAGAATGATGATTAAAAATATTATTGATAAAAATGTTAGATAAATAAAAGATTAATTAATTAATTAAATAGGTAAAAAAAAGTCTTACTAATTCAAATTAATTAAAAGATAACTGATTAAAAGTTAATTAAATAAAAATAAGGTGTTGATGGCAGATTAAGTTAATAAAAAAGGTATTTAGATTATAATTAGGTTGATTAAAGCTGATTAAGGGCATATAATGGGTGAGGCGCGTGATTAGGTGTTATGCGGGGGGCAGCGTGTAACAGCCCAATTTTCAATAATTAATTATTTATGTTAATTTATTTATTTATTTGGATTATTCTAATTATTTGAATAATTAGATGTTTGTTTAAATGGATTGATAGATGTTTTGAGAGAGAAAATATATTGGAAAGAAATAAAGAGAAAGATATATATATGAGGAAGTGGAAAGAAAAGAAAAGAATAGAAATCATAAGAGAAGAGAAGAGAAAGAAAGAGGAAGAAGAGAAAAGAGAAGGAGATGAGGAAAAGCTTGGATTCATCAAGAACATCCTCTGGCTTCGATTAATCTAAGGTAAGAGTGTGAAATCTTACTATCCTAATCAATGTGTATGATTGTGTATGTGTGTTGGATTGTTTGGGTGTTCTTGTATAGTTTTCATTCTAGGTCGGATTTGGAATTAATCGATAGAAACCGATGTTTGAACGCTTAGAATTAGGAATAACTTTCGTAGTTTAGTCGGGATATGTTAGGCTAAGATTATTGAAACTAGTTTGGCGAAAATCGGGTGATATTATGAGTTTCACCATTTTCGGTTAGTTTGAAGTTAAGATTTTGAGTGGAAATCAGATGTCGTGAAATTCGAGTTTTATGACCCTAAAATGTCTGTATATGATTAGTAAGGATGGATAGGCATTTAATCGGGTGAAAACCATTTAATCGGTCGGGTTTTGGGGGCTTTTAAGCTCAAACCCGTAGTTGTTTTTCTGAGTTTTTCAGGTGTTAATGGGTTAACCATATACTTTAATCGATTAACACAGTGTTAGGGGCCTAAAAACTGAGTTTTTGGAGTGGTTAATCGGTTAACCATATGCATTAACCGATTAACACTGTAAGTGTGAGAAAATATTATTTTTCAAAACTTCGAAAATTCATAACTTTTTCACCGTTTATCGGATTTTGACGTTCTTTATATCAAACTGAAGCTAATAATATGTTCTATAACTTGGTGAAAAGAAATATTATTTTTAGCCGACTTTTAGCCAATTTTACCGGTTAATCGAAATTAACGATTTTGAGTGAGAGAGGCTTAATTAGCTAGAGCGCTCGGTTGCGATCGGTCTCGTCTCGTATGAATAACTTGTGTGTTATTAATTGTCGTGTTGTGGGTAGCCGTAAGGCGTGAATCCTAGACTATGCATCGATTGTGAATCGTGGCCTTTGGGCAAAATATATGCATTGTTTAGAATTGATTGAAAATGCATGGTAATTGTGATGAATACAATATACATTGTGAATGTATGATTATTGTATGTGATGAATGTGAAGAATGCATGAAAAGTATATCTGCGCATATGTATGCATTCTTGTGTTGATTGATCTCGCGTAGGATCTGCATAAACCTCGTGTGCCCATGTGGGGTGTGAGCGATGGTTTATAATTGATTGAGTCATTTTGCATGTGAAGCATCATGATATGCATTCTTGTGTTGATTGATCCCGCGTAGGATCTGCAGAAACCTCGTGTGCCCATGTGGGGTGTGAGCGATGGTTTATATTTTGATTCCGCGTAGAATCTGCAGAACGATTGTATGCCCATGTGGGGTGTGAGCAATCGGATTGTGTGCCCGTGTGGGGTGTGAGCAATCCTGAAACATCGTGTGCCCATGTGGGGTGTGAGCGATGGGTGAACAACGTAGGCCTGAAGGGGAGTTACTTCGGTAACGAGCGATGGTTCCATTTTGGTTCTTCAATTGAACCTGCTGATTGAGTCGATACCGCATTTGCATCTGCATAGAGTCGTGAGTTGGTCTCTATGAGTTACATTTATCATCTGTATAATTGAGATTTATGAATAAACATAATTGTAAATGTTTATGTGAAAATGATGTGAATTGTAGAAGCATGATTGATGAATATGCTTAGTTGTGTGCATAGATATGCATTATGATGTACATGATGAATTATGAATAATGTCTGCAAATATAATAGTAAATATATATGCACTGATTGGTAAATGTGAGAATGATGTAGTTAATTATGTTTATGTGAAAGAGTCGTACTCACTAGGGTAGAATGGCTATGTGTCGTTCCTAGTGGAGTAATCGCTGGGGTAGAATAACAAGATGTTATTCCCAGTGAGGTATAGTGTCGTGGTCGTATACACTGGGGTAGAATGGCTAGATGTCGTTCCTAGTGGGATAATTACCGGGGTAGAATAACTGAGATGTTAATCCTGGTAAGGTATAAGTGACGTACCCATAATCCTGAAAGGGAATTGGTGACATTGGATGAGTTTTATATCAGTCACATGGCATGGTTACGAGTGTTATATGAAATATGCATGTGTGTATGAATTGTTGAATTGTGGGTTGCGAATGAGTAATTGTGAAAGATATTGACTAATGAATTGAGGATTAAACATGATTGAATATGTTTATATGAATTGTAGAGAATTAAACATAATGTATATGTTTATGTGGATTGATTGCAAATGTGAATGTATACATGATGAAATGCTTGGTTTTATACATATATACATTGCGATGTATGTTAGTGGATTGTGAGGTATTGTGGTGAGAAGTATAATATGTGTATTTGGTGCTATGGAAATCTATTATATGCATTATTATTGTGTTAATATGCATTGTGGTGAGAAAATGTGGAATATATGTATTCTGTACTTGTGCATTTATATATGATTATGTGCTTTGATTATTATGGTAATATTTCTCACCCTTCTGCTAGAATGATGTCCTATATGACATCATGCAGGTATCTCAGAGTTGTACTGCTAGTAGTTGCGAGGTCTCTGCTGGTGCAGTTGTTTAGTATTTTAATTATGTTGGGTCGAGTCATGCTCTGGTTATGTAACACTGAGATCGTTGGGTTTATGCCTTAAGATATATTATGTATTTTAAGTTGTGTTTTAAATGTATTTGAAATATTATGATAATGGCCTTTGTGCCTAAGTGTTGATGATTATATGATGAACATGAATGTTCTGTGAAGAGATTTATGTAAATAAATTGAATCCGCTGCTACATGCAAGATGAAAATTTAATAGCATGACTATTTATTTCAATGTTACATGAGTATGACAGGTGAATGTTGAGATTTGTAAATTGTGTGACGCCCTTTTGTGAAAGCATGTTAATTTACTCTGATTAATTATGTATTTTTATGTGGGGTTAGAAGGGTGTTCCACAGCAGCTTACCGTGGGGCTGCGATCTGGATCGTACGATGGGGTACGTTGGAGATCCAATGGTCGTGTGTATGAGGGTGTATGGCGGTGCAGTGTACTCACTAATACAGGATTACAACAGAAAAAATGAAAAAAAACAAAAGAACAAAACCCTAGCCCCCAAATTGACCCCCCCCCCCCCTCTGTCGATTCTCCCTCGTCTCTCTCGCCGCGATTTTCGTCTCATCCTTCTACCTCTCAATGTTTCGTTCTCACTTCTCTCCTCATCGCTTCTTCCTATTCTTTCCTTCCATTGTTTTCTCCGTTTTGGACCTGAAACGCAAACCAAACAATCAGAAGTTCAATTACTTTGACATAAACAAAGAGTTACCGAAAGGTGGGGACGGTGGTGGTTGATGGCAGCTCCAACAATTTCGATGGTAGAAGAGATAAGTTTCTTCTTTCAATCTCTAGGTTTTTGAATTTTTGATTTTGTGGTGATTATGGATCTGTTCTATCGTATCCTTTCTTGTCTCAAATCCCTCCTTTTATAGGCTTCAAAGGAGATTCTCTGTTTAAAACTTAGATTAAATGTCTTGATGTTGTATTGGACCTTCTATTTTGGTTTTAGAAAAAATTTGAAAACCTTCCTTTTTCATCTAATTATGTTAATATCTTGTTAACGAGAATCCTCCTCCATGTAATTCTGTGGTAATCACGCTTAAAATGCTTTGATTGCCTGGATACGTTGCTTTGAGACAGACAAAAAAATCTGCTAGCTGCCTTGAATTGGACCTCTTTCCCAAACAGGTACCCTTTAGTCGGTTTCTAACCTTGTGAATTGTTATTTGGCAGGGGAAAATAGCAATTAATTTGGGTCAAGGAAATCTAACAGCCGAGAGTGATCAGGGCGTAACAGAACTAGTGAGCCCAAAGCTTCAGTGTTTTGGGAGCATACCTGAACTTTGAAACACGCTTGTGCTTCTTGATTGGATTTGATACACTCCTTTATGTATATTCATTGGCTCATCATCTCTGTTTCTTTGGTTCCGCTTGAGGAAGGGGTTATTGTGCAAATAAGAGATACACGTCCATGACCACTGAGGGGAGACTGAAGCACTCTAGTCAACTTGGAGTCCCTATATGGTATGTTACTAGCTTTAGCTTCGGTCAATTTTGAAATAACAGTTCCAAGAGTTAAAAGACTTTGTTGGTATAAGATCCTTCTCTCCTTCTCATGCCAATTGTTTCAGCTTTTGAACTCTCTGAACCTGCTAGATCAATGAGGTTCAATTATGACAGTGTTACCGCTTCTCCTTCAATATATTCACCACATGGACTGCTTTCTATAGTCAGAGTAAATATTTTATGGCCCCTGCTGCTGAGTAAGTTGAGATTGTGCATCACTTGAAATAATTCTTTTTGTTTGACAAATCGAGAAAACTATAGGGGCTAAAAGAGTTTTCACATTTCAATAATGTGCCGACTTTGGTGTTGTAGTGCTCTAAACTCCGCAGCATGCCGGTAATTTAGAAGGATCAACCGACTTCAAAGTTGTCCTGAAGATGAGGTAAAGTCTGTATCAAATATTGTGGCAAGTTCGAAGTTTCTCACAGCTCATCGCGAAGCCCTTTGCTTGATACGTTTTGGTTTATGTGATTAATGACAAGGATGTATGCCATTTCGATTTGGGAAGCTTCAACTTCTGTTGCTCGAAGGTTCAATTAGCTGTCATTTTTTGTGTGTTGATTGTCTCTGTCTTTGAATCAAATGTGGTGGTTAACTCTGCATTCTTCTTGTTACACAGATAATAACTTGTAAAACTGCTTGGAGCATAGCCGACGCAAAGTAGAAACAGAAAGAACACATCATGGGTGCAAGCCATCACAAATGAGGAATCTTCAAGTGGGCGACAAAAACATTACTGCTCTAAGCTTCAAAATCGATTTCAAACATTAGAGGTTTGTCGTTGGCTCTTGGTTTGCTTGGTAAGTTGTAACTTTCATATGAAGAAGGTAATGAATTGGTTGTTTGATGAATTGAGCATGGCCAATATTTTCTCTGAAATGTTTCCCTTCTTCCTAATTTCCTCAAAACTGCGAGTTAATTCTCGTACGGCATTCTGTTGTGTTCTGCAGGTTTGGAGTGGAGAAGTATTGTATAACGGGTTGAAATGGCGTACCGGATTATGGATCTTACAAATGACAAATGGTTGTTGCTTTTGGTTCATGTTTGTTGGTAATTTACGATTTTCATGCTGCTCCGTTGATTTCAACCTGCGAGTTGTTAATTCAGGCGGTAACTCGGGGGTTTCTTGCAGGGTAATGAACCAAACAATGATTGCCAGTATCAATGTTGTGAATCATGTTTGGAACTTCTGGCGCCAAGAAAAGCTGGTCACCATCCGGCTCTTGTGGATGTACAATAAGGATACAACCTGCTTTTCCACTCTGCTAAAGTTTGTCAGATAAGCTTTTACGTGACAATCCAAAGGAAACAATTTGAGTTAAAAAGGTGCGAATGCGGCTCTCTGCTGTCACTTTCTTCTTTCAAGATGCTGGTTTATTCATAGCTTGATGGTCTGATACTCTTGCTTGATTTGTTTAACGCAGGTTTAATTCTGGATGAACGGTGGCATGGAGAAGCTCGTACAATAGGTTGGAACGGTATACCGGATAGTGGCACTGTCAAGTTCTGTCCTGCGGTTCTTGTCTCTGATAACTTAGTATATGTTGAACGGTGTTGGTCGCTACTGATCAACGTGAGCTGCGGTGCCGTCGTTGATATTCCTTCCAGTCCCAACTCGGTTTGTGAAGACGCTCTCGGTTTATTTCGCAACTTTCTCGGCACCCTTAGTTGCATCCCTCTTTATCTTTCTCTTGAGTGTGGAAGTTTGGAGTTGTATTTCTCAGGTTACAAGTTTATACCTCTCAAACTGCTCAGCTGGTGTAGTGGAAAATTGCAGGACGTGGACCGAAAATGGTGAAGACGTTGCAACTCTGGATGTTAACGTTTCAGTACCGTAGCAACTTGATGACTTTTCGAAAGCACAACACTTTAGCCTCAAGTACCTTCCTCTTGTCGTCAAGCCTCGGAGAAAAAGCGGCGTTAATTAGTACCAGTAGTTATTCATGTTGTTTTATTAGACAGTCCTATTATGATGTAAAAGATGTTCTTGTAATCTAGTAAGAAATGGAACTTTGTGCGTTGTAACCTGGCAAGATCTTACAATTAAATGTACTGGCTTGCATTTGGGCCGTGTTTATCTGTTTGCCACATTTGAAGTCTTGGACACTGTACTTTGAAGCTTCTTTATGAAATAGCGGATTAAAAAGCCGCATTGGATCTAAAGTATTATTGTAAGACTTACAAAATGAAGGCATGGTGAAACCTCTTAGTCGTAGACCTTCGTGAGGAACTTGCTTTAGAAAAGAAATTAACAAACTTCAAACTTGGAACACTTTGAATAAACTTTGGGGCTTCTTCTAAGTAATTACGCCAACCATAATATTGTATTTGTAACATTTAACCTTGATGATGACTTCTAAATATTCAAAATGACCTTCCTCCATTTGGATCTTGAACCTCTAAGCTCCTGTTTTGCAACTTACTAGAATTTACCAAAACTTGGTGAGCTGTGTTCTCACCCTCCCGATTTCATAATGAAATCAATAATCTTGATCCTTACTTTGAACCTTAACGCCTAACCTCAAGTCGAATCCTTAAATCATCATTGTTCGGGGCATCGGTAAAGGGGAATTAAATTCTTTAGTAAAACAAAGACTCTTGTCCCTCAAATCCAACTTCTCTTCATGAGTACGCGCTGAAACTTTTGGGAGATACAGACAGAACCTCTGATTTAAACCGCATCAAGCCTAACTGACCCTCTTTAGATTTGTGAGAATGACTGTTGGTCCACTAGGGATTACTGCATTTGCACCAGTTGGTTAGTCGCAAAAAACGTAAATATTAAAATAAGGTCAAATAACAATAGAAAAATGCGCAAAAAGAGGTGGGATCTTACGGTCAAAAATTAGGGTGTGACAGATGCCCCTATTTAAGTTCCTTCTATCCGGAGATATGGAGATCGAAATCTTCGTCTCGACGAGATAGGAGGGACTTAAATACAAACATTGCACGATTTTTTGGCCCTAAGATACCACCAAATGCATATGAAACGCAATGATATGAAAATGCAAGACAGAGGGTCCTATGGAGACATGATGCCATAGGAGTAAAAATTAGACACAACACGCGAAACAAAAGGAGCAGCAGACTCAAATGAAACGGGACTCCACGGGGAAGAGACAACAATCATTGGGGAATCTCCAAAAATAAAGATATACTACATAATACCAAGAAAAATAGTGACCTGGATAATGGGCGAGAACCTTGGAATTTAAGGATAACCTGCTACCAACAGGTGGTAGTTCAGACAATGGTAATAACCGAACGAACCTTCTTGATCGAAACAGAATTCCGCTTCTTAATTGAATGTGGTTGCCATTAACGGGTCTCGGTTTTCTTGAAATAACCCTCCCCAACGACTCATGATGTGTTTGCCATGAACGGGTCTCGGTTTTCTTGAAATAAACCTCCCCAACGACTCATGGTGTGTTTGCCATGAACGGGTCTCGATTTCTTGAAATGAACCTCCCCAACGACTCATGGTGTGTTTGCCATGAACAGGTCTCGGTTTTCTTGAAATAAACCTCCCCAACGACTCATGGTGTGTTTTCCATGAACGGGTCTCGGTTTTCTTGAAATAAACCTCCCCAACGACTCATGGTGTGTTTGCCATGAACGGGTCTCGATTTCTTGAAATGAACCTCCCCAACGACTCATGGTGTGTTTGCCATGAACAGGTCTCGGTTTTCTTGAAATAAACCTCCCCAACGACTCGTGGTGTGTTTTCCATGAACGGGTCTCGGTTTTCTTGAAATAAACCTCCCCAACGACTCATGGTGTGTTTGCCATGAACGGGTCTCGGTTTTCTTGAAATAAACCTCCCCAACGAGTCATGGTGTGTTTGCCATGAACGGGTCTCGGTTTCTACCCAAAATGATGAAAACTCGGGAGAGCATCTTCACAGGGGGATTTTAAAATGTCATTGTAGATTGTAGAACTTTAGCAGTAATTCAGAATGTATTGGAGATTGTAAAACTTCACCGAGGATCTTCGGAAGAGATGTAAGCCGGTTGATTTGCAAAATATGTCTTCTCAAATAAAGAGAGATCAAATGTAGTAGACTTCATCAAACTTCTCGGGAGAGATGCCATTTGATGGAAATAAACTTTGTGATAGACTCCTGGGGGAATGCGTTCCTGAGGAGTGTTTCTTGTTGTAGCTGTAAAAGCATGTATTCTTTGTAGTGTAAATTCTCAAATAAAGAGAACAGTTTGTAATGTCTTCGACGCATTTCTCTGACAGATTTCCAGAGGAATGCCTTTTGATGAATTGATAATCTTGATAAATCCACTATGGATGGACAAACTGTCTTAAAGAGACTGCCATTTTCCGTTTTGAAGGAGATCCTGATCAAAATGAATTGCTCAAATAAAGAGGGTGTTTGCAGTCCAGATATAAATTGTTGAGAAGTTTTGATGACGTTGTTGGAGAAATATCTGTCTTCGATAGTCGTCCTTAGAAAGAACCTCTCGGGTAGTAAAGTGCAAAATAAATGCACGCTTAATCCATATTTAAGCATTGGGGATGTCCATAATGTGATTTGCCAAGGACCAAAGTTCACTTCGGGAAATAACCGAAGAGAAACTGTCAAGCAAGACTCAACCATTGAGGTATGAACTCAGATGGGAATGTACGAAAACAACCGTCTTCCACGAGGATCAAACTCCATGGGGAAATAGAAGTGTTGAGCTCTTTCTGCCTAGGGCTGACAACTCTATCTGAAGGGATAAGACAAACCCAGTCACTCGGGGATACACAGCCCAAGTGACAGAACGAACAAACACAAGGATGCAAAAATGCAAATGCTAAGCTATCTATCTATATGTTGTGCGTATGCTAACAAAACCAACGGGCCAGAAACCAAAGTCCCAACTCAAGCTACATCTCCACAGATCAGTTACCTCTTGAGGGAAATCTCCACCTGTCTTGTACGGGGTATGACAAAAACTCCGTCTTCGTGGATGAAATAAATGTCCATGGGCATCCTCTTGTTATTCATATATTAAATAAACACAAGGTACTCTTTTAAAAGGAAATTATTCAGGATTTTGCCATCATGACGAAAATATTTAACGTGCCACAATTGGAAAAACTTCATTTATTAAAATGGTAGTCCTAAGCAAAATACTTCTTGACATCATCTATGTTCACGGGGCGGGTGATTTCTTCTCCGTCCATTGTGGCTAACATCAGAGCGCCTCCTGATAAGACCTTCTTTACCACATACGGCCCATCATAGTTCGGAGCCCATTTCCCTCTGGCATCAGTGAGGAAAGACTGGATCTTCTTGAGCACAAGGTCGCCTTCCTTGAATTCGCGGGGGCGAACCTTCTTGTCAAATGCCTTCTTCATCCTCTGTTGGTACAACTGCCCATGGCACAAGGCCGACATCCTCTTCTCTTCGATTAGGTTCAACTGATCATATCTGCTCTGGCACCATTCGACTTCTGATAACTTTGTTTCCATCAATATCCTCATGGAGGGAATCTCGACCTCTATCGGGAGTACAACTTCCATACCGTAGACAAGTAAAAAAGGAGTTGCCCTAGTTGATGTGCGTACCGAAGTACGATATCCATGTAGAGCGAATGGGAGCATTTCATGCCAATCTTTGTATGTGACTACCATCTTCTGAATTATCTTCTTAATGTTCTTGTTGGCGGCTTCAACAGTCCCATTCATTTTCGATCTGTAGGGAGAAGAATTATGATGCTCGATCTTGAATTATTCGCACAGTTCTTTCATCATACTATTATTCAAGTTGGACCCATTATCTGTAATAATCCTGCTCGGCACACCATATCTGCAGATGAGCTGATTCTTGATAAATTTGACAACCACATGTCGAGTTACGTTAGCATAACACGTAGCTTCGACCCACTTAGTGAAGTAGTCAATTGCCACTAGAATGAATCGATGTCCATTAGATGCCTTTGGTTCTATCATTCCAATCATATCGATTCCCCACATGGAGAATGGCCAAGGAGACGAGATA
>OZ012741.1:266425790-266535771 GCA_963859935.3 Lathyrus sativus
CTGTCTCTAGGGAGGCCTACGAGCAAGTTGTGAAAGAAAAAGAAGCCTTGATGAAGATCAATGAAGGGTTAGAGCAAGAACTAGCCCAGATACACAGTGAGAAAACAAGGCCGTGCATGCTTTCCAACAGCAGATTGAGCTAATGAACAGATTAGGGGCCGAGTTGACTGAGGAGAGGAAGAAGCGCGAGCGTCTGGGGCAAGAGTTCAGAAGCTCCCATGACATGCTGGAATCCAAAAGAAGGCACTCGACGCAGCTCACCGAGAGATCTCTTCTTGCAATAAGACTTGGAATGCCACGCTCACCAACAATAAGAAGAGGGAAGATAAGTTGAAGCAGCAAATTTCCGACCTCGAAGAGCAGTTGAAGTCCAGCGTCAAGAAGTGTGAAGAAGAAGTGATGACCCAGTATAGTCTCCAGAATGCACTGAACAAGGCCATCAAAGGCAGAGATGAAGCTGTGTCTCAGAAGCGTAAACTAGAGGACCGCTTCGGAGAAGGGGCATGAGAGGAAACTGATGAAGACGTGCGACGTGTTCTTAAGAAAAGAAACCAACTTGTTGAAGGGCTGCTTACCCGACCAAGTCATCCGGAGACCAAGAAGTTGCTAGAAGAGTACCAGACTTATGGGAGTGTTTGATCATTTCATGTAGTAACTTGTATACTTTATTTGCATAGTGCTGACCATCACCAGGATTGTTGGTTGAGGTCATGCCTTCTTATTGTACTCTCAGTGATATTGTATTCTTGGCTCATTGGTTCTCTGCAATATATGAGGCTTTCTGCGACTCAACTCCGATCTTTGTATTGCTAGCACTGTCACTGCACTAACACCTTCACACTAGAATCGGGGAATGAATTTCCCTAATGCACAGACATACACATTGCATTGCATTCATATTCATATTTGCATTACAGGTAATTATGGGATGATATCTTATTCCCTGCTCTGTACCAAGTATTTCCAGGATTGCAGATCAGCGCCCGCACAGATATCCCACTCGCACCAACTGTCGAAGAATCATGGATCAAATGCAGAACGAGATGCAAGATGTGCGCGAGAAGCTAGCTCTTTTTATGCAGACCATGGAAGCTATTGCAAAAGGTCAGGAGAATTTGCAAGCCATGGTGCAGCCTCTGTTGGTCAGAAACGCCGGTCATGGTAACGAGGATCATCAGTCTGTGCGAGTCGATATTGTGCATGGAGATGGCACTCCCACACCAGTGGCTCCACCTATAGTCAATACACCTGCTGCTAATGTCAACAACGCTGCCGCTGCTGGGAATGGTAACGTCGGAGTTGGGAACGAGACTGCTGTCCATAACGTTGGGCTTGGTGATGTCAACTTGGGTGATAATATGGGAGGCAACGACTTTGGCAATGCTGGATTCGGGTTCAACGATCAGGGATTCGATAACGCTGGGAAATATGGTTTCAATGCTCAAGGCTTTGGGCAAGATGGTTATGGTGTGGCCAATCAGGGTTACGGAGGTTTCGGAAATGGAAACGATGCTGGGTTAATGGCTTTTGGGCCTGCTGGAGTTGCTCAGGGGTACGGCAATAGAGGCCGAGGCCCGGTGATGAATCAGATTAGAGCTGGCCGCAATAATGTATATGATGGGTATGGAGCCGGGAATGGTATGTGGCAAGAAGATCAGCAGGAGGACGCTTTCTCCGGCGGAGGTTTCGAAGGGCCGATGGATGACTCCCAGAAGATCAGAATGCTAGAAGAGCAGATGAGGGGGGTCCTGAACCAAAGTGCTGTGGGCTTAAACATGGCAACAATGGGTCTGGTACCTAGCTTGAGGGTGCCAATCAAATTCAAAGCTCCTACGTTTGATAAGTATAAAGGGGACACTTGTCCGAAAGTGCACGTGCGGGCTTATTACAGAAAGATGGCGGCGTACTCAACTGATGAGAGAATGCTAATGCATTTCTTTCAAGATAGCTTGTCAGGTCCTTCCTTGGAGTGGTACATGGGGTTGGAGCCAACTAATATAAAGACATGGAAGCAACTGGCAGAGGCATTTGTAGCTCACTACAAGTATAACAGCGACTTGGCGCCCAATCGGGTCCAATTGACAGGGCTGTCTCAGAAGAAGGGTGAGAGCTTTAAAGAGTACGTGCAAAGATGGCGCGACATGGCTGCCAGGGTCCGTCCTCCTTTAGAAGACAAGGAAATGAATGACATGTTTATCGGGACGTTCACATGCATGTTTTATGACAAGTTGTTTCACGCCTCTTTGGCCAGTTTCTCAGATTTAATTCTGATGGGAGAAAAGATTGAAAATAACATTAAACAAGGCAGGTTCCAGGCTGAGGAATCAACTGCATCTGGCAGTAATAGGAAGGCTTTTGGTGGGCGCCGTCAGGGCGAGGCAAGCGCAGTATTTGGAGCCGAGGCCGAGGCAAAGGAAGAGGTCGGAACCAATATCATCATCCGCAGCAGGTGGCGAGTGTTACTATTCATATCAACAACAACAACCTTTTCAGCAGCAGCCAATGCAACAACAACAGCAACAGCAGCAGCAGCAGCAGCCACAGCAGGCTCAGCGAAGATTCCAGGGTGGTAAACCAAGGAGAGTATTTGAGAAGCCTCCCTCAACGTACACAGATTTGTTGCAGACATTGTTGGGTTTGAACCTGGTAGAGAAGAGAACTCTGGCATCGATAACGGAACTCCTCCGTATGGTTATGATGCAAGCAGGCACTGTGAGTTCCACTCTGGGGCTCCGGGCCACGATGTAGAGGTTGCCATGCTTTTAAGCATGTTGTACAGGATCTCTTGGACAATAAAGCTATCAATTTCGGAACGGCAGGTCCGAATATAGTGCAGAAGCCCATGCCTAATCACGGGGCAAATGCCATTCTGACTGAGGAAGGGTTGAATCTGATTATGAACGTCGACGATTTAAAGACGCCGCTGAGCGAGATAAAAAGCATATTGTTGCAAGGGGGTGTTTATCCAGGATGTGACGAGTATTGCTTAGAATGCTGGACCCTAGCTGGGGGGTGTGATGATTTGAAGAAAGGCATTCAGGCTTTAATGGATGGAGGCACATTGCAGTTTGACCGAGCAGCAATTGAAGAGCCTGCAGGGGCAGTAGCAGATAATCATAGTGATGTGGCCACTGTAACGATTCCTCGAAAGACAATCACTATAACAGCACCGGTTCAGCAACCGCCGATCACCATAACGAAGGTCGAACCAATCCCGTACGAGAGCACCAAAGCAGTCCCATGGTCATATGGGTTGGAAGTGTATTGTGACGGAATAAAGATTGGTGTTAACAAGCAGCCAGCCGAGACTGTGGACAACGTTGTTGGTTCAGGAGGTATGACAAGGAGTGGTAGGATCTTCATGTCGCCTGAGGTGGAGGCCGAAAGACTGGCAAAGGGGAAAGGGAAGATGGTTGAAAATGTCCCAGTGCAGGCAAACGAAAAAGCATCGGCATCGAAAGATGTAGAAGAGTTCATGGGCTTGATTCGAAAAAGTGATTATAAGATTGTGGAGCATTGTTGCACCCTAAAATTTGCCCAACCTTTCTTCACTTGGTTTATGTTTCAATATCATTAGCATTTGCATGTACCTAGTCTACTCATCTGCATAGCATAAGCATAACAAGTCATCCAACAGGGGACCAAGCATTATTCTCATCTCTATGAGCCTATCAAGAGGTTATTATTCTAATTCAATCTCATTCAAGTCATCAGAAAGAATTTGAAAGCTGAGAAGTCAATGGATCAAGCAGGGCTTCTAGCTCCTATCTGAGGGTGTCTGAGGATCAATAAGTAAGTTGTGAGCTGTGGATGGAGCATGGATAGTATGTGGGCATCATGGGAGACTTAGAAAGTCATTTGGAGAAGGAGACAAGTCATTGGTGTAGTCACAAGAGCTGTGGATGAAGACAGTCAACTAGGGTTTATCTGGGGTCAACTATGGGTCAACTCTAGGTCAATTGAATGATTGCAAGGCATTAAGGGCTATTGGAGAGATGTGGGGTTCCTCATTTGACATGAATAATAAGGATATGGTGTTGTGCTAAGAAGAAATCAAGAGAAATCAAGGAGAAGAGGAGTTTCTAAATTAGGGTTTCTGTGTAAAATCCCCTAGTTTAGGTCAAATTTCCAAGCAAGATAAGTCAAAATGCAAGCTTCAAATGGATCCTTGGCCAACATGAAACTTGTATAGGATCGCAAGACCTTTAATTTGAGTGGTGGAAGACATCAAGGAGATTTATAGAACTCAAGTTATGGTCCTTGCAAGTTACAGGTCATCTGAGGTATCTGAAATTTTGTCTGTGAAAGTGACTTGACTTCCAAGCAATTTTTACCCCTCAAGGAGATTTCAAATGAATTTCTGGTCAACATAAGAGTTGTTCCTCATTGTCTTATATTTCTAGAATGGTATAGTATGCCTTCATATTATTTGTGGAACTCTACTTATGGTCTTGGCAAGCAAAGGGTATTTTGGTCATTTGAGAATTATAGGTCATTTCAAGCCTATGCCCAAAACTCATACAAGGAAGCTTCAAATGGAAAACTTTACAAAATCAAACTTGTTCCAAATGACATTTTGAGTCTAGAAAAGTGACCATTAGAGATTGGAAAGATTCATAGCACAAGGTTTCAAAATTGTTGGATTTAATGAATAAAAATGACTTAAAAAAATGAGATTTTTCATATTTTGGCCAAATGAGGTGAAATTATAGGTCATTTTGAATGGAAAGATCATTTTGAGAACATTGGCTAAAGTAGAATTTTGAGCTTGGTTCACATTTTGGGAGTTATTCAAGGTTACTTATCATGGAAGAAACATAAGCCAAATCCAAGGGAAATCACACATGGGAAGTTTCTCCAAGTTTCTAGGAGGTTCTAATGACATGTATATATTGAATGGAGAGGGTTCATGCCATGGTTGGTGATCACATTTACTCAAAGCCACAAGTTTCACACACTTTCTCTCATTTGCAAAAGCTTCTCAAAAACTCTCAAACTATCATCAATTTCCACCATTCTTGATCTGTTCTTCATCATCATCATCCATAGATCACAATTCATGAAATCATGTGGTAGAATTGAGGTGGATTCGAGCTGTGCAAGTTCACCATTCAAGAAGCAAAAATTTTGGAATTGCAAGATCCAAGAGGTTTGAGTCATATTTGTTGCATACAGAAGTCATCATCAATTTCATTGACCAGTTTTCCATCACTTCAAGCTTTGGATCCAGAGGTTTTGGTAGCTGTTTTCTTCATTGTGCACCAAGTAAGTTTTCATTCGAATTGCATGCTTTGGTTAGAATTTCTAGGTTTTGATAGCATAGAAAGGTTAAGGTAGGGTAGATGACTGAGTTTGGTGAGTTTGGAGAGCTTTCATGGAGTTTGGTCATGGAGTGCAAGAACTGTTGAAGCTTGTAACCATTAGGATATTGCACGAAAATCTTGATGGAATAGCATGTTATGATCAGCATGAGTTGTAGATGAGTTTAGGACAAGAATTGGTGAGCTTTGGAGAAGTGGATGACAGGTATTAATGGTGGTTTGCAACTGTTATTCTCTTCGAATTGGTTTATTGAGTGGGTGTTAGGAAGATTTATTGTCATGGCTGGGTAGAGGGGAGTTTATAGAACAACTTTGCTTTTGGAATGGTGTGCTTTCATGGAGAGATGGGAGAGAACAGAGGAGGAGAAGTGCGTGCATGGTGAAGGAAGGTTCAGAAACCCTAGGGTTTCTAAGGTTGAAGACAACCTTCTGGTCGTTGGATCCTCGCTTTGACCTTGACCTGGCTCCCAAACCAACGGCCACGATTGAGCTAAAAAATGGAGGGAAGTTTAAATGATGAAACGCCCCGTTTCATTTAAGTTTTCTGAATGGGCTTTGGACTCTCATGCTAATGACACCCCCAGATGAAGGCCCAATCCCAATTATGCCTGAATTAATTACTATCTGCACAGTTTACGTTTTTTAATTTTTTGTTTAAATTCTGAGTGCAACTGGGCCTAGTGCCCATTGCTATGCGCGCCCCCCACTTTTCAAGCCCATCAAGATTTGAACTGGGCGCCCTTGCTATTCAGACCCCCTGCCCCATTTATTTCTATTTTGTGATTTTCTTTTCTTTTATATTTTTCTCATCTTCAAAAAAATCATAACAAATCATAAAATGCTTATTTTTCATTGGTTCTTTTTGCACATTACTCATAATTTTGTCAAGAAAAATATCATACAAAAAAATTCATATTTCATTTTATTTTAATATTTTTGGCATATTTTTCTTTTAAATAGGTGTAAATATCATTTAGTTTGATACATGAATTTGTTGATTTTTGTTCTAATAGATGCTTTAGTATTTTTAATCATTCTTTTTAGGTTGATTAGTTTAGATATGTATCTTGAATATAGGATTTAATTCCCAATTTTAGAAATTAATTTTAGGTGATTAGTTTAGGTGTGAATAACATGAACAAAATTAGGGTTTAAGTGATGACTTAGGAGAATTGAATCATTTCCCTTAGGATTTAGAGATTGTACATTTTAGATATGGGGCTATAGGGACTATGGGTAGTTATTAGATCCCTTAGAAATTATTAGGATTCCCCTACTGCTATTAATACTATCTGTATTTGTTTGACTGGTGTGGTGTGCCCTCTCTGGGGGATTATGATTTGGCTGTGTGGGTATTGGGATTGCTTGGGGACTGGGAGAGCTGAAGACTTGTGATGATGAAGCCATTGGAGATCCAGAGCTTGAAGACCAACTTCCAGAGTTGATGAAGAGATTCCTGCTAGCAGCTGTTGAGGAGATTAGGGTTTAGGAGCTAGGCAGAGCTCTAGAATAGAAAGCTTGATTCTCAAACATGGAAGGCCTTGACTGCCTCCATTCCTCTCTGTGATGCAGAGTTTCTCTAAGACACTCACCCCCTTCCTTTGGAAGGCTTGGGGCTACTGTCTAAGGGATAGAACTCTTGAGAGAAAATGTCTTATGTGTTAGTAGCAGTTGGTTTGCCACCCTTGGTGGTCAACTAAGTGCTTAACACCCAATTCACTCTTGTGATTGATCCCTCAGCTTGGAGGATAGGACTTGAAGAAAAGCCCTTGTAGACTGAAGATTGATGACAAAGACCTTGCTTGAAGGCTGTGGAGATGGGGATTGGTGCTGGCTGAAGCTTGTAGCTGTCTGGAGATGACTTGAAGATAAGTGTTGATGCAGAGCTGCTGTGGCTGTTTATTTTTCTAGTTGTTATTCATTTCTGATGTATTGATTGGTTTTCTGGACTGTATTGTTTGCTGTTTAACCTGTTGGGTTGAAAGTGAAGTCTGTTCACTTTTGCCTATTGTTTTCTAGGTTCGAGGTTGAGTGGGACTCCCTTGCCTCGCTTGTATTGTTGCATCCATGCATTTTACCGCTTTACTGTATATATCTGCTATTGTTTCTGTTTCCGTCTATTCCCTTAGGATCTCTGTTTCTCTCTGCGCAAGAGAGGAGCATGATAGACTTTAAGTCTTAACCCATGCATGATAACATTAGGTTAGTTTGATTCCCTTTTCAACCGTAGGTTAGAGTTTTGTCTCTTCTTTCTCAGAACAAACAGAAAAACACAATAAATATTTCAAATACAATAAAAGACACTTCTTCCGTAAAAGAATGTGAACTCATCAAAACGTCGTTTTTATCCGCTGGGACTGTTAATCAGAAAACCCTTTTTCAGAAGGAATAAAATCAACCAAGACAAACTTGTGTCGTACGTGGCCCGAACTACGTTTGCTCTGATCTTTCATGCTGTATGAAAGTACGTAGGCATGGGATGCGATATCCTAGCGAGCAACCTTCCCCTCCTTTCCCGTAGGTAGGCGAACTACGTTGACTCTGATTTCTCGTTCCAGACGAGAATACGTAGGCATAAAGTGCGACACTTTGCCGAGTCATTTTATTTTCATTTTATTTTTCTTTTAACCCTTGAACTTTAGTTTAGATAGAATAACAATCCATACCCGAAAACAAGCGTGGATCCCGTCGAGTACGACGGACGTGAGGGGTGCTAATACCTTCCCCTTGCGTAACCGACTCCCGAATCCAGGTTTTGGTTGCGACGACCATACCTTTCCCGTGTTGTGCGAGGTTTACTCTGGGCGTTTCCTTTCCCTCCGTTGGGATAAATAACGCACGGTGGCGACTCTTCTGTTCAGCCGGCACCGATTTTCGCAGTAGCGACAGCTGGCGACTCTGCTGGGGATCCAACGTCCCCTGGCTGCTAAGGACTGCGATAGTTCTTATGCATTTGGGATCCAACATCCCTTAAGAGAGTCAATCCTAACGCTTGTTTTCCCGTCGAGGATTTTGTATGGATTTATATTTCTGACCTTTATTTCCAGCATTATATATTGATTATTATTGCTGTATGGGGGTGTGACGGGTGTTCTGATATTGAGTGAGAAGCCGGACCTGGGCTTGAGTGCACCTAGACTTAGAGTAGAGATTAGTGGGCGCGCACGTGCTTTGCATGTCCTAGTGTTCCGCGAAATCTACACTCAGACGAGGTTCTTCTGGTTGGCCTCCTGTCCTGCCCTTTGGGTGGCTCGGGTTGCTGGTTAGTTGGATTGTCGACTCTGGGGACCGATCATTTGGAAGTTGGCTAAGTGAGGCCTCTTCAGGATTTGATGATGCCACTCCTTCTGGGAATCGTATCATCAACCCTGAAAGTCTGTGACGCCGACGACCGCATAGGATGCCATACCTTTGTCAGTTACTAGGACATCCACCCGTGAGAGGGTTTGGGGTTATGCAGGTAACTAGACCTTCAGATACCGGTTATTTCTTGATCAGAGATCCTGGGTATTTATGGAGAGTTATGAGGTCTGTCAGAGACCATTTGGGGATGTGTTATGAGGTCTGTCAGAGACCAGTTGAAGAGTTCTGAGGTCTGTCAGAGACCTATTGGACTTATGATTTGAGGTCTATCAGAGACCAGTCAGAGTCATGCTGTGGGTCTGTCAGAGACCATTGTTGGAGCTTTGTTTTAGGTCTATCTGAGACCAGGGTTTGAGGACTTCTAGAGAGTCTATCTGAGACTTCTTGATATGGTTCAGGCTATTCAGCTACGGCATTTGGTCCCTGTTGCATGTCACTTGCATTGCATTGTTCGCATACTCATCATCATTGCATCCTACTAACGTGTGTCTGTGCTGCAGGTGCATTTGCATTCCCCCGGTTCTAGTGTCTGGACTTCTGAGTATTGATCATGGCTGGTTTGAGGATGACCGTTGCGTACAAGCTACCTATCCCTGATATTACTCCACTCTTGGGTCTGATTTCTCTTGCAGATAAGGATGTCCGTAGAAGCTTCAGGCAGAGTTACGGACGGCTGTTGAGTTTAGTTCACAGGTCTACTGATGATGAATTGAATGGGCTGTACACCTTAATGCAATTATATGACCCGACTTTGAGATGTTTCACGTTTGCGGACTTTATCTTGGGGCCTACCATGGAGGAGTATGTAGAGTTTACTGAGCTGCCAGTTCAGAATGCAGTTCCTTTTATTCACTCAGCCGCTAAACCCAAGTTGGAGGATTTAGCCAAGGCCCTGCATATGAATCCTTCTGAGTTGTTGATGACTGCATGGCGAGGGGTTCCGGATTTTTCTCTTCAGTTTCTGGTTGGTAAGGCTCAAGAGTACGCCAAGAATGGGTGTTGGGTGGTCTTTAACGCTATTTTGGCCCTCTGCATTTATGGGATAATGTTGTTCCCTAACTTCCCAAACTTCGTGGACATGGATGCATTTCATCTATTTGCTGCTGGTAACCCCGTACCAACGCTGATCGGGGACTTTTACCATTCGATGCACTACAGGAATGAAAACAGGAGAGGCAAGAACGTCTCTTGTTGCGTACCTTTGCTGTATATGTGGTTCAAGAGTCATCTTCCCATGAAGGGATCTTTTGTGGAGAGTGCAACCACCGCTAGCTGGTCAGCGCGCCTGATGAGGCTATCTTCTGAAGACGTTGAGTGGTTTGATCGAGACCTGCTAGGGGCTGAGCTTATATTCAGTTGTTTTGGGTACCCTAATGTGCCGTTGATAGGAAGAAAAGGGTGTATCAACTACAACCCATCCCTGTTGGTCCGTCAGTTCGGATATGCGCTGAAGAACCCGCCAAAGGAGGAAGAAGTACAGGAATCTCTGTACTTCACCGGAGACGTGAAGGGGGAGTTATTAGCCAAGCTGCAGCATGCCTGGACGCGTATTAACCGAAGAGGGAAGTCGTTGTTAGGGAAGAATGACTGTCAGGCCTATGCACCTTACAGGGTTTGGATCCAGGAGAGAGCCAGTCAGTTGCGGATGCCGTTTCCAGATGCACCAGCCCTTATTCCTATTCCGGTAGAAGAACCAACTACTGTTTCTAGGGAGGCATATGAGTAAGTTGTGAAAGAAAAAGAAGCCTTGATGAAGATCAACGAAGGGTTAGAGCAGGAGCTAGCCCAGATACGCAGTGAGAAAAATAAGGTCGTGCATGCTTTCCAACAACAGATTGAGCTAATGAACAGACTAGGGGCCGAGTTGACTGAAGAGAGGAAGAAGCGCGAACGTCTGGGGCAAGAGTTCAGAAGCTCCCATGACATGCTGGAATCCAAAAAGAAGGCGCTCGACGCAGCACACCGAGAGATCTCTTCTTGCAATAAGACTTGGAATGCTACGCTCACCAGCAATAAGAAGAGGGAGGATAAGTTGAAGCAGCAAATTTCCGACCTCGAAGAGCAGTTGAAGTCCAGCATCAAGAAGTGTGAAGAAGAAGTGATGACCCGGTATAGTCTCCAGAATGCACTAAACAAGGCCATCAAAGGCAGAGATGAAGCTGTGTCTCAGAAGCGTAAACTAGAGGATCGCTTCGGAGAGGGGGCATGGGAGGAAACTGCTGAAGACGTACGACATGTTCTCAAGAGAAGAAACCAACTTGTTGAAGGGCTGCTTGCTCGACCAAGTCATCCAGAGACCAAGAAGTTGCTAGAAGAATACCAGACTTATGAGAGTGTTTGATCATTTCATGTAGTAACTTGTATGCTTTATTTGCATAGTGCTGACCATCACCAAGATTGTTGGTTGAGGTCATGCCTTCTCTTTGTACTCAGTGATATTGTATTCCGGGCTTATTGGTTTCTCTGCAATATATGAGGCTTTCTGTGATTCAACTCCGATCTTTGTATTGCTAGCACTGTCATTGCACCGGCATCTTCACACTAGAATCGGGGAATGAATTTCCCTAATGCACAGACACACACATTGCATTACATTCATATTCATATTGCATTACAGGTAATCTTTGGATGGTGTCTTATTTCATGCCCTGTACCAGGTACTTTCCAGGATTGCAGATCAGCACCCGCACCGCTATTCCACTCGCTCCAACTGTCGAAGAATCATGGATCAAATGCAGAACGAGATGCAAGATGTGCGCGAGAAGCTAGCTCTCTTTATGCAGACCATGGAAGCTATTGCAAAAGGTCAGGAGAATTTGCAAGCTATGGTGCAGCCTCTGTTGGTCAGAAACGCCGGTCACGGTAACGAGGATCATCAGTCTGTGCGAGTTGATACTGTTCAGGGAGAGGGCACTCCCACGCCAGTGGCTCCACCTGTAGTCAATATACCTGCTGCTAATGTCAACAACGCTACCGCCGCTGGGAACGGTAACGTCGGAGTTGGGAACGAGACTGCTGTCCATAACGTTGGGCTTGGTGATGTCAACTT
This sequence comes from Lathyrus sativus, assembly GCA_963859935.3. Classification (NCBI taxonomy): domain Eukaryota; kingdom Viridiplantae; phylum Streptophyta; class Magnoliopsida; order Fabales; family Fabaceae; genus Lathyrus; species Lathyrus sativus. The sequence goes on from OZ012741.1 coordinate 266,437,524, forward strand.
GGGTGATAATATGGGAGGCAACGACTTCGGCAATGCTGGATTCGGGTTCAACGATCAGGGATTCGATAACGCTGGGAAGTATGGTTTCAATGCTCAAGGCTTTGGGCAAGATGGTTACGGGGTGGCCAATCGGGGTTACGGAGGTTTCGGAAATGGAAACGGCGCTGGGTTAATGGCTTTTGGGCCTGCTGGAGGTGTTCAGGGATACGGCAACAGAGGTCGAGGCCCGGTGATGCATCAGATTAGAGCTGGCCACAATAATGAATATGATGGGTATGGAGCTGGGAATGGCATGTGGCAAGAGGATCAGTAGGAGGACGCTTTCTCCGGCGGAGGCTTCGAAGGGCCGATGGATAACTCCCAGAAGATCAGAATGCTAGAAGAGCAGATGAGGGGAGTCCTGAACCAAAGTGCTGTGGGCTTAGACATGGCAACAATGGGCCTGGTACCTGGCTTGAGGGTGCCAATCAAATTCAAAGCTCCTATGTTTGATAAGTATAAAGGGGACACCTGTCCGAAAGTGCACGTGCGAGCTTATTACAGAAAGATGTCTGCATATTCAACTGATGAGAGAATGCTAATGCATTTCTTTCAAGATAGTCTGTCAGGCCCTTCCCTAGAGTGGTACATGGGGTTGGAGCCAACTAATATCAAGACATGGAAGCAATTAGCAGAGGCATTTGTAGCTCACTACAAGTATAACAGCGACTTGGCGCCCAATCGGGTCCAATTGATAGGGCTGTTTCAGAAGAAGGGTGAGAGCTTTAAAGAGTACGCGCAAAGGTGGCGCGATATGGCTGCCAGGGTCCGTCCTCCTTTAGAAGACAAGGAAATGAACGACATGTTCATCGGCACGTTCACAGGCATGTTTTATGACAAGTTGTTTCACACATCTTTGGCTAGTTTCTCAGACTTGATTCTGATGGGAGAAAAGATTGAAAACAACATTAAGCAAGGCAGGTTCCAGGCTGAGGAATCAGCTGCATCTGGCAGTAATAGGAAGGCTTTTGGTGGGCGCCGTCAGGGCGAGGCAAGCGCAGTATTTGGAGGCCGAGGCAGGGGTCGAAACCAATATCATCAGCCGCAGCAGGTGGCGAGTGTTACTATTCCATATCAACAACAACCGTTTCAGCAGCAGCCAATGCAACAACAACAGCAGTAGCAGCAGCAGCCGCCTCAGCAGGGGGCACAGCAGGCTCAGCGAAGATTCCAGGGTGGTAAACCAAGAAGAGTATTTGAGAAGCCTCCCTCAACGTATGCTGATTTGTTGCAGACATTGTTGGGTTTGAACCTGGTAGAGAAGAGAACTCTGGCACCGATAACGGGAACTCCTCCGTATGGTTATGATGCAAGCAGGTACTGCGAGTTCCACTCTGGGGCTCCGGGCCACGATATAGAGGGTTGCCATGCTTTTAAGCACGTTGTGCAGGATCTTTTGGACAATAAGACTATCAATTTCGGAACGGCAGGTCCGAATATAGTGCAGAAACCCATGCCTAATCATGGGGCAAACGCCATTCTGACTGAGGAAGGGTTGAATCTGATTATGAAGGTCGACGATTTAAAGACGCCGCTGAACGAGATAAAAAGCAGATTGTTGCAAGGGGGTGTTTATCCAGGATGTGACGAGTATTGCCTAGAATGCTGGACCCTAGCTGGGGGGTGTGATGATTTGAAGAAAGGCATTCAGGCTTTAATTGACGGCGGCACATTACAGTTTGATCAAGCAGCAACTGAAGAGCCTGCAGGGGCAGTAGCAGATGATCAGAGTGATGTGGCCACTGTAACGATTCCTCGGAAGACAATCACTATTGCAGCACCGGTCCAGCGACCACCGATCACCATAACTAAGGCCGGACCGATCCCGTACGAGAACACGAAAGCAGTCCCATGGTCATATGGGTTGGAGGTGTATTGTGACGGGATAAAGATTGATGTTAATAAGCAGCCAGCCGAGACTGTAGACAACGTTGTTGGTTCAGGAGGTATGACAAGGAGTGGTAGGATCTTTATATCACCTGAAGTGGAGGCCGAAAGACTAGCGAAAGGAAAGGGGAAGATGGTGGAGAATGTCCCAGTACAAGCAAGCGGCAAAGAAGCGGCATCGAAAGACGCAGAAGAGTTCATGCACTTGATTCGAAAAAGCGATTATAAGATTGTGGAGCATCTGCAACAGACGCCATCCAAGATATCTATCCTGTCGTTGCTACTATGTTCTGAAGCTCACAGAAATGCTTTGCTGAAGGTCCTGGATACTTCCTTTGTACCCCAAGACGTCTCCGTGAATCAGCTGGAAGGAGTGTTGGCACATGTGAATGCAGGCCACAGCTTGGGCTTTATTGACTTCGATTTGACCCCGAAAGGGAGAGATCATAATATGGCGCTGCACATATCTGTCGAATGTAGAGGATCAGTAATGTCGCATGTATTGGTCGACACCGGATCGTCTTTGAATGTGCTGCCCAAGAAGGCGATGATGAAGCTAGATGTCAGGGGAATCCTGTGCATGCCCAGTGACTTGGTAGTCAGAGCGATTGATGGCACGCGAAGAACAGTCTTTGGATCGATAACATTGCCTCTACAGGTGGGGCCGGAGGTATTTGCGACCGAATTTTATATCATGGATATACAGCCCGCATATAGCTGCCTGCTCGGAAGACCCTGGATTCATGGGGCTGGGGCAGTCACGTCTACCCTGCATCAGAAGTTGAAATATATGGTCGGAGACAGCGTAGTCACCGTATGCGGAGAAGAAGACATCCTGGTCAGCCATCTGTCGTCATTTAAATATGTGGAGGTCGACGGAGAGATCCACGAAACACCCTGCCAGGCATTTGAAGGGTTGCGTATCAAGGACAAAGGTCCCGGGCCGAGCAAGGTGTCAGAGATAGCCGTCTCGTCGTATAAAGAAGCTCAATCTCTGGTGGAGGCAGGAGAAGCAAAGGGCTGGGGCAAAGTGCTGGATATCCCTGTGAAGATGGACCGATTCGGGCTGGGGTACCAACCGTCGTCATCAACTCCTGCTGTGGGGGCACCCCGTTTCAGAGGGCCAATAACCATCTCTGCCAGTGGAGTATGTCATGAAACCATCAATGCTGCTTCGGAGTCTGACGAAGGAGACAGTGACTGTGATATGGATGCCTGGATTCAGCCAAGCACGCCAGGACAGGGACTGTGCAACTGGTCTATTCAGGAGCTTGTTCCTGTGACTCTTAAACAGTAATGCTTTGCTTTATTAATTGTTGAATAATCTGATGTCTTGCCCGGGGCATCGTGATTTGCTTAGGGCTGTGTTGTTATGAACATTGCGTGTTAATCATTAAATAAATGGTGTTTTTCATGTGCAAATACTGTAATCTCTGTCTTTCTTGTTTTGTATTTTTCAATAAAATGGCAACGTGGTTATTCGCTTTATACGCATTTTAAAGCACTTAACCATTCCTTTTGCAAGATAACATTTTCAGATGACATCCTTGAACCACCTATGACTCGTCCCGACTTTGAGCACTCGGTATTTCAGGCCGAAGAAGAGGTTGTCGAAGATAGTGACGTTCCTGAAGAACTGTCTTGGTTGGTGAAGCAAGAGGAAAGAGCCATTCTGCCTCACGAAGAGGTCATCGAAATTATCAACTTGGGGTCGGAAGGGGTTGAGAAGAATATTCGTATCGGGGCCGCCCTGCAGGGCGATATCAAGCGAAGACTGGTTGAAATGCTCCGAGAGTATAGTGATATATTCGCTTGGTCGTATGAAGATATGCCAGGGCTCGATACAGATATGGTTGTGCACTGTCTGCCACTGAAAGAAGAATGCCCACCGGTCAAACAAAAGCTTCGTAGAACTAGACCAGACATGGCAGTAAAGATCAAAGAGGAAGTTCAAAAACAGTGGGACGCTGGTTTCTTGGCTGTGACAAAATATCCCTCATGGGTTGCTAACATTGTACTAGTGCCAAAGAAGGACGGCAAGGTTCGGATGTGCGTGGATTATAGGGATTTGAATAAAGCAAGCCCAAAGGACGATTTTCCACTTCCTCATATCGATGTGCTAGTTGATAATACTGCTCAATACTCCGTGTTCTCCTTCATGGATGGCTTCTCAGGCTATAATCAGATTAAAATGGCGCCATAGGATATGGAGAAGACTACTTTCATAACACCTTGGGGAACATTTTGTTATAAAGTGATGCCCTTCGGACTGAAGAATGCTTGGGCAACGTATCAGCGTGCAATGACGACTCTTTTCCATGATATGATGCATAAAGAGATCGAAGTTTATGTTGATGATATGATTGCCAAATCCCAGACGGAGGAAGAGCATCTGGTGAATCTGCTGAAGTTATTTAAAAGGCTTAGGAAGTTCAGGCTGAGACTGAACCCTAATAAATGCACCTTCGGGGTGAGATCGGGTAAGCTGCTGGGGTTTATCGTAAGTGAAAGAGGAATAGAGGTCGATCCTGCTAAAATAAAAGCGATTCAAGAAATGCCGACGCCTAAAACAGAGAAAGAGGTGCGCGGGTTTTTAGGGAGGTTGAACTACATCGCTCAGTTCATATCTCACCTAACTGCTACGTGTGAACCATTATTCAAGCTGTTAAAGAAAGATCAAGCTGTAACATGGAACGAAAACTGTCAAAAGGCGTTCGATAAAATAAAGCAGTATTTGCAGGAGCCTCCTATTTTGATACCCCCAGTGGCAGGGAGACCCTTGATTATGTATTTGACAGTTCTTGAGGGAAGCATGGGTTGTGTTCTCGGTCAACACGACGAGACAGGAAGAAAAGAGCATGCGATCTACTACTTGAGTAAGAAATTTACAGATTGTGAATCTCGATACTCAATGCTTGAGAAAACTTGTTGCGCGCTAGCCTGGGCCGCCAAGCGTTTGAGGCAATACATGCTGAATCATACAACCATGCTCATCTCGAAGATGGATCCTATCAAATATGTATTCGAAAAGCAGGCGTTGTCAGGGAGAATTGCCCGTTGGCAGATGGTCTTGACTGAATATGACATCCAATATGTCTCGCAAAAGGCTATAAAGGGGAGTGTGCTGTCTGAGTATCTGGCGGAGCAGCCTATTGAAGATTACCAATCGATGAGGTTTGATTTTCCTGACGAGGATATCATGTACCTAAAGATGAAAGATTGTGAAGAGCCGTTGCCAGACGAAGGACCAGAATTGGGCGCCAAATGGAAGATGATATTTGACGGAGCTGTGAATGCTTACGGTAGAGGAATAGGGGCAATCATCACTATGCCACACGGGTCGCACATCCCGTTTACTTCCCGATTGACCTTTTCCGTCACCAATAATGAAGCCGAATACGAAGCTTGTATAATGGGGCTTGAGGAAGCCATTGATTTGCGAATCAAGCATCTGGACGTATACGGAGACTCAGCTCTGGTGGTGAATCAGATCAAAGGAGAATGGGAGACGCGTCAGCCCAACTTGATACATTACATGAACTATGCAAGGAGATTGTTGCCTTTCTTTGACAAGGTTGAGTTGCATCACGTACCGCGGGCAGAGAATCAAATGGCTGACGCTCTCGCCACTTTGTCTTCCATGTACAAAGTCAACTTCTGGAACGAGGCTCCCAGAATCATTATCTCTCGGCTGGACAGACCAGCTTTCGTATTTGCTATTGATGAAGCATCCGACGACAAACCGTGGTATTTTGATATCCTTAATTTTCTGAAGAATAAAGAGTATCCGGCTGGGGCATCCAGTCAAGATCAGAAGACGCTCAGGAGATTAGCGGGTAATTTCTATTTGAATCCGGATGGCGTCTTATACAGAAAAAACCACGACTTGGTGCTGTTGCGTTGTGTGGACGAGAAAGAGGCGAAGTTGCTCATGGAGGAAATACATGAGGGTACCTTTGGTACGCATGCTGGCGGGCATGCTATGACGAGAAAGCTGCTGCGGGCAGGTTAATTTTGGCTGACTATGGAAACTGATTGTTTCAAGTTTGCGAGGAAGTGCCACAAGTGCCAAATCTATGCTGATAAGATCCATGTGCCTCCGAGTCCTCTGAATGCGATGTCATCGCCATGGCCATTCTCGATGTGGGGAATCGATATGATTAGAAAGATCGAGCCGACAGCTTCTAACGGGCACCGTTTCATTCTGGTAGCAATCGATTACTTCACCAAGTGGGTGGAAGCGGTGTCTTATGCAAACGTAACTAGGCAAGTGGTGGCTAGATTCATCAAGAGAGATATCATTTGCCGATATGGGATCCCCGAGCGGATAATCACGGACAACGGTTCAAACTTAAACAACAAAATGATGAAGGAGCTCTGTCAGAATTTCAAGATCGAACATCACAACTCCTCCCCTTACCGACCCAAGATGAATGGCGCTGTCGAAGCGGCCAATAAAAATATCAAGAAGATCGTTCAGAAAATGGTGGTGACCTTTAAGGATTGGCATGAGATGCTACCTTTCGCTTTGCACGGTTATCGTACGACGGTACACACATCAACCGGGGCAACCCCGTTCTCGTTAGTATACAGAATGGAAGCGGTATTACCATTGGAAGTTGAGATCCCTTCCCTGAGGGTATTGCGAGACGTTCAGCTAGACGAGGCAGAATGGTTGAAAGACAGGTTGAACCAACTGAGTTTGATGGACGAGAAGAGGCTAGCTTCTCTAGCATATGGTCGTTTGTACCAGAGCCGAATGAAGAAAGCATATGATAAGAAGATACATCCGCGGAGCTTTCAGACGGGCGACCTTGTGCTGAAAAGGATTCTCCCGCCGCAAGCAGATCATAGGGGCAAGTGGACCCCCAACTAGGAAGGGCCATATGTTGTCAGGAAAGTCTTTTCAGGAGGGGCTTTATTGTTGTCCACCATGGACGGTGAAGACTTTACGTCGCCTGTGAATTCGGACGCAGTTAAAAAATACTTTGCTTGAAATTGACCCGCTGGACAGAAAAAAGAGAGTCCAGGCAAAAATGGGGCATCCTGGCGAACCAAAAACAGAATGAAAGGTTCGGGCAAAAGTTAGGGATAAAATTGAAAAAATGTACACCCGCGAAGTTGAAAACCTACATTGGGCGGCTTCGGCAAAAAGGGGTATCCCGGTGAACTGAAAACCCGTAAAGGGCGGTTCACGCAAAAGTTAGGGATTTGAAAAGCAAATGACTGCGGTCTTAATTTGATATTACGGTGAGCATCAGTGCGGGAGAACATACCTGAGGGGTCGATTATCAGATACAACCTCTTCGGAAGTGTGGATACCGGGAAAGCATTAGAGTCGGGCGAGTCATAGGAGGATCAGTTTATGGTGTTCGTCTGCATCCCGTTGCCGACATGTGTACAAAATTTAATTTGTCAAAATATTTATGCTTCCTGTGCATACTTGTATATCTGCTCTGCGTAGCTTCCTCTTTTCAGGAGTTACATCCCGTGTACAAAAAAAATCCCGCCCATTCAGGGGCCCAATCAATAAAATATGTTATTCAGTACTTGATGCTGGTTCTTTACTGTTTTGTGCATGATAAAACGCCTAAGTTTACTGAAACTAGCAGGTGTATAACATCACTGGCCCTTGCCAACAATTGCTAAAGCTTTGAATTAACTGAAAATAACGTCACTAACCTGAATTGATTTGGTTGCATAGGCTTGTCCTGTCTTGTTTGTGTTGTTGCAGGTTTCGTAGCCGTATGAGGAAGACGATCAAAAGATTGCAATAACGAAAGACTCGACCCCCACGCAGGTCATGCATGTTCGTCCTGAAGGGAGATCGAATTCCCCAGCTGGTCGTAGCTTATCCAAGGGACATGCTCCAGCAAAGTCATTTATTCTCAGCAGAATTGACGATTCCAAGATCGTAAGGCTGTATTCAGACAGTATGGTGTCCCCCAGAAGGATTCCCTTATCTCGAGCAGAGTTGGTTCAGCCGTAGAAGATTAATATTTGTGAGCTGTATTCAGGCAGTTTACCTTTCCCCGCAGGGTCATTTACTCTCTCCCAGCGGAGTCAGTTGATTTTCCCCAAGAGAATCGTCCCATCCCCAGTGGAGTTCTCTTTTCCTCAAGTATTTTCATTCCTCCCAGTGGAATTCGAAGATTAAGACTCTCCCCGGCAGAGTTGGTTGTGTGCCCAGGCATTTATTTTGTCAAGATACCGTGTGATATCCGTTCACTTTCCAGCAGAAGCGCATCTGTTATTCCCCAGCAGGGTGTTACTTCAGTGAGGTGTTTGGTTCGAGTTCCCAATTTCCCAGCTGAGTCGACTTCCCTCTTCCGGCATTTATTTTGCCGGAATAATTCTATAGCATCTGGCTATCCCCACCGGAGTTGGCATTATCTTCAGCGTTTATTTTGCTGAAGTAGTTCCTGTATCTCAGCAGTTCGAGTCTGCATTGGCATCGGCATATAGTGTCATACTTGCATCCATCAAATGAAAAAGCGTAGCATTTCCATGTCGAATGGAGCATTGCATCATTGTCAAACGCATGCATTTTGAAACATAAACCAGGTTGGCTAATCTTCTGTTTCAAGTATTGTTCTCTTGCAGGTAGAGAGAGCCCTTGTTCAGGTGAATCAATAAAACATTCGAAGTCTCGGCAGGAGACATTCAACGAAGTGTCAGCTTTGGCACTACTCCCCACAGAGTTATCAGGATAAGTTTCTCTTTGTCCCCAAGCAGAGTTACTTATTTCCCCGCCAGGGTTTCTTGTTGAAGTTTCTCTAGTCCGACCAGTGGATTGTTTCCTTCAAAGTTGTTGTTACGTCAGTATTAAAAGGTTTCATGAACCAGAATTTCAGAGGCTACCGCCGGTTATTAGAGCAGGCATCCAGTAGTTTGATTTCCAAATATCCCCAGTAGAGTCAGCCTCAAAGTTGCTGTAATGTCAGTGATAAGAAGTTTGCGGACCAATGGAAGGATGAGTCCTAACGTGGACGGGTTTATTGACAGGTTTTTTGTGTGCTAAGAGAAGTGGGGGTCCTGACGCGGACATTTCCTCAGTTTGACGATGTGTGTTAGTCCTAACGTGGACGGATTTGATTTCTTGGTATTTATCGAAGGTGGAGTCCGGACGTGGACAAAGTTGGTTACTCTTCGTGTTGGTGTCCTGATGTGGACCATTTATTTCCAGCAGATAGCTTTATTCGTGATGGTGAAATGTGCGTCCTGACGGGGACAAGTTTGTAGTTCTTTGTGATGACAAGATGCGAGAATCCTGACGTGGACAAATTTATCTTTCTTTGTGTTGTTGGCCAAGCGTGAGTCCTGACGTGGACGAGTTTTATTTCCCCCAGCAGGTCGAAGACGCGCGAGTCCTGACGTGGACAAGCTTTATTACTTCAGCAGAAATCCTGACGTGAACAAGTCTCACTGCCCCAGTGGGTCAAAGGTGCATGAGTCCTGACGTGGATGGGTTATTCCTTACGTGGAAGAGCAATGATTCCTTACGTGGAAAGATTGAGTCCTTATGTGGACATATCAGATGTATTCCTAACGTGGAAAGAAGTTGTATTCCTGACGTGGAAAGAAGTTGTATTCCTAACATGGAAAGAAGTTGATTCCTTACGTGGAAAAGTTTGTATTCCTTACGTGGAAGAGCAATGATTCCTTACGTGGAAAGATTGAGTCCTTACGTGGACATATCAGATGTATTCCTAACGTGGAAAGAAGTTGTATTCCTGACGTGGAAAGAAGTTGTATTCCTAACGTGGAAAGAAGTTGATTCCTTACGTGGAAAAGTTTGTATTCCTTATGTGGAAAGAGGTGATTCCTTACGTGGAAAGATTGAGTCCTTACGTGGACATATCAGATTTATTCCTTACGTGGAAAGATAACATTTCTGACGTGGAAAGATTGAGTCCTTACGTGGACATATCAAGTTGGAGTCCTGACGTGGACAGATCGAGGTTGTGTTTCCTTACGCGGAAAGATTGGAGTCCTGACGTGGACAAGCTAAGATAAGATTGTGTTTCCTTACGTGGAAAGGAAAAAATTGATTCCTTACGTGGAAAGAAGATGTGTTCCTTACGTGGACAAGTCAAGCAGATGGCATTCCTTACGTGGAAAGAAGAGAGGTTTCTTTAGATGGAAAAAGGTGTCATTCCTAACGTGGAAGAGTTTATTCCTAACGTGGATGATTTATTTCTAGCGAGAAGGCAGACGAGTCATCCACAGCACGGTCGCACGAGATCAGTGGGTTGCCATAACAGTCAGATTCAGTTGATGAAGGTCGTTCCCCAAGCAGGAGCGCAGTTTATTTCTGCGGTTGGCAAATTTCCGGGTTCTTAGTATTCAACCGTCTCGTACCGCGAATGTCTGAAGGCTCCGGGCTCTTCACCCAATCGGGTCCAAGTCGCTTGAATAGGGGCAGCTGTTGCACCCTAAAATTTGCCCAACCTTTCTTCACTTGGTTTATGTTTCAATATCATTAGCATTTGCATGTACCTAGTCTACTCATCTGCATAGCATAAGCATAGAAAGTCATCCAACAGGGGACCAAGCATTATTCTCATCTCTATGATCCTATCAAGAGGTTATTATTCTAATTCAATCTCATTCAAGTCATCAGAAAGAATTTGAAAGCTGAGAAGTCAATGGATCAAGCAGGGCTTCTAGCTCCTATCTGAGGGTGTCTGAGGATCAATAAGTAAGTTGTGAGCTGTGGATGGAGCATGGATAGTATGTGGGCATCATGGGATACTTAGAAAGTCATTTGGAGAAGGAGACAAGTCATTGGTGTAGTCACAAGAGCTGTGGATGAAGACAGTCAACTAGGGTTTATCTGGGGTCAACTCTGGGTCAACTCTAGGTCAATTGAATGATTGCAAGGCATTAAGGGCTATTGGAGAGATGTGGGGTTCCTCATTTGACATGAAGAATAAGGATATGGTGTTGTGCTAAGAAGAAATCAAGAGAAATCAAGGAGAAGAGGAGTTTCTAAATTAGGGTTTTTGTGTAAAATCCCCTAGTTTAGGTCAAATTTCCAAGCAAGATAAGTCAAAATGCAAGCTTCAAATGGATCCTTGGCCAACATTAAACTTGTAGAGGATCTCAAGACCTTTAATTTGAGTGGTGGAAGACATCAAGGAGATTTATAGAACTCAAGTTATGGTCCTTGCAAGTTACAGGTCATCTGAGGTATCTGAAATTTTGTCTGTGAAAGTGACTTGACTTCCAAGCAATTTTTACCCCTCAATGAGATTTCAAATGAATTTCTGGTCAACATAAGAGTTGTTCCTCATTGTCTTAGATTTCTATAATGGTATAGTATGCCTTCATATGATTTGTGGAACTCTACTTATGGTCTTGGCAAGCAAAGGGTATTTTGGTCATTTGAGAATTACAGGTCATTTCAAGCCTATGCCCAAAACTCATACAAGGAAGCTTCAAATGGAAAACTTTACAACATCAAACTTGTTCCAAATGACATTTTGAGCCTAGAAAAGTGACCATGAGAGATTGGAAAGATTCATAGCACAAGGTTTCAAAATTGTTGGATTTAATGAATAAAAATGACTTAAAAAAATGAGATTTTTCATATTTTGGCCAAATGAGGTGAAATTATAGGTCATTTTGAATGGAAAGATCATTTTGAGAACATTGGCTAAAGTAGAATTTTGAGCTTGGTTCACATTTTGGGAGTTATTCAAGGTTACTTATCATGGAAGAAACATAAGCCAAATCCAAGGGAAATCACACATGGGAAGTTTCTCCAAGTTTCTAGGAGGTTCTAATGACATGTATATATTGAATGGAGAGGGTTCATGCCATGGTTGGTGATCACATTTACTCAAAGCCACAAGTTTCACACACTTTCTCTCATTTGCAAAAGCTTCTCAAAAACTCTCAAACTATCATCAATTTCCACCATTCTTGATCTGTTCTTCATCATCATCATCCATAGATCACAATTCATGCAATCATGTGGTAGAATTGAGGTGGATTCGAGCTGTGCAAGTTCACCATTCAAGAAGCAAAAATTTTGGAATTGCAAGATCCAAGAGGTTTGAGTCATATTTGTTGCATACAGAAGTCATCATCAATTTCATTGACCAGTTTTCCATCACTTCAAGCTTTGGATCCAGAGGTTTTGGTAGCTGTTTTCTTCATTGTGCACCAAGTAAGTTTTCATTCGAATTGCATGCTTTGGTTAGAATTGCTAGGTTTTGATAGCATAGAAAGGTTAAGGTAGGGTAGATGACTGAGTTTGGTGAGTTTGGAGAGCTTTCATGGAGTTTGGTCATGGAGTGCAAGAACTGTTGAAGCTTGTAACCATTAGGATATTGCACGAAAATCTTGATGGAATAGCATGTTATGATCAGCATGAGTTGTAGATGAGTTTAGGACAAGAATTGGTGAGCTTTGGAGAAGTGGATGACAGGTATTAATGGTGGTTTGCAACTGTTATTCTCTTCGAATTGGTTTATTGAGTGGGTGTTAGGAAGATTTATTGTCATGGCTGGGTAGAGGGGAGTTTATAGAACAACTTTGCTTTTGGAATGGTGTGCTTTCATGGAGAGATGGGAGAGAACAGAGGAGGAGAAGTGCGTGCATGGTGAAGGAAGGTTCAGAAACCCTAGGGTTTCTAAGGTTGAAGACAACCTTCTGGTCGGTGGATCCTCGCTTTGACCTTGACCTGGCTCCCAAACCAACGACCACGATTGAGCTAAAAAACGGAGGGAAGTTTAAATGATGAAACGCCCCATTTCATTTAAGTTTTCTGAATGGGCTTTGGACTCTCATGCTAATGACACCCCCAGATGAAGGCCCAATCCCAATTATGCCTGAATTAATTACTATCTGCACCGTTTACGTTTTTTAATTTTTTGTTTAAATTCTGAGTGCAACTGGGCCTAGTGCCCATTGCTATGCGCGCCCCCCACTTTTCAAGCCCATCAAGATTTGAACTGGGCGCCCTTGCTATTCAGACCCCCTGCCCCATTTATTTCTATTTTGTGATTTTCTTTTCTTTTATATTTTTCTCATCTTCAAAAAAATCATAACAAATCATAAAATGCTTATTTTTCATTGGTTCTTTTTGCACATTACTCATAATTTTGTCAAGAAAAATATCATACAAAAAAATTCATATTTCATTTTATTTTAATATTTTTGGCATATTTTTCTTTTAAATAGGTGTAAATATCATTTAGTTTGATACATGAATTTGTTGATTTTTGTTCTAATAGATGCTTTAGTATTTTTAATCCATTATTTTTAGGTTGATTAGTTTAGATATGTATCTTGAATATAGGATTTAATTCCCAATTTTATAAATTAATTTTAGGTGATTAGTTTAGGTGTGAATAACATGAACAAAATTAGGGTTTAAGTGATGACTTAGGAGAATTGAATCATTTCCCTTAGGATTTAGAGATTGTACATTTTAGATATGGGGCTATAGGGACTATGGGTAGTTATTAGATCCCTTAGAAATTATTAGGATTCCCCTACTGCTATTAATACTATCTGTATTTGTTTGACTGGTGTGGTGTGCCCTCTCTGGGGGATTATGATTTTGTCTGTGTGGGTATTGGGATTGCTTGGGGACTGGGAGAGCTGAAGACTTGTGATGATGAAGCCATTGGAGATCCAGAGCTTGAAGACCAACTTCCAGAGTTGATGAAGAGATTCCTGCTAGCAGCTGTTGAGGAGATTAGGGTTTAGGAGCTAGGCAGAGCTCTAGAATAGAAAGCTTGATTCTCAAACATGGAAGGCCTTGACTGCCTCCATTCCTCTCTGTGATGCAGAGTCTCTCTAAGACACTCAGCCCCTTCCTTTGGAAGGCTTGGTGCTACTGTCTAAGGGATAGAACTCTTGAGAGAAAATGTCTTATGTGTTAGTAGCAGTTGGTTTGCCACCCTTGGTGGTCAACTAAGTGCTTAACACCCAATTCACTCTGATGATTGATCCCTCAGCTTGGAGGATAGGACTTGAAGAAAAGCCCTTGTAGACTGAAGATTGATGACAAAGACCTTGCTTGAAGGCTGTGGAGATAGGGATTGGTGCTGGCTGAAGCTTGTAGCTGTCTGGAGATGACTTGAAGATAAGTGTTGATGCAGAGCTGCTGTGGCTGTTTATTTTTCTAGTTGTTATTCATTTCTGATGTATTGATTGGTTTTCTGGACTGTATTGTTTGCTGTTTAACCTGTTGGGTTGAAAGTGAAGTCTGTTCACTTTTGCCTATTGTTTTCTAGGTTCGAGGTTGAGTGGGACTCCCTTGCCTCGCTTGTATTGTTGCATCCATGCATTTTACCGCTTTACTGTATATATCTGCTATTGTTTCTATTTCCGTCTATTCCCTTAGGATCTCTGTTTCTCTCTGCGCAAGAGAGGAGCATGATAGACTTTAGGTCTTAACCCATGCATGATAACATTAGGTTAGTTTGATTCCCTTTTCAACCGTAGGTTAGAGTTCTGTCTCTTCTTTCTCAGAACAAACAGAAAAACACAATAAATATTTCAAATACAATAAAAGACACTTCTTCCGTAAAAGAATGTGAACTCATCAAAACGTCGTTTTTGTCCGCTGGGACTGTTAATCAGAAAACCCTTTTTCAGAAGGAATAAAATCAACCAAGACAGACTTGTGTCGTACGTGGCCCAAACTACGTTTGCTCTGATCTTTCATGCTGTATGAAAGTACGTAGGCATGGGATGCGATATCCTAGCGAGCAACCTTCCCCTCCTTTCCCGTAGGTAGGCGAACTACGTTGACTCTGATTTCTCGTTCCAGACGAGAATACGTAGGCATAAAGTGCGACACTTTGCCGAGTCATTTTATTTTCATTTTATTTTTCTTTTAACCCTTGACCTTTAGTTTAGATAGAATAACAATCCATACCCGAAAACAAGCGTGGATCCCGTCGAGTACGACGGACGTGAGGGGTGCTAATACCTTCCCCTTGCGTAACCGACTCCCGAATCCAGGTTTTGGTTGCGACGACCATACCTTTCCCGTGTTGTGCGAGGTTTACTCTGGGCGTTTCCTTTCCCTCCGTTGGGATAAATAACGCATGGTGGCGACTCTTCTGTTCAGCCGGCGCCGATTTTCGCAGTAGCGACAAGCATCTGCAACAGACTCCTTCAAAGATATCTATCCTGTCGTTGCTCTTGTGTTCTGAAGCTCACAGAAATGGTTTGTTGAAAGTCCTGGATACTTCCTTTGTACCCCAAGACGTCTCCGTGAATCAGCTAAAAGGGGTGTTGGCACATGTAAATGCAGGCCACAACTTGGGCTTTACCGACTTCGATTTGACCCCGAAAGGGAGAGATCATAATATGGCGATGCACGTATCTGTCGAGTGTAGAGGATCAGTAATGTCGCATGTATTGGTCGACACCGGATCGTCTTTGAATGTGCTGCCCAAGAAAGCGATGATAAAGCTGGATGTCAGAGGAATCTTGTGCACGCCCAGTGACTTGGTAGTCAGGGCATTTGATGGAACGCGGCGAACAGTCTTTGGATCGATAACATTGCCTCTACAGGTGGGGCCGGAGGTGTTTGCGACTGAATTCTATATCATGGATATACAGCCTGCATATAGTTGCCTGCTCGGACGACCTTGGATTCATGGGGTTGGGGCAGTCACGTCTACCCTGCATCAAAAGTTGAAATATATGGTGGGAGACAGTGTAGTCACCGTATGCGGAGAAGAGGACATCCTGGTCAGCCATCTGTCGTCATTTAAATATGTGGAGGTCGATGGAGAGATCCACGAAACACCCTGCCAGGCATTTGAAGGGTTGCGTATCAAGGACAAAGGTCCCGGGCCGAGCAGAGTGTCGGAGATAGCCGTCTCGTCGTATAAAGAAGCTCAAGCTCTGGTGGAGGCAGGAGAAGCAAAGGGCTGGGGCAAAATGCTGGATATTCCTGTGAAGATGGACCGGTTCGGGCTGGGATACCAACCGTCGTCGTCAACACCTGCTGTGGGGGCACCCCGTTTCAGAGGGCCAATAACCATCTCTGCCAGTGGAGTATGTCATGAAACCATCAATGCTGCTTCGGAGTCTGACGAAGGAGACAGCGACTGTGATATGGATGCCTGGATTCAGCCAAGCACGCCAGGACAGGGACTGTGCAACCGGTCTATTCAGGAGCTTGTTCCTGTGACTCTTAAACAGTAATGCTTTGTTTTTTTAATTGTTGAATAATCTGATGTCTTGCTCGGGGCATCATGATTTGCTTAGGGTTGTGCTGTTATGAACATTGCGTGTTTATCATTAAATAAAAGGCGTTTTTTTCATGTGCAAATGGTGTGATCTCTGTTTTTCTTGTTTTGTATTTTTCAATAAAATGGCAACGAGGTTATTCGCTTTATACGCATTTTGAAGCATTTAACCATTCTTTTGCAGGATAACATTTTCAGACGACATCCTTGAACCACCTATGACTCGTCCCGACTTTGAGCACCCGGTATTTCAGGCCGAAGAAGAGGTTGTCGAAGATAGTGACGTTCCTGAAGAACTGTCTTGGTTGGTGAAGCAAGAGGAAAGAGTCATTCTGCCTCATGACGAGGTCATCAAAATTATCAACTCGGGGTCGGAAGGGGTTGAGAAGAATATTCGTATCGGAGCCGCACTGCAGAGCGATATCAAGCGAAGACTGGTTGAAATGCTCCGAGAGTATAGTGATGTATTCGCTTGGTCGTATGAAGATATGCCAGGGCTCGATACAGATATGGTTGTGCACCGTCTGTCATTGAAAGAAGAGTGCCCACCGGTCAAACAAAAGCTTCGCAGAACGAGACCAGATATGGCGGTGAAGATCAAAGAAGAAGTTCAGAAACAGTGGGATGCTGGTTTCTTGGCTGTGACAAAATATCCCTCATGGGTTGCTAACATCGTACCAGTGCCAAAGAAAGATGACAAGGTTCGAATGTGTGTGGATTATAGGGACTTGAATAAGGCGAGCCCAAAGGATGATTTTCCACTTCCTCATATCGATGTGCTAGTTGACAATACTGCTCAATACTCCGTATTCTCCTTCATGGATGGCTTCTCAGGCTATAATCAGATTAAAATGGCGCCAGAGGATATGGAGAAGACTACTTTCATAACGCCTTGGGGAACATTTTGTTACAAAGTGACGCCCTTTGGCTTGAAAAATGCTGGGGCAACGTATCAGCGTGCGATGACGACTCTTTTTCATGATATGATGCATAAAGAGATCGAAGTTTATGTTGACGATATGATTGCCAAATCCCAGACGGAGGAAGAGCATCTGGTGAATCTGCTGAAGTTATTTAAAAGGCTTAGGAAGTTCAGGCTGAGACTGAACCCTAATAAATGCACCTTCGGGGTGAGATCGGGTAAACTGCTGGGGTTTATCGTAAGCGAAAGAGGAATAGAGGTCGATCCTGCTAAAATAAAAGCGATTCAAGAAATGCCGACGCCTAAAACAGAGAAAGAGGTGCGCAGGTTTTTAGGGAGGTTGAACTACATCGCCCGGTTCATATCTCATCTAACGGCCACGTGTGAACCATTATTCAAGCTGTTGAAGAAAGATCAAGCTGTAACGTGGAACGAAAATTGTCAAAAGGCGTTCGATAAAATAAATCAGTATTTGCAGGAGCCTCCTATTTTGATACCCCCAGTGGCAGGGAGACCCTTGATTATGTATTTGACAGTTCTTGAGGGAAGCATGGGTTGTGTTCTCGGTCAACACGACGAGACAGGAAGAAAAGAGCATGTGATCTACTACTTGAGTAAGAAATTAACAGATTGTGAATCTCGATACTCAATGCTTGAGAAAACTTGTTGCGCGCTAGCCTGGGCCGCCAAGCGTTTGAGGCAATACATGCTGAATCATACAACCATGCTCATCTCGAAGATGGACCCTATCAAATATGTATTCGAAAAGCAGGCGCTATCCGGGAGAATTTCCCGTTGGCAGATGGTCTTGACTGAATATGACATCCAATACGTCTCACAAAAGGCTATAAAGGGGAGTGTGCTGTCTGAGTATCTGGCAGAGCAGCCTATTGAAGATTATCAATCGATGAGGTTTGATTTTCCTGACGAGGATATCATGTACCTAAAGATGAAAGATTGTGAAGAGCCGTTGCCAGACGAAGGACCAGAGTTGGGTTCCAAGTGGAAGATGATATTCGACGGAGCTGTGAATGCTTACGGTAGCGGAATAGGGGCAATCATCACTACGCCACACGGGTCGCACATCCCGTTTACTGCTCGATTGACCTTTGCAGTTACCAATAATGAGGCCGAATACGAAGCTTGTATTATGGGGCTGGAAGAAGCCATTGATTTGCGAATCAAAAATCTAGACGTATACGGAGACTCAGCTCTGGTGGTGAATCAGATCAAAGGAGAATGGGAGACACGTCAGCCCAACTTGATACATTACATGAATTATGCAAGGAGATTGTTGCCTTTCTTCGACAAGGTTGAATTGCATCACGTACCGAGAGCAGAAAATCAAATGGCCGACGCCCTGGCCACTTTGTCTTCCATGTACAAGGTCAACTTCTGGAACGAGGCTCCCCGAATCATTATCTCTCGGCTTGACAGGCCTGCCTTCGTATTTGCTATTGATGAGGCATCTGACGATAAACCGTGGTATTTTGATATACTTAATTTCCTGAAGAATAAAGAGTATCCGGCTGGGGCATCCAGTCAAGATCAGAAGACTCTCAGGAGATTAGCGAGTAATTTCTATTTGAATCCGGATGGTGTCTTATACAGAAGAAACCACGACTTGGTACTGTTGCGTTGTGTAGACGAAAGAGAGACAAAGCTGCTCATGGAGGAAATACACGAATGTACCTTTGGTACGCATGCTGGTGGGCATGCTATGACGAGAAAGCTGCTGCGGGCAGGTTATTTTTGGCTGACTATGGAAACTGATTGTTTCAAGTTTGCGAGGAAGTGCCAAATTTATGCTAATAAGATCCATGTGCCTCCGGGTCCTCTGAATGTGATGTCATCTCCATGGCCATTATCGATGTGGGGAATCGATATGATTGGAAAGATCGAGCCAACAGCTTCTAACGGGCATCGGTTCATCCTAGTAGCAATCGATTATTTCACCAAGTGGGTGGAAGCGGCATCTTACGCAAATGTAACTAAGCAAGTGGTGGCCAGATTCATCAAGAGAGATATCATTTGCCGATATGGGATCCCCGATCGGATAATCACGGACAACGGATCAAACCTGAACAACAAAATGATGAAGGAGCTCTGTCAGAATTTCAAGATCGAACATCACAACTCCTCCCCTTACCGACCCAAGATGAATGGCGCTGTTGAAGCGGCCAATAAGAACATAAAGAAGATTGTTCAGAAGATGGTGGTGACCTATAAGGACTGGCATGAGATGCTACCTTTTGCTTTGCACGGTTATCGTACGACGGTACGCACATCAACCGGGGCAACCCCGTTCTCGTTGGTATACGGAATGGAAGCAGTATTACCGTTGGAAGTTGAGATCCCTTCTCTGAGGGTATTGCGAGACGTTCAGCTAGACGAGGCAGAATGGGTGAAAGACAGGTTGAACCAATTTAGTTTGATGGATGAGAAGAGGCTAGCTTCTCTAGTATACGGTCGTTTGTACCAGAGTCGAATGAAGAAAGCGTATGATAAGAAGATACATCCGCGAAGCTTTCAGACGGGCGACCTTGTGCTGAAAAGGATTCTCCCGCCGCAGGCAGATCACAGGGGCAAGTGGACCCCCAACTACGAAGGGCCATACGTTGTCAGGAAAGTCTTTTCAGGAGGAGCTTTATTGTTGTCCACTATGGATGGTGAAGACTTTACGTCGCCTGTGAATTCGGACGCAGTTAAAAAATACTTTGCTTAAAATTGACCCGCTGGACAGAAAAAGAGAGTCCAGGCAAAAATGGGGCATCCTGGCGGACCAAAAACAGAATGAAAGGTTCGGGCAAAAGTTAGGGATAAATTGAAAAAATGTACACCCGCGAAGTTGAAAACCTACACTGGGCAGCTTCGGCAAAAAAGGGTATCCCGGTGAACTGAAAACCCGTAAAGGGCGGTTCACGCAAAAGTTAGGGATTTGAAAAGCAAATGACTGCGGTCCGAATTTGATACTGCATTGAGCATTGGTGCGGGAGAATATGCCTGAGGAGTCGATTATCAGATACAATCTCTTCGGAAGTATGGATACCGGGAAAGCATTAGAGTCTGGCGAGTCATGAGAGGATCAGTTCGTGGTGTTCATCTGCATCCCGTTGCCGACATGTGTACAAATTTAGTTTGTCAACATATTTATGCTTCTTGTGCATACTTGTATATCTGCTTTGCGTAGCTTCCTCTTTTCAGGAGTTACATCCCGTGTACAAAACTCCGCCCATTCAGGGGCCCAATCAATAAAATATGTTATTCAGTACTTGATGCTGGTTCTTTACTGTTTGTGCACGATAAACGCCTAAGTTTACTGAAACTAGCATGTGTATAACATCACTGGCCCTTGCCGACAATTGCTAAAGCTTTGAATTAACTGAAAATAACGTCACTAACCTGAATAGATTTGGTTGCATAGGCTTGTCTTGTCTTGTCTGTGTTGTTGCAGGTTTCATAGCCGTACGAGGAAGACGATCAAAAGATTGCAGTAACGAAAGACCCGACCCCCGCGCAGGTCATGCATGTTCTTCCTGAAGAAGGATCGAATTCCCCAGCTAGCCGTAGCTTATACAAAGCACATGCTCCAACAAAGTCATTCATCCTCAGCAGAGTTTGGCGATCCCAAGATTATAAGGTTGTATTCAGACAATGTATCTCAAGCCGAGTTGGTTTAGTCTCAGAAGATTAATATTGGTGAGCTGTATTCAGACAAGTTCACCTTTCCCCGCAGAGTCTGTTTACCTCTCCCCCAACGGAGTCGGTTGATTTTCCCAAGAGAATCATCCCGCCCCAGCGGAGTTCTCTTTCCAACCAGTGTTTTGCTTCCTCCCAGTGGAACTCGAAGATTAAGACTCTCCCCGGCAGAGTTCGTGTGGCGCATTGGCATTTATTTTGTCAGAATACCGTGTGATATCAGTTCACTCTCCAGCAGAAGTATAATCATACCGAGCGCATCTGCTAGTCTCCAGCAAAGTTACATTCCCAGCAGGGTGTTACTTCGATGAGATGTTTGGTTCAAGTTTCCAATTTCCCCAGCTGAGTCGACTTCACTCTTCCAGCATTTATTTTGCTGGAACAATTCTGTAGCATCTGGCTATCCCCAGCGGAGTTGGCAGTATCTTCAGCATTTATTTTGCTGAAGAAGTTCATGTATCTCAGCAGTTCGAGTCTGCATTTGCATTGACATATAGTGTCATACTTGCATCCACCAAATAAAAGCGTAGCATTTCCATGTCGAATGGAGCATTGCATCATTGTCATACGCATTTTTGAAACATAAACTGGGTTGGCTAACCTTTTGTTTCAAGTATTGTTTCTCTCGCAGGAAGAGAGAGCTCTTGCTCAAGTGAATCAATAAACATTCGAGGTCTCGGCGTGAGACATTCAACGAAGTTTCAGCTTTGGCACTACTCCCCACAGAGTTGTCATGATGAAGTTCTCTTTGTCTCCGAACAGAGTTATTTGTGAATTTCTCGTGTTTTCCCCGCCAGAGTGGGTAGGCAAGATTTCTCCTCATTCTCAAGCAGAGTTATTTGTCATTAAAGGGTTTCCCGAACCAGAATTTCAGAGGCCACCGCCGGTTATCAGAACAGGCATCCGGAAGTGTGGTTTCCAAATATCCCCAGTAGAGTCAGCCTCAAAGTTGCTGTAACGTCAGTGATAAGAAGTTTGCGGACCAATGGAAGGATGAGTCCTGACGTGGACAAATTTGTTGACAGGTTTGCTTCGTGCTAGAAGAGTGGGGTCCTAACGTGGACAGATTTATTTCCTCATGGTTGATAAGAGGTGCTAGTCCTAACGTGGACAGGTTCGATTTTTCAGAATTGTTGGAATGTGGAGTCCTAACGTGGACATTTCTTCCAGTTTGATGGTATGTGTTAGTCCTAACGTGGATGGATTTGATTTCTTGGTATTGATCGAAGGTGGAGTCCTGACGTGGACAAAGTTAGTTACTCTTCGTGTTGGTGTCCTGATGTGGACCGTTTATTGCCAGCAAATAGCTTTATTCGTAAGGGTGAAATGTGCGTCCTGACATGGACAAGTTTGTAGTTCTTTGTGATGACAAGATACTAGAGTCCTGACGCGGACAAATTTATCCTTCTTTGTGTTGTTGGCAAAGTATGAGTCCTGACGTGGACAAGTCTTATTTCCCCAGCAAGTTGAAGACGCGCGAGTCCTGACGTGGACAGGTTCCATTACTTCAGCAGGTTGAGATGGGAGTCCTAACATGGACGAGTTTATTTCCCCAGTGGGTCAAAGGTGCATGAGTCCTGACGTGGACAAATTTTATTTCCTCAGCAAATCAAGACGAAACGTGAGTCCTGACGTGGACAGATTTATTCCTTACGTGGAAAGAGAAATTTTAGTTCCTTACGTGGAAAAGCAAGGTGATTCCTTACGTGGAAAGCTTGGAGTCCTTACGTGGACAGATCAAGATTTTTTTTCCTCACGTGGAAGAAAATTGGTTTCCTTACGTGGAAAGAGTCGGATTCCTTACGTGGAAAGAAGATTGTTTCCTTACGTGGAAAGAGTGAGTCCTTACGTGGACATATCAGATTCATCCCTTACGTGGAAAGGTGGGTCCTTACATGGACGGAGTTGGTTTCCTTACATGGAAAGATAGAGGTGATTCCTTACGTGGAAATATTGTATTCCTTACGTGGAAAGATTGGAGTCCTTACGTGGACAAATCAAGATAAGATTGTGATTCCTTACGCGGAACGAAGGTGGAAAGATTATATTCCTTACGTGGAAAGTTTAGTCCTAACGTGGACAGATTCAGAAAAGAAGTTAGTTTCCTTACGTGGAAAGCAATGTATTCCTTACGTGGAACGATGGAGTCCTTACGTGGACAAAGCAAGAAGGGAGGTTTCCTTATGTGGAAAAGTTTAGTCCTGACGTGGACAGATCCAGACGAAGTCTTAGTCCTAACGTGGACAGTATTATTCCTTACGTGAACGGTGTTATTCATAACGTGGAAGAGTTTAATCCTAACATGGACGATTTATTTCTGATGAGAGGCAGACGAGCCATCCCCAGTGAAGCTGTCGAGATTTTTCCTAACGTGGACGAGTTTAGATTGAGAGTGCTTTGTGTTGACGGCACAGGCGTCCTAACGTGGACAAGCGAAGTTTTATTCTTGCAATGAGAGAAGCTTTTCAGGCTGATGAAAATAATCCCCAAGCAGTGGTGTAGTTCATGTCTGCGGTTGGCAAATTTCTGGGTTCTTAGTATTCAACCGTCTCGTACCGCGAATGTCTGAAGGCTCCGGGCTCTTCACCCAATCGGGTCCAAGTCGCTTGAATAGGGGCAGCTGTTGCACCCTAAAATTTGCTCAGCCTTATTCACTTGGTTTATGTTTCAACATCATTAGCATTTGCATATAGAGTCATGTACATAGCCTAACCATCTGCATAGCATAAGCATAGCAAGTCATCCAACAGGGGACCAATCATTATTCTCATCTCTATGAGCCTATCAAGAGGTTATTATTCTAATTCAATCTCATTCAAGTCATCAGAAAGAATTTGAAAGCTATCAAGTCAATGGATCAAGCAAGTGCATCCATCTCCTACCTAAGGGTATATGAGGATCAACAAAGAAATTGTGAGCTGTGGGCTGAGCATGGATAGTATTTGGACATCATGGGAGAATTAGAAAGTCATTTGAAGAAGGAGACAAGTCATTGGTATGATCACAAGAATTGCAGTTGAAGACAGCCAACTAGGGTTTCATCTGGGGTCAACTCTAGGTCAACTCTAGGTCAATTGACTGATTGAAAGGCATTAAGGGCTATTGGAAAGATGTGGGGTTCATCATTTGACATGTGGAGAAGGATATGGTGATATGCTAAGAAGAAATCAAGAGAAATCAAGGAGAAGAGGAGTTTCTAAATTAGGGTTTCCATGTAAAATCCCCTAATTTAGGTCAAATTTCCAAGCAAGATAAGTCAAAATGCAAGCTTCAAATGGATCCTTGGTAAACATGGAACTTGTAGAGGATCTCAAGAACTTTAATTTGAGTGGTGGAAGACACTAAGGAGATTTATAGAACTCAAGTTATGGTCCTTACAAGTTACAGGTCATCTGAGGTATCTGAAATTTTGTCTGTGAAAATGACTTGACTTCCAAGCTATTTTTACCCCTCAAGGAAATTTCAAATGAATTTATGGTCAACATAAGACTTGTTCCTCATTGTCTTAGCTTTCTATAATGGTATAGTATGCCTTCATATGATTTATGGAACTCTACTTATGGTCTTGGCAAGCAAAGGGTATTTTGGTCATCTGAGAATTACAGGTCATTTCAAGTCTATGCCCAAAACTCATACAAGGAAGCTTCAAATGGAAAACTTTACAACATCAAACTTGTTCCAAATGACCTTTTGAGTCTCTAAAGGTGACCATGAAAGATTGGAAAGATTCATAGCACAAGGTTTCAAAATTGGTGGATTTGATGAATAAAAATGACATAAAAAAATGAGATTTTTCATATTTTGGCCAAATGAGGTGAAATTATAGGTCATTTTGAATGGAAAAATCATTTTGAGAACATTGGCTAAAGTGGAATTTTGAGTTTAGTTCAAGTTTTGAAAGTTACTCATGGTTACTTATAATGGAAGGTACATAAGCCAAATCCAAGGGAAATCATACATGGGAAGTTTCTCCAAGCTTCTAGGAGTTTCTAACCTCACCTATATATTGATATGAGTAACTCCATGCCATGGTTGGTGCTTCACATTGCTCATAAACACAAGTTTCATACACTTTCTCTCATTGGCAAAATCAATCCAAACTCTCTCAAATTCTCATCAATTTTCACCATTCTTGATCTGGTATTCATCATCATCATCCATAGATCATAATTCATACAATCATTTGGTAGAATTGAGGTGGATTCGAGCTGTGCAAGTTCACCATTCAAAGTGCAAGAATTTTGGAATTGGGAGATTCAAAGCCTTGGAGCATCATTGGTTGCATACAGAACTCATCACCAAGTTCATTGATCAGTTTTCAATCACTTCAGGCCTTGGATCAAGAAGATTTAGCACCTGTTTTCATCAATTGCACCAAGTAAGTTTTGCATTCAAATTGGCTGTTTTAGTTAGAATTATTAGGTTTTGATAGCATAGAATTGGTAAGATAGAATAGATGACTGAGTTTGGTGAGTTTGGAGAGTTTTCATGGAGTTTGTCATAGGTGTACCAAATCTGTTAGGGTTTGTATCTCTTGGATTAGAGCACGAAAATCTTCATTGAATGGCTTGTTATGATCAGCATAAGATGTAGATGAGTTTAGGACAAGAATTGGTGAGAATTGAAGCAATTGATCACAGGTATTAATGGTGGAGTCAGACTGTTATTCTCTTCGAGTTGGTTTATTGAGTGAGTGTTAGGGAGAGTTATTGGCATGGCTGTGAAGAGGCAAGTTTATAGAGCAACTTTGCTCTTGGAGTCGAAGGAATCCATGGAGAGATGAGGGAGAACAGAAGGAGGAGAAGTTCGTGCATGGCTATGGTTTTTCAGGGTTAGGGTTTACTCAAGGTTGAAGATGACTTGCAAGCCGTTTGATCTAGCTTTGACATTTGACTGGGAACTCAATCCAACGGACGCAATTGAATGAAAAAACGGAGGGAATTTCAAACAATGAAACACACCGTTTCATTAAAGACTTCAGACTGGGCTTTGCATTCGCTTGCTTTTGACACCCCCGTTCCCAAGCCCAATTCCATTTACACTGAATAATTACTTTTCACACCGTTTTGGTTTTTTTAATTTTTGTTGGCTTTCTGATTGATTCCTGGGCCTCACATTCGCTTACTATTCGCACCCCACTGCCTGGCCCAGTTCTCTCTTTTAACTGACTTTACTTGCTTTCTGCACCCTTTTCATATTAATTCATTTTATTTTATTTCAAAAAACATTAAATCTTTAAAAAAAATCATAACAAATTGTAAAATGCATATTTTTCATTGGTTGTTTTTGCATTCTTTTCTTAATTTTGTCAAGAAAATTTTCATACAAAAAAATTAATAGTTCATTTCATTTTCATATTTTTGGTATATTTTTCTTTTAATTAGGTGTAAATAATATTTTGTTTGATACATGAATTTGGTGATTTTAGTTTGCATAGTTGCTTTAATATTTTTAATCCATTCTTTTTAGGTTGGTTAGTAGATAATGTTAGCTTGTATATAAAATTTAGTTCCCATTTTTATGACTTAATTTTAGGTGTTTAGTTTAGGTGTGAATACCATGAACAAAACTAGGGTTTAGGTGACACCATAGGTGAAATAGTTCTCTTCCCTTAGGATTTAGAGATTGAAAGTTTGGGGTATGGGACTATAGGGATTATGGGTAGTTATTAGATCCCTTAGAAAATATCAGGATTCCCCTACTGCTATTAGTACTGTCTGTATTTGTTTGACTGGTGTGGTGTGCCCTCTTTGGGGATTATAATTTGTCTGTGTGGGTATTGGGATTGCTTGGGGATTGGGGGAGCTGAAGACTTGTGATGATGAAGCCATTGGAGATCCAGATGCTGAAGACCAACTTCCAGAGTTGAAGAGGAGATTCCTGCTAGCAGCTGTTGAGGAGACTAGGGTTTAGGAGCTAGGCAGAGCTCTAGATTAGAAAGCTTGTTTCTCAAACATGGAATGCCTTGTCTGCATCCATCCTTTCTCTATGATTCAAAGTCTCTTTAAAATATCCACCTCCTTCCTTTGGAAGGATCAGTGAATGTATTTGAAAGATAGAACTTTTGAGAGAAAACTGTCTGTATAATGTTAACAGTTGATGAGCCACCCTTGGTAGGCAGTCTACTGTTTAACATTCACTTCATCTTGTTGATTGATATTCCTCTTGGAGTTTGAGACTTGAAGAAAAGCCATTGCAGATGGAAGATTGACAGTCAAGACCTTGCCTGAAGGTTGTGTAGATGAAGATTGATGCTTACTGAAGCTTGTAGGCTGTTCGGAGATGACTTGAAGATAGGTGTTAATGCAGAGCTGCCGTGGCTGTTTATTTTTGCTGTATTTCATTTCTGATGTATTGGGTGGTTTTCCTGACTGTATTGTTTGCTGTTTAACCTGTTGGGTTGAAAGTGAATCCTGTTCACTTTTGCCCATTGTTTTCTAGATTCGAGGTTGAGTGGGACTCCCTTGCCTCGCTTGTATTGTTGCATCCATGCATTTTACTGCTTTATTGTATACCTGTTGTTGTTTCTGTTTCCGTTAATCCCCTAGGATCTCTGTTTCTCTCTGCGCAAGAGAGGAACATGATAGACATTAGGCTTTCACCCATGCATGATAACATTAGGTTAGTTTGATTCCCTTTTCAACTGTAGGTTAGAGTTCTGTCTCTTCTTCCTCAAAACAAACAGAAAAATACAATAAAATTTCAAACACAATAAAAGACACTTCTTCCGTAAAAGAAGGTGAACTCATCAAGACGTCATTTTTGTCCGCTTGACCAGTAATCAGGAAAAACCTTTTTCAGAAGGAATAAAATCAATCAAGACAGACTTGTGCCGTACGTGGCCCGAACTACGTTTGCTCTGATCTTTCATGCTGTATGAAAGTACGTAGGCATAGGATGCGATATCCTAGCGAGCAACCTTCCCCTCCTTTCCAGTAGGTAGGCGAACTACGTTGACTCTGATTTCTCGTTCCAAACGGGAATACGTAGGCATAAGAGTGCTGGTACTTTGCCGAGTCATTTTATTTTCTTTTTAACCCTTAACCCTGTAGAGTAGATAGAATAACAATCCATACCCGAAAACAAGCGTGGATCCCGTCGAGTACGACGGACGTGAGGGGTGCTGATACCTTCCCCTTGCGTAACCGACTCCCGAATCCAGGTTTTGGTTGCGACGACCATACCTTTTCCCGTGTTGTGCGAGGTTTACTCTGAGCGTTTCCTTTCCCTCCCGTGGGATAAATAACGCGCGGTGGCGACTCTTCTGTTCAGCCGGGCGCCGATTTTCGCAAGTAGCGACAATAAGCTTATGTCATTGATTTTTCAATGAGTTTTCGTGCCGTTGGGCTAAATGCTCGGGTGAGGAGCACCTAACTTAGAAGGAAACGTGTCTTATATTTTTGGGCTATTTAGCTCTCTTTTCATGATTTTTCATCTTTTTGGAGATCATACACTTATTTGCATCGTTCGCTCGCTTAGAAGTGCTTTAGGATGGTGCTGACTGCTAGTATAAACTACTTGGGGCTGAGTTTGCGTAGACACTTGAGACTTTGGTACGCGTAGGTAGTGAAACCGACTCGTATAAACCGGAGATCTAAGGTGTCAGAACGGTACTGGTTTTGTTAGAACTGTCGTTTCCTCGGAGTTTCAAAACTTGTTTTGAACTCGGGTGCATTCTCGTGGTGCTTTTGCTTTTGAGGAACGAACGAAAGTTTTTGTTTATGTTGAATAATGTGGGGATGTTTGCGTAACGGGAAAAGGATATATAAACGAGCTTTATTTGCTAAAAATAGAAAATGTTTAAATAGAAATTACGAAATTCAGAGTACAGTGGAATGGAAATAAAGGCTCCGCTCCCACACTATCTTAATCAGTGTCCCCACTGATTTTGAAGCATGCGAGAGGGAGATACAACTGAAATGAAAGTACAAATAAACTGGAAATATAGTAAACAAATAAGGAAAAATGGAAATCTAGTCACGTCCGCTGCCTCTGTCACGTCCGCGTTGGCGTCCTCTGGCTCTGGCAAGGGCTACTCTGTCCTCATAACTCATAGCTCCGGTGTGGTAGACGTTGTCTCGGAGTCCTTCGACCTGCAAAGTTAGATTCGCCAGGTTCTCAGTGATGGTAGCTTGGCCGGTTTGAAGTTGTTGCATTTGAGTCCGGTGCCAAGCTTCGAACTGGTCGGCTCGTTGATTCTGATGCTGCAGCATCGCGAGTATCTGTGCCTGCTGGTCTAGGGAGCGGCGGAGGTCCTCTTCTATGTAGTCTGGCACGGGATGATGGCGGCGGCGGAGAGAGGATGTACCTTCGTAAGGAGGAGGCTGCGATGCCTCTGGCTGCTCGGACCTGTCCAACTCAGCTTGGATTTCATCGTCAGAACCTTGGGTGTGGTCCTGAGTAGGAACAACGGCAGCAGGAGGGGCAGTGAGGTCAAATAACCAGTTGGTACGGTCCTCTGGGTGTGTGCGGGTGCGTGACGGAAGGATGATGCTTCAGACGGTCTTGCCACGCACTACCGGATGGTACTTGCCATCAGCTCGGGAGCGGATAAGGTGGGAGGCTCTGCAGTGGTCGGTGTCAAGGAACACCGAGGGGATGGAACGGAGGTGTTGGAGGCGGTCGCCAAGGTTCAGCCCAAGTGCAATAGCAGTGACAATCCCGCCAAAGTAGAATGGCTTCGAGCCACGGTTGTAGTTGGCCTGAATATGAGCCAGCAGAAACGGAGCAGCGTTGACAGGCTCATTGTTGAAGACGCAATGGAGAAAGAAGAGCTCTTTCGAGTTCACTTTGTGGTTGCTGTCTCTGGCGAAAATAGTGTTGCTCAACGCTCTGTGAAAGTACCGGATGGTTGGGTTATGGATATGAGTGGCGTGCAGAGACTCCCAACCATCGGCATTGATGCCGGTCAACTGATACCACAGCGCGAAAGCTTCGTGCTGGAACTGATCGGTGATGCGGCGGTGGGCATTGTCACCTCGAGGTAGCTGTAGGATGCTGGCAATCTGATTTTGGTTCACCTGATAGTTGGTGCCAAACATCCGGAAGCATGCGGCACCTGAGTGCTGGTTGAGTTCGCCGCTGGATGTGGCGTAAGTGAACGAACTCAAGAACTCGAGAGTGAGTTGTTCGTATGTTGGTAGTGGGTTGGTGCAGAGGTTCCAGATGCCTGCTCTTTGAAGCATCCAGGTTACGCCTTCAAGGAGTCTGAGCTCCGTAAGCGATGGAAGGTGTGGATAATGAGTCAGCTGGAGCGACCTCTGATGAAATGCGATGTAGTTTGCTCGTTGTCTTTCGCCTAAGTCTCCTTCACTGAAGATAATGTTGCTGATATTTGGGGTTTCTGCATTTCTTGCCATTGTTGGATATTGAGAGGTTTCTGAAGATTGGGGTTTTTCTGCAGAGTGGGAAGAACTGACAGAAGTGTGGTTTGGAAGTTGAGTTTGGAGTTGAAATATATAGTTCAATGTGGGGAGGACGAAGATTTGTAGTGGGGCAGGAGTTAGGATGATTGGAAGTGGTAATGGGGGGTAGTGGAAGAGAACACGAACCCTGTTTTTATCAGATATCAGTTTTTGAATTCGTGACGGTCGTCACGTAGGTGTGACGGTCTTCACCCGCGTGACGCTCGTCAGGGTCCTGTGACGGTCGTCACAGCAGCAAAATCTGCAGAACGCAGAATTTTGCTCTGAGGGCGTTCTCGTAGTGACTTTAAGGCTTAGTATTGATACGGTGATGTAATATAACAGTCAACAAACAACGAATAATGCGAAAACAGAATAATTGAATAAAAACTAGAATTGAAATAACATAAAATTAAAATGATTGTATGTAGTACATAAAGAAAACTAACAATGCGAAAAATCCAAATGATTAAATGAAACTAAACTAGACTAAACTAAACTGAAACTACTGCTAAGAACTAGTATCTAGTCTTTTCGTGTCTTCAACTCATCGAATTTCCGTGCGTAGTAGTCGAAATCCATGAAGCCTACCAGTTCGCTGTGCATGCCTGCGATGTCAGCTTTTACATTAGTCAGAGCTGCATCAACGTCGTCCAATCGGAGTAAAACGGTATCCATTTTGTCGGTGGTCTCCTCAGGGATAGGCTCAGGATAGGTGTTGTAGTGTGGAGGAGTCGTAGGGTCTACTTCAGCTTCGGATACAGCATCCTCATAGTACATATAGTCGTGTGCCTCAGAGATGTGGTCACTGTCATACATATAGTTCTGTGGTGTTGACTGAGGTGAAGGAGGTCCCATAGGCTCGTCCAGTTCATAAAGCCAGTTGTCCTTATTGTGGATACTCGTCATCAGATGATCAGGCAGTGTGAATAGCTGTACTGGTTTTTTGTTAATGAGGTACTCATACGGTTCAGGGTCCCATAGTTCCTAAAATACGCCTGTTAAAGCAGAATTGTATGTTCATGGGTCGGATGGTGCCAAAACAAGTGCTTGCATTTAAGTGGAATCTAAGGCCAAGCTCGTGGGCAATCATTGTCACGAGGCCTCCTATAAGAATAGGTGTCTGTGGTTCCTGCGTGAGGCGTTTGAAAGATCTCATCATGAAAGGCACTGCATTTACTGTACGTCCCTGAGAAGCACAGAACATGATGAATAACTCCTCTTTAGATACTGCAGTAATATTTTCTTCTTTCCCAAACAGGGTGTGAGCTAGTATCTTATGGAAGTATCTGAAGGCTGGGTTATGGATATCATCATTATACATTTTGTCTGGTTCAGGGTGATAGTCGCCTGTAATTCTACCCCAGAATTGATCGAGTTGAAAATCAATATCGTCATCTTCTGCACTGATGAACACATGTGGTCCGCTAGGAAATCCTAGGAGGTTAGCTAGTGACATCCGGCTATGGGTTTGGTCCATTCCAAATAATCGGAAGGTAATCAGTTCTGTGTTGGATCCAAAGCCATAGTTGGGGTATATATCTGAAAGAACTAAGGAATTCATAGGTAAGATCCTTGTAGGTAGCAAAACATGTTTTCAAAGCAGTGTTCTCCCAACCCAGTTGATTGAACAGGTATTGAATGCTATCCGTGATTCCTAGTTTATCCATGGTAGACTTATCATAATAGAGCGTTAAGGAGAATTCTCTTTCAGTCAGTGCTGCGAATCTTGCCTTTTGAGCTAGTCCTCTAAAGTGAACCTTTGTGAAGTCGTACTCGGCCATACTCGCAGGTAATTCGGAGAAAACAGAAGGAATGTTTTGAAGACTTTTAAAAATCCTGAAAAGTTTAAAACAGCAGTTTGAAGTCAGGGATTTTTAAAAACAAAAAGCGGTAGAAACAAAAGACAAAAGAGAAAAATAAAATAAAATAAAAGTATGAAAACAAACGAAAGTAGAAAGTAGTAGTAATTATAAGTTTAGGATTTTTGTTGGATTTTCAAAGTAAAAGTTTAAAGGAAAAAGTGAAATACGATAACGAGGGAAATTGGGTTGCCTCCCAGTAAGCGCTGTTTTTAACGTCTAAAGCCTGACGATAGCTTGGTGAGAAACTATTAGGGTGTTTGAGCTGGAAGCTCAAGCAATGTTATATTACTGACTTGAGGACTGTTGTCGTTCTTATTGTAATGTTTTAGACGTTGCCTGTTTACGATAAATGGTGCATTCGTCTTATCGGTAATTTCTACAGCTCCACTCTGAAGTACTTTAGTCACTTCATAAGGTCCAGACCACCTAGATTTTAGTTTACCTGGGAAGAGTTTTAATCTTGAATTAAATAGCAATACGATGTCTCCCACACGGAATTGTTTCCTGACTGAGCGTTTATCATGCCACTTTTTTAGTTCGTTCTTTGTAGATACGAGCATTTTCGTAAGCGTCCAATCGAAATTCTTCCAATTCGTGTAAGTTCAAGATTCGCTTTTCTCCTGCCTCGGTGTAGTTGAAGTTGAGTGTCTTAATGGCCCAGAAGGCCTTATGCTCTAATTCTACAGGGAGATGGCAGGATTTACCGTAAAATAATTTGTAGGGTGTAGTACCTATTGGTGTCTTAAAAGCGGTCCTATAAGCCCATAAAGCTTCTTGTAGCTTTGACGACCAATCTTTCCTTGAGGTAGCGACAGTCTTTTCCAAGATCTGTTTTATTTCTCTGTTCGAGACCTCTACTTGTCCGCTAGTTTGCGGATGATAAGGTGTAGCTACTCGGTGTCGGACTCCATATTTAGAGAGAAGTTTATCGAATATTCGTGATATAAAGTGAGATCCGTCGTCACTAATGACGAGTCTTGGTACACCGAATCTAGGAAAGATTGTGTTTTTGAAGAGTTTGATTACTACTCGTGCATCGTCTGTTGGAGCAGCTATGGCTTCTATCCATTTAGAAACGTAATCGACAGCGACGAGTATGTAGTTATTACCAAAAGAAGGTGGAAATGGTCCCATGAAATCTATTCCCCAGACGTCGAAGATTTCTACCTCTAAGATTCCTTTCTGAGGCATTTCATCGCGTCGTGAGATGTTTCCAGTTCGTTGGCATCTATCGCACTTTTGCACAACGATGTGAACGTCTTTCCAGAGATTAGGCTAGAATAAGCCGGCTTGGAGAATCTTAGCGCACGTCTTGGATGTACTAGCATGACCACCATACGGTGCTGAATGGCATTGGGAAATAATATTTTCTATTTCTTCCTCTGGGACACAGCAACGATATATGTTGTCGTCCCCTCTCTTGAAGAGTAGAGGTTCGTCCCAATAATAGTGTTTCAGATCGTGGAAGAATTTCTTCTTTTGCTGATAAGTAAGATCCAGTGGAAGCACGCCCGCAGCGAGGTAATTAACGATGTCAGCATACCAAGGTAATGTGACTTGGGCATAGACGGCTTCTACGGCTTTTTCGAATTTTGGATCTTCCGAGATTGAATTGGGTGTGTCACTTTCTAATTTGGCTATCAGACGTTCGTACGGGAAATCTTCATTTATCGGTACTGGTTCGTGTTTGATGCCTTCTATTCGGGATAAGTGATCTGCAACAACGTTCTCGGTTCCTTTCTTATCTTTGATTTCTAAGTCAAACTCTTGTAATAACAGGATCCATCTCAATAGTCTTGGTTTGGCATCCTTTTTGCTTATTAGGTACCTTATGGCAGCGTGGTCTGTGTATATGATAATTTTTGCTCCTACTAAGTAAGAACGGAATTTGTCAAGCGCAAATATAACTGCTAGAAGTTCCTTTTCTGTGGTAGCGTAGTTCATTTGGGCAGGATCTAAGGTTCTACTGGAATAGTAGATGGCATGGAGTTTCTTGTCCTTCCTTTGTCCTAGAACTGCGCCTACAGCATAATCACTCGCATCGCACATGATTTCGAACGGTAGTCGCCAATCGGGTGGTTGCATGATTGGTGTGGTGATAAGGGCTGATTTCAATGTTTCAAATGCTTTTAGACAGTCGTCGTCGAAGACGAACTCAGCATCTTTCATCAACAGGCCGGTCAGAGGTTTTGTGATTTTCAAAAAATCTTTTATAAATCTTCTGTAGAAACCGGCATGTCCTAGAAAACTCTGTATTTCTCGTACGGATTTTGGAGGTTGGAGATCTTTTATGATCTCTATTTTAGCTTTGTCTACCTCAATTCCTCTATCTGATATGACATGTCCTAGAACTATTCCTTGTCGGACCATAAAATGGCATTTTTCCCAATTTAGGACGAGGTTTACTTTTACACAACGTTCTAATACCATTTCTAAGTTTTGTAGGCATCCTTCGAAACTTTGTCCACATACCGAGAAATCGTCCATAAACACTTCCATGATGTTGTCCAGGAAATCTGGAAGATTGCCATCATGCATCTTTGGAAGGTTGCTGGAGCATTACAGAGTCCGAACGGCATTCGGCAGTAAGCAAAAGTACCATAAGGACATGTGAATGTAGTCTTTTCTTGGTCATCAGGATGGATGGGAATTTGGAAAAATCCTGAGTAACCATCTAGATAGCAGAAATATGAATGTTTGGCTAGTCTTTCCAACATTTGGTCTATGAAGGGTAACGGGAAGTGATCTTTGCGTGTAGCCTTGTTAAGCTTTCTATAGTCAATGCACATCCTGCTTCCAGTCACGACTCTTTTTGTTATTGATTCTCCTTTTTCGTTTTTAACTAATGTGACTCCTCCTTTCTTCGGTACGACATGAACTGGGCTGACCCATTCACTATCAGAGATCGGATAGATGATTCCTGCATCTAGCAATTTCTTTACTTCATCTCTGACTACAGTGCTCAGGATGGGGTTTAGTCTCCTCTGATGCTCTCGAGAGGTTTTAGAGTTTTCCTCTATTGTAATTCGATGCATAAAGATTGAAGGGCTTATACCTTTTAGGTCGCTTATGTTATAGCCTAACGCGGTGGGGTACTTCCTTAGGACTTCTAATAGCTTTTCGGTTTCTGGTTGTCCTAAGTCGGCGTTGAATATCACTGGTCTTTTTAGTTCATCGTCTAGAAGTTCATATCTAAGGTTTTTGGGTAGTGTTTTAAGTTCTAAAGATGGGTTCTTCGGACCTGGCATATGGTTCGGGGTCAGTGCTAAGCTTTCGCTTAGGCTGTCGTCTTTGTACGGTTTACGCCAATTATCGTCTTCAGAAATATCGGGTATTTGAATCTTTATTATTTCTGAATACATGGTCTCTTCATTTTCAAGTTCTCTTATGCATTCGTCAATTTCGTCTACTAAATAGCAGGTATCATCTATTGCTGGTGCTTGTAAGAACTTGGTGAGAATGAACTCTATCTTTTCTTCTCCTACTTCGAATGTTAGCCTTCCTTTCTTCACGTCTATAATCGCTCCGGCTGTAGCTAGGAATGGTCTTCCTAGGATAATTGGGGTTACAGTGTCCTCCTTGATGTTCATGATTATGAAGTCGGTTGGGATGTAGAATTGTCCTATGCGTACTGGAATGTTTTCCAGTATTCCGACGGGGTATTTTACTGATCGGTCAGCTAATTGAACGGACATTTTGGTTGGTCTGAGGTCTCCCATATTCAGCTTTTTGCATATAGATAAGGGCATAACACTGATACTGGCTCCCTAAATCGCATAGAGCTTTGTCTATTACGAACTTTCCTATGACGCAGGGTATGGAGAAACTACCTGGGTCTTTTAATTTAGGAGGCATGCGGTTTTGAATAATAGCGCTACACTCTGCAGTAAGTGTAACTGTTTCATTATCCTCGATCTTTCTCTTATTCGACAGTATTTCTTTGAGAAATTTAGCGTATGACGGCATTTGAGTTATCGCTTCTGTAAAAGGGATAGTTATATTCAGCTGTTTAAGGAGCTCTACAAATTTCTTAAACTGTCCTGAAGTTTTGGAGTTTATTAGTCTTTGAGGGTAAGGAATAGGTGGTTATATGGCGCTGGAGGTGCTTGAGTTTTTTCACTTGCGGTATCCTCCTTCTCGTTGTCTTCCTTCTTCTCTAACTCGGATTCCTTTTCTGCTTGTTCAGTTGGTTTTTGTTGCATGGCTGAGTTTTCGGTCCTCGGATCGATCGGTTCGTCCAATTCTTTTCCACTTCTTAGTATTACAGCATTTGCTTGGCCTTTTGGATTCTGTTCGGGTTGTCCAGGAAATGTGCCAGCTGGTGCGGCAGCAGAGGCTTGTTGTTGAGCCACTTGTGATATCTGAGTTTCTAACATTTTGTTGTGGGTGGCTAAAGCGTCTACTTTTCTGTCAATTGTTTAATTTGCTCGCTAGTGTGTATGTTTTGATTCAGGAATTCTTTGTTTGTTTGAGCTGAGTAGCTATGAACTTTTCCATCATCAACTCGAGGTTTGATTCCTAGGTGCATTCTGAGCAGCAGGTTTCTGATATCCTGGCGGAGCAGTAGGCATTTGCAATGCATTTTCGCTTTTGTAAGAAAAGTTTGGATGATTTCGCCAACCTGGGTTGTAGGTATTTGCGTAGGGATTTCCTTGAGCATAATTTACCTGGTCTGGTGGGATTCCGGCTAGCAATGGGCATTCGGGCGCATTATGAGTGGTGTTTCCGCATAACTCGCAATTTGAGTTACTACAGCGACAGTTGCAGTGGGGTTAACGGTCAGACTATTTATCTTCTGTGCTAGAGCATCTACTTTAGCGTTGAACTTTTCAAGCTGCTGATCTCGTACATCCCACCTTTCGCTGTGGTTTTCTCAGTTGGAGTGCGTTCACCTCCCCATTGGCAATGGTTTTGTGACATGTTTTCTATTAATTGATAGGCTTCATCGTATGGCTATCCATAAGTGCACCACCCGCGACAGCGTCTATTGTCAATCTAGTATTGTATAGAAGCCCATTAAAGAAAGTATGGATTGTCACCCAGTCTTCTAGACCGTGGTGAGGACATGTTCTCATCATATCTTTGAAACGTTCCCATGCTTCGTAAAGAGATTCAGTATCTTTTTGTCGAAATCCGTTGATTTGAGCTCTGAGCATCGCAGTTTTGCTTGGCGGAAAATATCTCGCTAAGAAGACGTTCTTCAATTGCTCCCACGTCGTAACGGAGTTGGATGGTAATGATTGTAACCATGTCCACGCTCTGTCTCTAAGAGAGAATGGAAAAGACGAAGTCTTATCGCGTCTGGAGTTACTCCATTTGCTTTCACTGTGTCTGCGTATTGTACAAACTTCGTTAGATGTTCGTTCGGATCCTCAGTTGCGTTTCTTGAGAATTGGTTTTGTTGTACAACCGACAACAATGATGGTTTCAGCTCAAATCATTTCGGGTTATAGCTGGGGCAGCAATGCTACTTCTAGGCTCCATCTGAGATGGTGTAGCGTATGCCTTCAGCGGTTTGTTTGGAGGTCCTTCAGCCATCTCTGGTTCTTCTTCTTCTGATTGGGAATGGGAGTGAGAGGATCGGGAATGTTATGTTTGAGTTGGTACTCAATGATTCGGCTTTCTTAAATGTAAGAAGCGTTCTAGTTCTGCGACTGAAGGTTTTACGATATCGCCTTGCAGGCGATTACTTAGCATACAATCGACAGAACTAGTAAAGGAAAAATGAAAATTGTTAACCTAGTCTATACGACGTAACAGAAGGTTACACTATTGACTAAACGGGTCCCCGGCAACGGCGCCAAAAACTTGATCGCGACTTTCTATGTCTAATACAACCTAACTGCAAGTGCACAGTCTATCGCGTAGTAATAATAGATATCAATCCACAGGGACTCGTAATCAAACTAGTGTTCTCGGGAGTTACTATGTTTAGCTAGGTAGAATATGTTTAAGGGAATAAGATTGTCACTAAAAGGGAACTAAGAATGCTACTTAGATTATAAAATGATTGAATCGATATACAGTAATTGTGTTCATCAGGGATTTGACAAGTTACTGGTGTATGAAGTAATTTTCAAAGTTTATTTAAGCAGAAAATGGAGATTTGAAGACTCTCGCCTCACGATGGTTATTGACGCTAATCATAATCCTAAGGGCCAAACGTACACTTTCGTATCCCGTTCGGGGTTAAAATTATTTTTTGGAAATCTCTAAGTTCTAATTCATTTTAAAGTGCTTTCGCTGTTATTAAAATGAATGACTAGTGTTTACTATCTGACCTTACCGCAGCTTTCGCTTGTTGGTTCGTATCTTAATTAATTTCCCACTTTCGTGGCAAAACTACTTTTAAATAAGTTCTCGCTTTCGCGACGAAGTTTATTCAGTAAATCAATTTTAAACACTCAGACCATAAGTTACTTTTGAAAAGAAAGTTTTTCAACCAGTTGTTATCAAATCCCATTCGAATTATTACTACATATCGATTACCTAAGTTTAGCTAGACATGGATTTGGGAAAGATAAAACATAAATAAAAACAATAAATAATGATTTGCATTATAATAAAACTGGAATCGATTGAAATGAGAAACCTGTAAATATTCCAATTGGCCTTTGGGCAGATCCTCCACGGATGTTGGCAGGATTCTGATCTCTAATGCCAATTTGATCGTACAATGAAAGTAGAAATTACAGAAGAATGAAAAATGGAATACAGGAAAGGTAAAGAGAAACAAATAAGAATATTGCTGGAAAATATGCTCTGGAAATAAATTTGGCAGCACTTCGTTGTATGAATGCAGCACCCTTTCTGAAGTCCCCTGCTTCC
The DNA here is from genome assembly GCA_963859935.3 of Lathyrus sativus. Classification (NCBI taxonomy): domain Eukaryota; kingdom Viridiplantae; phylum Streptophyta; class Magnoliopsida; order Fabales; family Fabaceae; genus Lathyrus; species Lathyrus sativus. The sequence continues at coordinate 266,476,393 of OZ012741.1, forward strand.
CTTTTTATAGAAGTGGAATCCCAACGGTTATCATTGAAGATGATGGACTTTGAGGCAGATAATTTAGGGAGTAGTGGTCCACTCTGTGGGAATTGGAACTGCTTCTGTTACGTGAAATTGAAGTGGGGCGTTTTTTCCTGCATGACGGTCGTCACAAGGTGTGACGGTCGTCACCCGTGTGACGGTCGTCATGAAGCTGTGACGGTCGTCACATCAGCAAAAACAACTTCTGCGCTTTTTATGATGTTTTCACTCTTTTTTCGTCCATAATTCATCTGAGATTGCTTCTTTTCTTCATGTTGCCTTGTTTAGACGTGATCGTTGAATACCTGCAAAACATCAGACAAATATCACAGAAATAACCCGAAATCGGATCGAAAATGGTTAAACTTTAGTTGAATTATGCATCAAAATATATATACGATTTTGTGTTATCAGACAGCCCAGCCCATAAACTCATTTCCACACCTTTAAACTCTCCAAAAACCTTCCACACAATCCAAAAATAGGGTATAGAAGGTGTTCCAACCATTAAAACACTCAAAAACATCATTTTGCAAAAAGTCAACTTTCATACCAAGTAACTTTGACCACAATGCATAAAATCTACCAAATGGTTGTCTAGACTTGTTCTTGTTGTTCTAATCACTCATACACCTCATATACCTCCTATCTCAACTGTTCAAAGCATTGGAATCAAGTGGTGAAGCTTAATTTTCAATCTGGCCTAAGGTTTGCATTTTGTTTCACAAGGAAGAAAGCTTCAAAGTTGAGTGGTATTTGAAGTATCTCTGGGTTTCTTGGTGTTCTAACCTGTTCAATATAGTCTACAAGAGGTATGTAGTCTATGAATCTTGTACTTTGCATCATTTTCCATGTTTTGGCATTTTTGAGAAATATGTTGAAAAATATGAACCATAAGCATACCACTTTTCATGACAGCTGATCTTTGATCAATGTTAATTCTTATAATCATTTGGATACATGTTTGAGGTTTGTATGGATGAGAACATGTGCATATCTTGTTGTCTTTGTTTTATGACAGTTGGTGCTCTTTTGATGTCATTTTGCAAATTGTTATCATCATGATGCTATATTTTGAATCAAGGTACATGTGCCCCAAATTTTGGTTTCTACATGACTGTTAATGCATTTGTGGTGTGTATGTGCTATCACTTTGGCTTAAAACATTTCCTACTTGAATCTCACCTACTGTCATAAAGAATGTTATGCTTTTCCCATGAGAAACTCAAAACCTGTCTTGGATACCATGTACCCCAAGTGCTAGACTCATCTTACTTGTTTTAGGATATGAAATGTGTGTGTATGTTTTGTTTTGATGAAACCTCAATGTCTATCAATAAACAGCCCTGCTGCACCTTAAACAAAAAAAAAAACTGTTTTGCATAGCATTCAATATGTCCAACTTTGTGTTGTTTGAAGTTCACTTGTTTTTTGGGTTTGGACACACTTATTATCATGTTTGTGACGTGTGTGGATGATTGGCATGAGTTGTTTCTACCTGTTGTGAGTTTTCACTTTCAAAATGCATTTTTCAAACAAATTGAGCCATTACCACCTCAGTTTTTGTTTTAAAAAGATTAAGTTTGAATCCTTGGCATGGAATTATCTTTCCACATGTGTAAAGTTTGTGTGCATAGCTTGCTTGACTCAATTGTGCATTAGAAACTAATTTGAACTTTTCATGCATCATCAAGAATATCATGTTGCAGCCTGCTCATCATCTTGCACACCAACCTGTTTCAAACCATATCTCTTGCTTAAATTCATTGGATAACATGTATGTGGAGTGTATATGTGATATATTTGGTACAATTATGCATTGAAGCTGATTTGAACATACTACTGCATTGCAAATTACCAAAGAGCAATTTGAAAATCACTTTTCTACCACAACCTGTTTTGAACTGTTTTTTGTGCTTAAACTCATTTGTCAACATGTGTATGACTTGTGTGTGTGATTTGCTTGGTCAAAATGTGTATAAAACATGAATTGGATTTCAAATTGCATCATCAAAAATAACATGTTGCAGCAAAATCATCATTTTCCATACCAACCTGTTTTGGACCAGCTCATGTGCTTAAACTCATTTGTCTATATGTATGTAGTATGTGTGTGTGATTCATTTGACCAAATTGTGCATAGATCATGATTTGAACTTTCTCATGCACTTCACAAACACCAAGTTGCAGCTGTCACACTACTTTCACCACAGGTTGTTTTGAGACCCTCCTTTGTGTCTAATTTCACTCACTAGCATGCTTTCAATATGTGTATGTGTTTGCTTTAATCTGAACCTGCTTAGAATCTAACTTTCATCCCATTATGCATTTCATAAATGACCAATTGCAGCTTGATAGTCATTTCTCACCAGAACCTATTTTGAATTTAATTTTTTGCTCACACTCATTCATCAATATGTTTCTAATGTGTGTATGTACTTGGCTTGGTCTGAGAATGCTTGGAATTTGACCTGCACATCAATATGCATCTCACACACTCACATTTGCTTGTGCTATAGAATTTAAAAATAGAAGCATGATCTTTCAAAATTAATGCCATCATTGTGTTCCTTGTTAAAATATACTCAAGTTACACTAAAATTTTGTTAAAATCCATAAAGAATTGACCAAGTTAGGAGTCAAAATGCAAATCAGTTGTTTGTGTGTTTGGCTTGCCCAGAAAAACCATAGAACCATGCCTTATATGTTTATAGGGGTGGCTACATCAACGGATGTATAGCCACCCCAGTGGTAAGAACCTTTCCATAAAACGCGCCTTTCACACACATGACCTGGGTTCGATCCACAGTGGAGATCAACCCTTTTGGCCATTTTTCTAATTTTTACATGTTGTATTATTTTGTCTTTTCCTTCTCTCCATTTACCACACGCGCGTGTGATGGCTCAGTGGCCAGGCTTGCTACTTGGGAGGCCAAGGGCATGGGTTCAAATCCCACCTTGCCCATTTCTTTTTAGCCTTTGTTCTATTTTTGTTCTTATTTCATCTCATTTCATATTTTCATAACTTGCTTATTTCTTATCCTTTTCCACTCATTCCTTTTGTGTTGTGATCATGTAAATGTCTACTTTCATTTGATAATTCGAAATTCCATTTTGTTTGTATTTTTAATACCCCTTCATCACTTGCAAGTTGTTTACGTTTTGAGATCGCTATCGCACGTCTTGATGGATTTCTTTCTCACCATGTTTATTCATGTTTGTTTATTTGCTTATCTATCATCCCCTTTGTGTTTGTCAACATGATAGGATGTTTTGTTGGTTGTTACCATGAACAAATTTGTTTCCTCTGAGAAATTACTTTAAGCTTGATCTGTCGTTGTTGCACCCCAAAATTTGCCCAACCTTTTCTAACCTAGGTTTATGTTTCTATTGCATAGTCATTTGCATTGTCATCATGTACATAGTGTATTCATCTGCATTGCATAGCATAAGCAAGCCATCTTAATCAGGGGATCAAGTGCTATTCTTATCTCAAGAGGCATATCCAAGGGTTTCATTCATATTCAAGACTACTCAGGTCATCAGGGAAGAATTTGAGCTTTGAAGAGTTGACAGGTTGATCAGTGAATTCTCTCCTATCTTGAGGCTAGTTGGGGATCATCAGAGGAAGTGTGAGCTATGAGCCAAGAGCATGAGGTGTGTATGGATGTTATGAAGAGCCTAGAGGATCATTTTTGAAGAAGTACCAAGTCATTGGAATGATTGCAAGAGCCTCAGTTGAAGTCTGTCAACTAGGGTTTGTTTGGGTCAACACTAGGTCAATCCTAGGTCAAAAACTTGTTTTGAAAGGCATCAAGAATCATTTTAAGAATGTGGGATTCATTATTTGCTATATGGATATGGATATGGTGTTGTGCTAAAGAAAAATCAGAAGGAGTCAAGGAGAACTGGAGTTACTAAATTAGGGTTTCAGTGTAAAATCCCCTGATTTAGGTCAAACTTCAAAGCAGTGTAACTCAATATGCAAGCTTCATATGAATTCTTGGTCCACATGAAACTTGTATAGCATCTTCATAGCTTTAATTTGAGTGGTGGAAGTCATCAAGATGATTTATAGAACTCAAGTTATAGCTCTTGCAAGTTACAGGTCATCTGAGGACACTGAAATTTGTCTGTGAAAGTTGTCTGTCTTCCAAGAAACTTTTGACCTTCAAGGAAATTTCAAATGGATTTATTGCCAACATGAGAGTTGTTCCTCATTGTCTTAGCTTTCTAGAAAGGTATGGTATGCCTTCATATGATTTGTGGAACTCTACTTATGGTCTTGGCAAGCAAAGGGTATTTTGGTCATTTGGGAATTACAGGTCATTCTTAGCCTATGCCTAAAACGCATACAAGGAAGCTTCAAATGAAAAACTTCACAACATCAAAGTTTCTCAAAATGTCATTTTAAGTCTAAAAAAGAGGTCATGGAAGTTTGGAAATGCATAGAACAAGACTTGATCAAAGTTGGTGAAAAATGACCTAAAAAAGGTATATAACTTGAAAAAGTTCAAGTTGGAAAATGGTTTGAGAGATCTACAAATCCAAAATGGGTCATCCAATATACCAAATTGAATCCAAACATCATTTTAAAGACATTGGTTCAGCCACTTTTTTGAGTTAGGGTTTAAAAATGGGACTTGCTTTGTATTTTTGTTACTTGCATAATAAGGCAAGCATGGAAAACTTGGCACAAGGTAATTTTCAAGGCAAGGAACTTGCATATCATTCCAATTTGGCATGTAAGGAGATTTTGAAGGGGTATAAGTGAATTGTAAGGAGATACCATGAGATATCAATATGTCATCACATGAGAATTTCCATAACTTTCCACCACATTCTAGAATCATCCTAGAGGCATCCAGAAACTTCTAGATCTGTCCATCATCATCTATATAATGAGTGTGGATCATTAGTGCAAAAGGTTGGTGAAAATAGAGTGAAGAGAGAGTGAGATACCTTTTCTTCCATTTTTGCAAATCAATATCAAACTCCATTTTCTTCTTCATCTCCATTGAATTCTTCTCCACAAATCAATTCTCTGGATCATACTGAACACATACATACAGATTGAAGTGGCCATTGATGAATGTTTGAAGGTGTGGCTTCAAAGTTGCAAGAAGAGCAAATTGGATCCAAACTCACAATCCAAGCACTGTCCATCCAAGATCTTGCAAACAGAAAGGTTATCATCCATTAAAGATCATTTGTGGCAAGTTTCAAGCATTGGATTGAAGGGTAACTACACTTGCCATCATCAATTTTCAGGTTTGCAAAAGCTTTCGAATCTCTTTATTTATGCAGCATTAGATGAAATGGTTAGGATAAGCATGATTAGAGACCATAGGTGAGTGATTTCTGAGAGTTAGAGAGGATTACACGAGGTTCAATGGCAGGGTGCAATTTCTTTGATGATCAAGATTAGGTTCTGTAATGAGTTTTAATGCACGAATTATAGCTTAATGAAATCAGTGTAATACCATGAGTAAGATAATGCCATTAATACCAAGGATTACCATGATTGATCTCAGTGTAAGTTGGTTGAACCCATGCCTTCGTGCTTTCTGTTGATGAGATATAGGAGGTTTTAATGAAAATTATGCGTGTAATCGTGTTCCTGGGAAAGAATAGCTCAACTTTGGTCTTTGAAGTTTTTGATTTCATTGAGAGATGAAGGAGTACGCATTGGTTGAATATGGCTGCATGAAAGAACGAATTCTGAAACCCTAGGTTTTGATTGGGGACGATGACCAATGGTCGTTGGATCAAGTCCAGATTATTGACCTTTTAATCCAATCCAACGGTCCATATTTGAAAATAGAAATGGAGGGAATCCATAATGGTGAAACGATGCGTTTCACTTAAACGTAACCCCTGGGCCTGGATTCAGAATGCTATCCCCACCCCCAAACCAAAGCCCAATGGAAAATGAACTTGAGATTGTTACTAAATGCACCGTGGTTTTAATCTTTTCTCTTCTAATTTTTCAATTGAATTTCTGATGCATCCTGGGCTTAACACTTTTGATATTCACGCCCCCACTTCCTGGCCCATCAGCAATATGAACTAGGCGCATCTGCTTATAACACCCCCTCCTCATTTAATTCATCTTTTGTGATTTTTATTTTCTTTAATTTTCTTTGATCTTTAAAAATCCATATAAAATTGAAAATAGCTTGTTTTTGATTGGTTCTTTTTGTGGTAGATTCATAATTTTGTTAATAAAAATATCCAATAATAAAAATAGCATTTTACTTTGTTTTGATATTTTTTGTGTATTTTTATTTTAAATAGCTTTTTAATGAGTTTAGTTTAGTGCATAATTTTGTTGATTTTAGTTCTAATAGTTCCCTTTAGATTTAGGACCCATTCTTTTTAGGGTGATTAGCTTAGGACTTCAACTTGTATATAGAATTTAATTCATAATTTTAGGATTAATTTTTAGGTGATTTGTTTAGGTGTGATTAGTGTGATCAAAATTAGGGTTTTAAGTGAGCATAAGTGAGATAGATCATTCTTTTAGGAATTTTGATTTGATTTTGGGGTATGGGACTATAGGGGTTATGGGTAGATGACAGATCCCTTAGAAAATATTAGGCTTCCCCTACTGCTATTAGAATATTGCTTATATTTGATTGACTGTGTGGTGTGCCCTCTTTAGGGTTACTTTTTGTCTGTGTGGGGTATTGGGTTTGTTTGGGGCTTGGGGTTTGAGCTGAAGACTGTGTTGATGAAGCCCATTTGAAGATTAGAGAATGAAGACCAACTTCCAGAGCTGATGAGGAGTATCTCTTGCTGGCAGCTGCTGAAGTCTGTAGGATCTAGGAATTAGGCAGAGCCCTAGAGTAGACAACTTGATTCTCAAACATGGAAGGTCTTGATTGCCTCCATCCTTCTCTGTGATGCAGAGTCTCTCTAAGACATTCACCCCCTTCCTTTGGAAGGCTTGGTGATAGTGTCTAAGAGATAGAACTCTTGAGAGAAAATATCCTATGTGTTGTTAGCAATTTGTTTGCCACCTTTGGTGGTCAACTAATTGCTTAACACCCAATTCATTCTTGTGATTGATTCCTCAGCTTGGAGGTTAGGACTTGAAGAAAAGCCATTGGGAGATTGAAGATTAAAGACTGATGCCTGCTTGAAGCCTGGAGCTGGTTGCTGATGCTGATGAAGATTGCTTTTGCTGTTTAGTTTTAGCTGTTTAATCTTTGATGTATTGTGTGAATTTCCCTGACTGTATTGTTTGCTGTTTAACTTGCTGGGTTGAAAGTGAATCCTGTTCACTTTTGCCTATTGTTTTCTAGGTTCGAGGTTGAGTGGGACTCCCTTGCCTCGCTTGTATTGCTGCATCCATGCATTTTACTGCTTTATTGTATGTATCTGCTGTTTCTGTTTCCGTCTATTCCCTTAGGATCTCTGTTTTTCTCTGCGCAAGAGAGGAGCATGATAGACATTAGGTCTCAACCCATGCATGATAACATTAGGGTAGATTTTATTCCCTTCTTTTCAACCCTAGGATTTGTAGAGTGTCATCTCTTCTTCCTTCAAAACAACAGAAAAACATTAATAAAGGTTATAACAGAAATCAATTCATTTCTTCCGTCAAAAGATTTGAACAAACATCAACCTTTTTGCAATAAGAAAACCCTTGTTTAAGGTGAGATTTTTCATAAAAGACACTTGAACAGCTTGTGTCGTGCGTAGCCCGAACTACGTTTGCTCTGATCTTCCATGCTGTGTGGAAGTACGTAGGCATAGGATGCGATATCCTAGCGAGCAACCTTCCCCACCTTCACCCGTAGTTAGGCGAACTACGTTGACTCTGATTTCTCGTTCCAGACGGGAATACGTAGGCATAAAGTGCGATGCTTTACCGAGTCATGTTTTCTTTTCTTTTCAGACCTCATCCTTTAGTTTAGATAGAAGTGTAATCCGTACAAACAAGCAAGCATGGATCCCATCGAGTACGATGGACGTGAGGGGTGCTAATACCTTTCCCTTGCGTAACCGACTCCCGAATCCAGGTTTTGGTTGCGATGACCATACCTTTTCCCGTCTTTGCGTTAGGTTTACTTCGAGCGTTTCCTTTCCCTCCTTTGGGATAAATAACGCACGGTGGTGACTCTTCTGTATTGCCGGCGCCGATTTTCGCAGTAGCGATAGCTGGCGACTCTGTTGGGGATCCAACGTCCCCTGGCTGCTAAGGACTGCGATAGTTCCTTATGCATTTGGGATCCAATGTCCCTTAAGAGAGTCAATCCTAGCGCTTGTTTTCCCGTCGAGGATTTTGTATGGATTTACATTTCTGTATTTACATTTCAGCATTTTATTATCATTTTTATTGCTGTATTGTGGGGTGTGACGGGTGTTCTATGATTGAAAGATAAGTCGGAACTGGGCTTGAGTGCACCTAGACTTAGAGTAGAGATTAGTGGGCGCGCACGTGCTTTGCATGTCCTAGTGTCCCGCGAAATCTACGCTCAGACGAGGTTCTTCTGGTTGGCCTCCTGTCCTGCCCTTTGGGTGGCTCGGGTTGCTGGTTAGTTTGATTGTCGACTCTGGGGACCGATCATTTGGAAGTTGGCTAAGTGAGGCCTCTTCAGGATTTGATGATGCCACTCCTTCTGGGAATCGTATCATCAACCCTGAAAGTCTGTGACGCCGACGACCGCATAGGATGCCATACCTTTGTCAGTTACTAGGACATCCACCTGTGAGAGGGTTTGGGGTTATGCAGGTAACTAGACCTTCAGATACCGGTTATTTCTTGATCAGAGATCCTGGGTATTTATGGACAGTGAAGAGGTCTATCAGAGACCAGTCAGAGTTATGGTTTGAGGTCTATCAGAGACCATTTGGAGTTATGTTATGAGGTCTATCAGAGACCAGTGTTGGAGCTCTATGTTGGGTCTGTCTGAGACCAGGGTTTCAGGAATTCTGGAGGGTCTATCTGAGACCTTTGATATGATTCAGGCTTCTCAGCTATAGCCCTTGGTCCCTGTTGCATGTTGCTTGCATTGCATTGTTTGCATAATCATTATCATTGCATCCCATTAACGTGTGTCTGTGCTGCAGGTGCATTTGCATATCCCCCGGTTCTAGTGTCTGGACTTCTGAGTATTGATCATGGCTGGTTTGAGGATGACAGTTGCGTACAAGCTACCTATCCCTGATATTACTCCACTCCTGGGTCTGATTTCTCTTGCAGATGAGGATGTCCGTAGAAGTTTCAGGCAGAGTTACGGACAGTTGTTGAGTTTGGTTTGCAAATCCACTGATGATGAATTGAATGGGCTGTACACCTTGATGCAATTCTACGATCCTTCTTTGAGATGCTTCACGTTTGCTGACTTCATTTTGGGGCCTACTGTTGCACCCCAAAATTTGCCCTCACAATACAAGACTTTGTGTTCCAAGAAGGTTCACAAGGTTCACAAAATTCACAATTGGTCAGAAGAGTTGACAATTCCCTCAGACAATGCACCTCCTAAGCAGTGCATCCAAAACTAGGGTTTTGACTTTAATCAGGCTAAATGGACTTCCAAGACTTCAAGTGAGCTTCATAACATCTTATATGTGTATAAGAACCCCCATGTCAAGTTTCAAGACTTTTCTCAAAAGTTTGCTCAGTCAGATGATCAGATAAGTCAAAAGCAGTCAATGCAGTTAAAAGGTCAAACTGAGGTCAACTGTGGTCAAACCAAAGTCAAACTTCATGATTTTTTTTTTGCCAACATCAAAGAGAGGTTGGGTGAGAAATATTATCATAATAACTGTAATACCCCAAATTTTGCCCTAAGATTTGTCGTCGCATTTCATTGCATTTAATCAATTACTAACAAATTTGTGTAGTCGTTTGACTTTTTGCAGGTAAATATCATATGGCATGCATTTTTTTTCTAAAAAGTAAAAATGGCACAATTGGCAGGAGGACATGTGTAAGGAGTTATGAGTGTGAGAGGTTGAGAGTTCGAATCTCACCTTTGTCACTTTTTTTTGTTTTTTATTATTTTTACTCTAAATTTTTCTATCTTTCATTAAAAAAATAACAAAAATAGTTTTTTATTATTATTTAATTATTATTTTCGTATTTTAATTAAATCATTTTTTAAAATATTATTTTTTTCACTTTTTTCTAAATTATTCATAAAAATATCCAAAAAATCATAAAATAAAAAATATTGAAAAAAATTTTGTTCTTTTTATAATATTTTTTATTTTAGGAATCAATAGGATTATTAGTTTTTATTTTAAGTTTATTTTAATTATTTTAAATTATTTAAATTTTATTTTTTCTTAACTAATTATTTAGTTTGGGCTTTAAAATGGGCTTTAGGGACATTATTGACAATTTGGTGTTAACCCTAATTTGTTCCCTATATATACATGTGTTGCCTTGTTGGAAAAAAGGGGGAGAGAATGAAAAGAACCTAAGAGGAGTGAGTGCCGTTTGCCGTTATTTAGTTTTCTTCTTCATCCATTACTATTGTTTCTTTTTCTTCATCGTTTACCGTTATTTCTTTTCCTTCATCTATTACTGTTGTTTCTTTTTCTTCATCTTTTACCGTTATTTCTTTTTCTTCATCTATTACCGTTATTTCTTTTTCTTTATCTATTACTGTTACGTTTATATATATATAATTTTTAAATTGTTAGAGTTTATATATATAAGATTTTTGATCGAATTATGTCGATACGATGTTTGCACATTTGTGTGCATGACGCGTGACATTTGTGTTAGTTCGATCTGGTTGCGATGATCGCATTTTTGTGTGAGCAATAATACTATTTTTTGCTTAATTTCTTTTTCTTTGCGATAAATTTTGTTTCGTCCGATTTAGATCTGGTTGCGATGAGCGCATTTCTGCGTTAGCAACATTGTTGGGTTATTTGACACATTTAAAATTCATTATTGCTTTATTATTATTATTATTATTATTATTATTATTATTATTATTATTATCATTATTTATTATTATTATCATTATTATCATTATTATTACCATTATTATTATTATTGTTATCATTAATTTATTAAAATTTGTTATAATATAAAAATCTGTTTTTTAAAATAAATAACATTAACATCTTTTCCAAATTAATATGAAAACCTATTATTTTTAAGAAAAACTTTTTTTTTAGATAAATTTAAAATAATAACTAGAACCGTTATTTATTTTATTTTATTATTGTTCAATTCAAATTTCATTATCATATTGTATCTGCTCCTCTCATGTAACCTCGCGAACTTAACAATCGCTCTTTAAATTCTGCCTTTAAATTTCTGCTTGCATGGTTTAAATTATGACATTATCTCTCTGTTTGCATGATTCAATTATCTCACGCGTTTACTATTATTTCTGTCACATTGCACACATCCGAAGGTTAGGTCTAACTGTTTGGCCGCCGCGCCAATAGTCCGTAAAACTTCACACATTCAACTTCAAATCCTCAAAACTACAAACTACAAACCCTAATTTTCACAAATGCCTCGCCGCAGGCAAAATTACAATTTTACCCTTAGCATTAGGTCAAAGAGCCGCCGCGCTCATTTTAGGGTTTCCCGCCGTGGAATCCCTAATTTAACCCTAATTACAACTTAACATTTCAACGTAGAGATTTGGAGTTTCTACACTCCACGTAAGCGTGTCCTTAAGATGCGTTTATTCCCCTTGAGACCTTGACCACAGTCAAGAAGTTTCTAACCTCCCTATTGAGGGGAACTACGATTACTCTGATTCCACTCCCGTAAGGATACGTAGGCACAAGATGCGATGTCTTGCCGAGTAAACTTAGAATTAACCCCCTTTATTATTTATTATTGCTTATTTATATTTTATTTATCTTTGCTATTTAATTATTTTGCTTATTATTTTGTAATTGTTTCTTGGATGTAAAGTTGTTTAATTATTTAATTATTATTATGGTTAGTAATTAGGGAGTGTAACAACATGTATGTAATATTAAAATAAATTTAGATCACTTTTAAATAAAGATAATTAAAATAAACACGTCACACACGTAAGTCGATTTTAATCGCCGTCTCACTTCCTAAGGATATCCCTCAAGTGGCCTACGAATAATGGTTAAGTGGGGTGTATAAAGCAAGTCCCTCAAATAGAAAAATCATCAAAGTCCCTTATGGTTGCCTTTACGAATCGAGTCCCTTTCGAAAAATGATGATGGTCCCTTATATGTGCTTATTACATCCCACAATGGCCTTCAAAGTCAAATTGTCCCTCACATGTCCCTTAACATCCAAAGTAAGGACTACCTACTCCATTATAGTAGGGATAGTCTTACTAAGGAAAGGATAAAGAATAAGAAAGACCTTAAAACATTAGGGTAGGCTACTCCTAGACACTTGCTCACTTCAAAACTGTTTCACACTTAAACAAATTTTCAGCAAGTTTTCAAACAAGTTCTTAACACATCCTTACATGGATTATTTATTAACTATTCTGAAAATTTTCTATTTACACACTACACTTTCAAAACAATTCAAAAGTGAGCTTAAGTACCTAAGAGCCCATGGATAACCATGGATGAAAAGGGTGCTAACACCTTCCCTTTTCATAACCTACCCCCCGGACCCAAAATATTCTCTAAGGTCTTTCCTGTTCTTTTATAACCTTTCCTTATGGATAAAATAAAAGTCGGTGGCGACTCTTGCTATCCGCAACATTGTTTAAAGTCAGTTCTCCCACCGTGTTACAGAACTGGCGACTCTGCTGGGGATCTATTTAAGAGGGGTACCCTTAGGAATTAAGATCACTTTAAATTGTTTGTCTTGTTTGCTTTATTATTATATTGTTGGGGTGCTCTTATGTGTGAAAGGTCCTAACCCGGATCTAGTGTACCTTAGGTAAATGGCAATAGACCAAGGAAACTGTACGACGTATATCGATACGGTTGATCTGGTGGCCATAGTTAGTGCGACTTCTTGGTTGGTGCTTATATTCCTTAAGTCAAGTTGAGGATAATATTGAGGCTGCCATATGTTGTCAATGCACTAACTGACTTTTAGAACCCTAGTTAACTCATCTTGGCCTTTAGAAAGTAGTGAGGTAACCGGCTTTGGTACAGACTGAAGTTGGTTGACACTCGATACTACGCTCATTGAGATCTTAAACTTGGAGGGTTTTGGTTGGCAAGTAAGTTGCCTTCTGAACAACCACCCTTGTGAAGGATCAATGATATTGAGATCCCTTAGAACCTGGTTACTTTTGTAGGACAAGATGAACCATCTAACTTCAGGGGAGGGTACTTGCCTTTGAACCTCATGCAAGCCTTTAAACCTAGGGCTATGGTGTGACTTGTTTGTGTGTGCCACATGTTTGTGATTGAGCATGACATCATGACATCATCATGCATCATAAGCATATCATTTTCCCTAACCATTTCAAGGACCAAAGGATTTATCTTTGTTCTTTGTTGCAGGTCATGGCTTCTGCTCGTAGAAACACCATCAGGATCAACTTTGTAGGGATACCTGCTAAGCTCAAGGAGTTGGTTTCCCTAGTGCCTGATCATTCCCAGTTCAACAAGAGACATGGTCACTTATTGGATCTAGTTACTTCAGGGTTCAGTGAAGACATGATGAGTGTGTTGTTTCAGTTCTTTGACCCTAAGCACCATTGCTTTACACTTCCTGATTATCAGCTGGTTCCAACCATGGAGGAGTTCTCTAAACTTCTGGGTATACCTGTTCTTGATCAGAAGCCATTCACAGGCTTAGAGAAGGAGCTTAAACCAGAAGTTATTATTGCAGCTCTACATCTGAAGAAGTCTGACATTGTTCTAGAGACGAGAAGTGGAGTTAAAGGTATTCTTTCCAAGGTATTAGTGGATAAAGCTCAAATGTTCTTGAAGGCTATGAGCTACGATGCTTTTGAGGAGATCTTAGCCTTATTGATTTATGGCTTAGTGTTGTTCCCCAATCCTGATCAGTTCATAGACGTTCATGCCATCAACATATTCCTGAGTCACAATCCAGTGCCTACCTTACTTGGAGACATCCTACATTCTCTTCACACCCGTACTACAAGGGCAAGAGGAACTTTGATGTGCTGCATACCTTTACTTTCTAGGTGGTTTATTTCTCACCTTCCTCGCTCAGTAATGAAGAATGAGCAAGGGTTCAGATGGTCCAAGAGGATCATGTCACTTTCTCACTCAGACATCCATTGGTGCTCCAGATCTATGGAGAATGTCACCATCATTGACCGTTGTGGGGAGTTTCCTAATGTACCACTTCTAGGCATAAGAGGAGGCATCACCTACAACCCATCTCTAGCTTTACGACAGTTTGGTTACGCCCGGAGCGATGGTCCACATGACATGTTGATTCAGGGCATTGTGTTTGACTACGACAACGATCTTCAGGGTTACCGTCAGAGATTCATACGAGCTTGGGGAAAGGTAAACAGGATTGACAGCAAGACACTGGAGCCTAAGTACACTATTCCTATGGAGGCTTATCTCAGATGGGTACGATCTCGTGCTCAGACACTCATGATGCCATATCCTGCCGTCCTACCAGTTACCATGGAACCTGTTGCTGAAGGAGACACAGCTTATACCATCCTTCACCCAGACATGCCTACTGATATGGAAGACTTGCAGAGATCATGGATCCAACTGAAAGAGCAAAGGGATACTTTCGAGGCTCATTACAAAGCAAGCCAAGCAAGGATCCTAGAGCTAACAAAGCTACTTCATGAGGAACGAAACCTCAACTCATACCTCAACACAAAGAGGAAACGTCCATGGGAGACTTAAAACCCCATCTTTTGTACTTATTTCGTTTTCATTTTTTGTAAGCCTAAAAGGCAAAACAAGTTATTACTAATAAAAAGTTACTTTCTTGTTTGTTTAAGCAAATTTAAATCCTGCGGTCCTTGAAAACATTGCATATGCATTCCCATATCATTGCATCACAGGTTTATAATTGTGCACAGGTTTCTCATCTTCTCGCTGTTTATTTCAGCAATGGCTCTTGAACAATCAGTTAAGGATCTCCAGGCACAGAATGCACAGTTCCAAGAGCTGATCCTGAACCTATCCAAGGGGCAGGATGAATTGAAGACACTGCTGGCCAAGAAGACTAAGAAGGCTAGAAGGTCTGCTGGGTTGCTCAACATGGGAAGAAGGTTCAAAGGTCCTGTCAAGACCAAGGAACAGGTTGAAGACTATGAATCTGAAGAATCTGAGCAGGAGAGAGGCAGTCTCCACAACACTATGGGGGACTCTGATTCTGAGGCTAACTACTACCATGAGCCTAACGAAGACAAATTCAAGATGCTGGTGGATAGAATGGATGCTATGGAATTACAGAAATTATCTGGGCTGGATTTTGAGGATTTGAGCTTGATATCTGGGGTGGTCATACCCATTGGGTTCAAAGTTCCTACATTCGTTGTCTATGATGGGGTCTCTTGTCCCAAATTGCATCTGAGGTCTTATGTCAGAAGAATTCAACCCCACACTGCTGATAAAAAGTTGTGGATCCATTTCTTTCAAGAGAGTTTATCTGGAGCTCAGCTAGAGTGGTATTATCAGTTGGAGAGTGTCAACATCAGAGATTGGAATGACCTTGCTGAAGCTTTCTACAAGCAGTATCAATACAATGCTGACTTAGCCCCCACTCGCATGCAGCTTCAAAGCATGTCTATGGGTGCCAAAGAAAGCTTTAAGGAGTATGCTCAGAAGTGGAGAGACTTAGCTGGAAGAGTTCAACCCCCTTTGACTGATAGGGAGTTGGTTGATATGTTCATGTGTACGCTGAATGGTCCGTTTTACAGTCATCTCATTGGAAGCTCATCATCTGGCTTCACTGAGTTGATCATGACAGGAGAGCGAGTAGAGAATGGTATCAAGAGTGGTAAGATCCAAGTGGGCACTTCTTCATCAGGTGCTGCAAAGAAGCCTCCCACTGGGAAGAAAGAATCTAATGCTGTGTATGGTCAGCCTGATCGTAACAGAAGGCATCAGTCTGTTAGTGCAGTTCATATTTCAAATCCAACTCCTGCAACAACAGAGCAGCCTCAAGGCAACCAACAGAGGGCTAGAAGACAGTTCACGAAGATCAACATGTCAATGGCTCAGGCATTGCAACACTTGTTGAAGGCTGAACTTATTACCCTGAGGGAGGCTCCTCAGAATCCCAATGTTACCTCTCCCAAGTACAATCCCAATGCACGATGTGCATATCATTCAAACTGTCCAGGACATGATACTAATAACTGCTGGGTCTTGAAGAACAAAATTCAGGATATGATTGATGCTGGAGAAATTGAGTTTGATCCACCAGGTACTCCAAATGTGATTACAGCTCCAATGCCAAATCACGAGAAGACTGTCAACGCCATTGATGAAGATATTGATGAAGATCTGCATGTCTATTCGGTTATGGAGTTGAGCACACCATTGTCTGTTATCAAAAAGAGGTTAGTACAAGCTGGGATCTTTCCAGGTTGTCATGAAGATTGTCTATATTGTACCTATAAGCCGGATAGTTGCTTCATTTTGAGAGATGGGATTCAACGTCTCATGGATAAATATACTATAGTGTTTGAAAGAAGACCAACATCTGTAGAAAGTATGGTAGATCATCTGACTCAGGGTAAGAAGATTGAAGAGGTTGATATGGTTGACAAAGTACCACTAAAAATCACTTCAAAAGGTCCCATTAAAATCACTCATCAGGGCCCGATCAAGATTACTGCTGAAGGTCCTGTGAAAGTTGTCGCTGAAGCCAGAGTAGCTCCTCTGATCATTACCACTCCTGGTCCTATTCCTTATACACCTGACAAAGCTGTGCCTTGGCACTATGGGTCTGATGTTTACATCCATGGTGTCAAACAGGAGCCTTTACCTG
Source organism: Lathyrus sativus (assembly GCA_963859935.3). Lineage (NCBI taxonomy): Eukaryota > Viridiplantae > Streptophyta > Magnoliopsida > Fabales > Fabaceae > Lathyrus > Lathyrus sativus. The sequence goes on from OZ012741.1 coordinate 266,493,299, forward strand.
ATATGCCTGTTGACATTGATAATATTGCTGGATCTAGCAAGATCACTCGTAGTGGAAGAGTCTTCTCTCCTCCAGTTGCTTCTAAGAGTGCAGTTACTCCTGCCGTTACTTCCACCACTGATGCTCGGGGCAAGGGTCCTGTTATTGAGCCTGTATCTACTGATGTGCCAGCTGCTGATGACCTCTCTAAGCAGATGGAAGAAGTATTGAAAATCATTCGCAAGAGTGATTATGATATTGTTGATCAGCTGGGGCATACTCCCTCAAAGATTTCTATGCTCTCCCTGTTATTATGTTCTGAGGCTCATGCCAAGTCATTGATCAAGTTTCTAAAGATGGCTCATGTACCCAGTGCAATTTCTGTGGACCAGTTTGAGAATTGTGTTGCTCACCTGACCTATGACAACGGGTTAGGATTTTCTGATGCTGACTTGACCCCTGCCAAGAGGGATCATAACAGGGCCTTGCATATTTCAATTGAATGCAGGGGCACTACCCTGTCTCATGTGCTGATAGACAATGGTTCCTCTCTGAATGTCATGCCTAAAGAAGTCCTGAACAAGCTGAGTCCTGAAGATACGGTATTGAAGCCCAGTAATATTGTGGTAAAGGCTTTTGATGGTTCTAGAAGAGTAGTGCATGGGGAAATTGATCTTCCGATCAAGGTTGGCCCTCAGGTGTTTACTGCTACATTCTATGTGATGGATATTCGTCCTTCGTACTCATGTCTGCTTGGTCGTCCCTGGATCCATGGGGCAGGTGCGGTGACCTCCACATTACATCAAAAGTTGAGATATCCGGTGAATGGAAAAGTTGTTACTGTCTTTGGAGAGGAAGAATACTTTGTCAGCCATGTAAACACTTTCAAGTATCTGGAAGTAGAAGGTGAATACATTGAAACTCCATGTCAGTCATTTGAAGTGGTTCCCTGGGCTGTTAAGGATTGTGTGACTCCTCCTGCTGTGAAGAAGGTTCCTGTGGTCATCAGAAACCCTCCAACAATGGCAATGGCCTCCCTCAATGATGCAAAAGCTGTGGTGGAAGAAGAGTCCCAGAAGGCTGTTCGTCGTGCTCGTGCTGTTCGTATCACCAATCAAGGGGTTATCAATGCTGTGGGAGATCAAGATGAAGACTACAACTTGGAGGCATGGATTTTTCCTACTGTGGGTGCTGGACTCAATAATTGGACAGCTGAAGATGTTATCCCTATCTCCTTTAGTCAGGAGTAAATACTATTACTGTGTTATGTTTTTAAATTTATAATTTCTGGAACAATTAAAACTTCCAAGCCATGTGCCTTACCCGGGGCACAATGGTGTGCTTGTTACAGGTTGTCATTTCATTTGCATACTTCATTCAATAAAACCAGTGGACGTTTCGTTTTCGTAAATATTGTGTTCCTTGTCTTTCTTTTTCTTTTATTTTTGCTTTATCAGCTATGTGTTCTTACACACACCCACGTCACTAAAATGCAGATCCTCATCCACTCTGGATCCAGTTGATAACAGTTCTACTATTGCCAATTACAATTTCGAGAATCCGATCTATCAAACTGAAGACGGAAACGAGGACGATTGTGAAATACCTGTAGAGCTTGCTAGGTTGTTACAACAAGAAGAGAAAGCTATACAGCCACATGAAGAGCCAGTCGAAGTTGTGAATCTGGGAACTGAAGAAAACAGAAAAGAGGTCAAGATAGGGGCTGATTTAGAGGACAGTGTCAAGAGCAGGTTGATTCAGATGCTACGTGACTATGTGGAGATCTTTGCTTGGTCTTATGAAGATATGCCAGGGTTGGATACAGACATTGTGGTTCACCGTTTGCCAGTGAAAAAAGATTGCCGTCCAAAGAAGCAGAAGGTTCGTCGTATGCGTCCTGAAATGTCAGAAAAGATCAAAGCAGAGGTAATGAAACAATTCAATGCAGGGTTCTTGGCCGTAACTTCTTATCCTCAGTGGGTTGCAAATGTGGTACCAGTTCCTAAGAAAGATGGTAAGGTACGTATGTGTGTAGACTACAGAGATCTGAACAAGGCTAGCCCTAAAGATGACTTTCCACTTCCTCATATTGATATTCTGGTAGACAACACTGCTCAGCATAAGGTATTCTCTTTTATGGATGGTTTCTCTGGTTACAATCAAATCAAGATGGCACCTGAAGATATGGAGAAGACTACATTTGTGACACAGTGGGGCACCTTTTACTATAAGGTAATGCCATTTGGTTTGAAGAATGCAGGGGCAACATATCAGCGTGCTATGGTGGCTTTGTTTCATGATATGATTCATCATGAGATAGAGGTATATGTGGATGATATGATAGCCAGATCTCAGAATGAAGAGCAACATCTTGATCATCTGCACAAGTTGTTTGAGAGGTTGAAGAAATACAAGTTGAGATTGAACCCAAACAAGTGTACTTTTGGAGTTAGATCTGGAAAACTCTTGGGTTCCATTGTCAGTGGAAAAGGTATTGAAGTGGATCCTGCAAAAGTGAAAGCTATACGAGAGATGCCAGCTCCCCGTACTGAGAAGGAGGTTAGAGGTTTCTTGGGACGATTGAACTACATTGCAAGATTTATTTCCCAATTAACTACCATCTGTGAGCCAATCTTCAAGTTGTTGAAGAAAGATCAGGTGATGGAATGGAATGATGAGTGCCAGACTGCCTTTGATGAAATCAAGAGATATTTGCTAGAACCTCCAATTTTAATGCCACCAGTTGATGGAAGACCCTTGATTATGTATTTAACAGTATTAGACAACTCAATGGGGTGTGTATTGGGGCAACATGACGAGTCTGGTCGAAAAGAGCAGGCAATATACTACCTTAGCAAAAAGTTTACCGACTGTGAAACAAGATACTCACTGCTCGAGAAAACTTGCTGCGCTTTGGCATGGGCTGCTCGCCGACTAAGACAGTATATGTTGACCCATACTACCTTGTTGATTTCGAAGATGGCTCCAATCTGAACAACACTATGATTACTGATCTTTGTACGCAGTTCAAGATTAAGCATCACAACTCTTCTCCGTATCGTCTAAAGATGAATGGGGCAGTTGAAGCTGCTAATAAGAACATTAAGAAGATTGTACAGAAGATGACTGTTACTTACAAGGATTGGCACGAGATGTTACCATTTGCTCTGCATGGTTATCGTACTACAATACGTACTTCAACAGGGGCAACCCCATTCTCCTTAGTCTATGGTATGGAAGCAGTTCTGCCTATTGAAGTTCAGATCCCCTCCTTGAGAATTATGAAGGATGCAGGCTTGGATGAAGATGAGTGGATTCAGACTCGACTTGACCAGATAAATTTGATTGATGAGAAAAGGTTAGCAGCAGTTTGTCATGGCCAGATGTACCAGAAACGGATGATCAAAGCTTTTAACAAGAAGGTTAAGCCAAAGGTATATCAGGCTGGTGACTTGGTAATCAAGCGTATCATATTACCACAGGGTGATCCTAGGGGCAAGTGGACTCCAACATATGAGGGACCATTTGTAGTCAAGACAGTGTTCTCAGGAGGTGCCATGATACTGACTACAATGGATGGTGAAGACTTCCCACAACCTGTAAACGCAGACATAGTTAAAAAATACTACGCATAAAAAGAGACCCGCTAGGTTGACAGGCCTAGGCAAAAATAAGGGCATCCCGGCAAACCAAAAGGGTTTGGGCAAAAATTAGGGATATATATATAAAAAGATGTACACCCGGCAAGTCGAAAACCTGAAAAGGCGGCTTGGGCAAAAAAGGGTATCCCGGTGGATTGAAAACCTGAAAGGGCAATCCAGGCAAAAGTTAGGGATTAAAGCGTATGACTATGTCTCGTTTGGATCACTCATGAAACTGCAACCAGTTGTACTACTTACTCAAGCTCAAACAGATAAAGCTCAATCCAATCGTTTCCGTCTCAACAGCAAGAAGATGAGATACTTGAGTGGCAATAGTAGAATTGAAACTCAATAGGATTATTTCCCACATAGCTGATTCTTTTTGTAAAACTTCATGACAAAATTCTCTTACTAGGGTTTATGTCTCCTTGTACAAACTTACCCGTGTATGGGTCACTTTTGATATAAATAAATTCCATCTTTTGAATCCAGATTTACTTTTACCCTATTTACATAAGCGAAACGTCCATTGGTTGTGTTTGAATGTATGTATGCCTTTGAATATGATTGATGTTTACCAGAAATGCATGTATGCTTTTAATATGATTGATGTTTACCAGAAATGCATGAAAATGCAGTAATAGTATTTACTAAGGACGAACGAGGGAAGGATTTCAACAAAGCTTCGCCGGTTCATCTTTACAAGACAGTTACAAACCATCAGTAGGACTAATCCATTTTCACAAAGTCTAATCTCCCCTGGAATTTATATCCATCTCTTTTATCCTCATACGGATATACGGGAAATTACTTTCCAATAAGGGCACGATGAACGAAGACGGGATGTTATACTTATCCTACTATCAAACGAAAACGAAGGTTATCTATACTCTACTATCCCCAACAACGGGAGGTTATCTATACCTTGTTATCCCCAACAACGGGAGGTTATCTATACCTTGTTATCCCCAGCAGACGGAGGGTTATATATTCTTCAACAACGAATCGGGATTTATTTTCCTTGGCCAGCAGTTGTTATACAAGGATATCCAGACACTTCCAGCAGTGTCATAGCATACATACATCATTTACATCATACCATAACATATATGTCTATAGTACATTACCTAAGTGCATCATGTCATACATGCATACATAAAGCATAAACTAATGTTGTTATACAGAATGCTACCTTGTTTTCAGGTTAATTATCCAACAAACAATCTTATGATCTTTGGGACTGCTTTATTGTAACCTCAGGGTTACTTTATCCTCCTGATGAGCTTCTTATTACTTTGGGACTGCTTTATTGTAACCTCAGGGTTATTTTATCCTCCTGATAGCCTCTCATGACTTCAAGACTGCTTTAGAGCTACTGATTGCTCTATCCTCCTGAAATCATCCTATTACTTCAAGACTGCTTTAGAGCTATTCATTGCTCTATCCTCATGAGGTCATATTACTACTTCAAGACTGCTTTAGAGCTATTCATTGCTCTATCCTCCTGAAGCCATCTAATTATTTCAAGACTGCTTTAGAGTTATCCATTGCTCTATCCTCCTGAAATTACATTATTATTTCAAGACTGCTTTAGAGCTATCCATTGCTCTATCCTCCTGAAATCATTACTTCAAGACTGCTTTAGAGCTATTGATTGCTCTATCCTCCTGAAGACATATCACATTATTATTTCAAGACTGCTTTAGAGCTGTTGATTGCTCTATCCTACTGAAGCCATTCTATTACTTCAAGACTGCTTTAGAGCTATTGATTGCTCTATCCTCCTGAAGCCATTATTACTTCAAGACTGCTTTAGAGCTATTGATTGCTCTATCCTCCTGAGGTCAGATTTATCACTTCAAGACTGCTTTAGGGTTATCATTATTGATTGCTCTATCCTCATGAAGACATGCTGTTACATCAGTATTACTCCAGACTCCTGACAGTTCTCATTATACTACTGAAGAACTTTCCCCTAGTGGCATCTTTAAGCCCACTCAATCATGTTCAACCAACCATCAATATCACTCCATGCACTGGTGAGTGCAAATTTTTGGGCTTTTGTGTTCAATCCCCTTCAACCTTCCAGGTTACGACTGGCAAATATATCAATCTAACCCCTCAGGTTTCAGAAAATTGAACAGGGGCAGCTGTTGCACCCCAAAATTTGCCCTCACAATACAAGACTTTGTGTTCCAAGAAGGTTCACAAGGTTCACAAAATTCACAATTGGTCAGAAGAGTTGACAATTCCCTCAGACAATGCACCTCCTAAGCAGTGCATCCAAAACTAGGGTTTTGACTTTAATCAGGCTAAATGGACTTCCAAGACTTCAAGTGAGCTTCATAACATCTTATATGTGTATAAGAACCCCCATGTCAAGTTTCAAGACTTTTCTCAAAAGTTTGCTCAGTCAGATGATCAGATAAGTCAAAAGCAGTCAATGCAGTTAAAAGGTCAAACTGAGGTCAACTGTGGTCAAACCAAAGTCAAACTTCATGATTTTTTTTTTGCCAACATCAAAGAGAGGTTGGGTGAGAAATATTATCATAATAACTGTAATACCCCAAATTTTGCCCTAAGATTTGTCGTCGCATTTCATTGCATTTAATCAATTACTAACAAATTTGTGTAGTCGTTTGACTTTTTGCAGGTAAATATCATATGGCATGCATTTTTTTTCTAAAAAGTAAAAATGGCACAATTGGCAGGAGGACATGTGTAAGGAGTTATGAGTGTGAGAGGTTGAGAGTTCGAATCTCACCTTTGTCACTTTTTTTTGTTTTTTATTATTTTTACTCTAAATTTTTCTATCTTTCATTAAAAAAATAACAAAAATAGTTTTTTATTATTATTTAATTATTATTTTCGTATTTTAATTAAATCATTTTTTAAAATATTATTTTTTTCACTTTTTTCTAAATTATTCATAAAAATATCCAAAAAATCATAAAATAAAAAATATTGAAAAAAATTTTGTTCTTTTTATAATATTTTTTATTTTAGGAATCAATAGGATTATTAGTTTTTATTTTAAGTTTATTTTAATTATTTTAAATTATTTAAATTTTATTTTTTCTTAACTAATTATTTAGTTTGGGCTTTAAAATGGGCTTTAGGGACATTATTGACAATTTGGTGTTAACCCTAATTTGTTCCCTATATATACATGTGTTGCCTTGTTGGAAAAAAGGGGGAGAGAATGAAAAGAACCTAAGAGGAGTGAGTGCCGTTTGCCGTTATTTAGTTTTCTTCTTCATCCATTACTATTGTTTCTTTTTCTTCATCGTTTACCGTTATTTCTTTTCCTTCATCTATTACTGTTGTTTCTTTTTCTTCATCTTTTACCGTTATTTCTTTTTCTTCATCTATTACCGTTATTTCTTTTTCTTTATCTATTACTGTTACGTTTATATATATATAATTTTTAAATTGTTAGAGTTTATATATATAAGATTTTTGATCGAATTATGTCGATACGATGTTTGCACATTTGTGTGCATGACGCGTGACATTTGTGTTAGTTCGATCTGGTTGCGATGATCGCATTTTTGTGTGAGCAATAATACTATTTTTTGCTTAATTTCTTTTTCTTTGCGATAAATTTTGTTTCGTCCGATTTAGATCTGGTTGCGATGAGCGCATTTCTGCGTTAGCAACATTGTTGGGTTATTTGGCACATTTAAAATTCATTATTGCTTTATTATTATTATTATTATTATTATTATTATTATTATTATTATTATTATTATTATCATTATTTATTATTATTATCATTATTATCATTATTATTACCATTATTATTATTATTGTTATCATTAATTTATTAAAATTTGTTATAATATAAAAATCTGTTTTTTAAAATAAATAACATTAACATCTTTTCCAAATTAATATGAAAACCTATTATTTTTAAGAAAAACTTTTTTTTTAGATAAATTTAAAATAATAACTAAAATCTTTTTTTTTAAATAATAACTAGAACCGTTATTTATTTTATTTTATTATTGTTCAATTCAAATTTCATTATCATATTGTATCTGCTCCTCTCATGTAACCTCGCGAACTTAACAATCGCTCTTTAAATTCTGCCTTTAAATTTCTGCTTGCATGGTTTAAATTATGACATTATCTCTCTGTTTGCATGATTCAATTATCTCACGCGTTTACTATTATTTCTGTCACATTGCACACATCCGAAGGTTAGGTCTAACTGTTTGGCCGCCGCGCCAATAGTCCGTAAAACTTCACACATTCAACTTCAAATCCTCAAAACTACAAACTACAAACCCTAATTTTCACAAATGCCTCGCCGCAGGCAAAATTACAATTTTACCCTTAGCATTAGGTCAAAGAGCCGCCGCGCTCATTTTAGGGTTTCCCGCCGTGGAATCCCTAATTTAACCCTAATTACAACTTAACATTTCAACGTAGAGATTTGGAGTTTCTACACTCCACGTAAGCGTGTCCTTAAGATGCGTTTATTCCCCTTGAGACCTTGACCACAGTCAAGAAGTTTCTAACCTCCCTATTGAGGGGAACTACGATTACTCTGATTCCACTCCCGTAAGGATACGTAGGCACAAGATGCGATGTCTTGCCGAGTAAACTTAGAATTAACCCCCTTTATTATTTATTATTGCTTATTTATATTTTATTTATCTTTGCTATTTAATTATTTTGCTTATTATTTTGTAATTGTTTCTTGGATGTAAAGTTGTTTAATTATTTAATTATTATTATGGTTAGTAATTAGGGAGTGTAACAACATGTATGTAATATTAAAATAAATTTAGATCACTTTTAAATAAAGATAATTAAAATAAACACGTCACACACGTAAGTCGATTTTAATCGCCGTCTCACTTCCTAAGGATATCCCTCAAGTGGCCTACGAATAATGGTTAAGTGGGGTGTATAAAGCAAGTCCCTCAAATAGAAAAATCATCAAAGTCCCTTATGGTTGCCTTTACGAATCGAGTCCCTTTCGAAAAATGATGATGGTCCCTTATATGTGCTTATTACATCCCACAATGGCCTTCAAAGTCAAATTGTCCCTCACATGTCCCTTAACATCCAAAGTAAGGACTACCTACTCCATTATAGTAGGGATAGTCTTACTAAGGAAAGGATAAAGAATAAGAAAGACCTTAAAACATTAGGGTAGGCTACTCCTAGACACTTGCTCACTTCAAAACTGTTTCACACTTAAACAAATTTTCAGCAAGTTTTCAAACAAGTTCTTAACACATCCTTACATGGATTATTTATTAACTATTCTGAAAATTTTCTATTTACACACTACACTTTCAAAACAATTCAAAAGTGAGCTTAAGTACCTAAGAGCCCATGGATAACCATGGATGAAAAGGGTGCTAACACCTTCCCTTTTCATAACCTACCCCCCGGACCCAAAATATTCTCTAAGGTCTTTCCTGTTCTTTTATAACCTTTCCTTATGGATAAAATAAAAGTCGGTGGCGACTCTTGCTATCCGCAACATTGTTTAAAGTCAGTTCTCCCACCGTGTTACACCTACCATGGAGGAGTATGTAGAGTTTACTGAGCTGCCGGTACAGAATGCAGTTCCTTTTATTCACTCTGCCACTGAGCCCAAGTTGGAGGATTTAGCTAAGGCCTTGCACATGAATGTTTCTGAGCTGTTGATGACTTCTTGGCGAGGGGTTCCAGGTTTCTCTCTCCAGTTTCTGGTTGGTAAGGCTCAAGAGTACGCCAAGAATGGGTGTTGGGTGGTCTTTAACGCTATTTTGGCTCTATGCATTTATGGGATAGTGTTGTTTCCCAATTTCCTAAACTTCGTGGACATGGATGCATTTCATCTGTTTGCTGCTGGCAACCCAGTACCTACACTGATCGGGGACTTTTACCATTCGATGCACTATAGAAATGGGAACAGGAGAGGCAAGAATGTCTCTTGTTGCGTGCCTTTGTTGTATATGTGGTTCAAGAGCCATCTTCCCCTGAAGGGACCTTTTGTGGATAGTGCAACTACAGCTGACTGGCCAGAGCGTATGATGAGGCTATCTTCTGAAGACATTGAGTGGTTTGACCGAGACTTGTTGGGGTCCGAGCTCATTTTCAGTTGTTCTGGGTATCCTAATGTTCCGTTGATAGGGAGAAAAGGGTGCATCAATTACAACCCATCTCTGTTCGTCCGCCAGTTTGGATATGCGTTGAAGAACCCACCTCAGGAGGAAGAAGTACAGGAATCTCTGTACTTCACCGGTGATTTGAATGGAGAGTTACTAGCCAAGCTTCGGCATGCCTGGACGCGTATTAACAGAAAGGGGAAACCACTATTGGGGAAGAATGATTGTCAGGCTTATGCACCCTACAAAGTTTGGATCCAGGAGAGAGCCAGACAGATACTGATGCCATTTCCAGCTGCTTCGGTCCCTGTTCATATTCCGGTGGAAGAGCCAACCACTGTCACTATGGAGGTCTACGAGCAGGTGGTGAAGGAAAAGGAAGCCTTGATGAAGATTAATGAAGAGTTAGAAAAGGAGCTAGCTCAGATGCGTAGCGAGAAGAATAAGGCCGTACGTTCTTTCCAACAGCAGATCGAACTAGTGAACAGGCTAGGCGCTGAGTTGACTGAAGAAAAGAAAAAGCGCGAACGTCTGGGTCAAGAGTTCAGAAGCTCCCACGACATGTTGGAGTCCAAAAAGAAAGCACTCGACGCCGCTCACCGAGAAATCTCTTCTTGTAATAAGACATGGAATGCTACGTTGACCAACAACAAAAAGAGGGAAGATAAATTGAAACAACAAATTTCTGACCTCGAGGAGCAGTTGAAGGCTAGCATTAAGAAGCATGAAGAAGAGGTGATGACCAGATACAGTCTCCAGAATGCATTGAACAAGGCCATCGAAGGCAGAAACGAAGCTGTGTCTCAGAAGCGGAAGCTAGAGGATCGCTTCGGGGAAGGGGCATGGGAGGAAACCGCTGGTGACGTGCGACGTGTTCTCAAGAAAAGAAACCAGCTTGTCGAGGGTCTGCTTACCCGACCAAGTCATCCAGAGACCAAGAAGTTAATAGAAGAGTACCGGGCTTATGGGAGTACTTGATCATTTCATGTATTAACTTGTATGCTTTATTTGCATTCGTGCTGACCATCACCAGGATTGTTGGTTGAGGTCATGCCTTCTTATTGTACACTCAGTGATATTATATTCTTGGATTTCTCTGCAATATACGAGGTTTTCTATGATTCGGCTCCAATCACTGTATTGCTAGCACTGTCACTGCACCGGCACATTCACACTAGAATCGGGGAATGATAATCCCTAATGCACAGACACACATTGCATTTTGCATACATACTCATATTTGCATTACAGGTTTGTGATCCGTGTATCTTATCTCCTGCATCTTTAATCAAGGTATTTTCAGGATTGCAGAAAAGCGGGTCCACCGTTACTCTACAAGGATTAACCAGAAGAAGATCATGGACAACGTGCAGAGTGAAATGCAAGAGATGCGTGACAGGATGGCCCTGCTCATGCAAACCATGGAGACTATCGCCAAAGGACAAGAGCAGCTGCAGAATCTGGTTCAACCGATAGTCACACGGGCTGAAAACAACGGGACACCGCATGGTGAAAACATTGCTGCTTCTCCCCGAGTTGAGAATCGTCAAAGTGCTGATGCTATTCCCGTAACTGGTTTGAATGCTGGAGAAACTGGTCCTGTAGGTGGAGGTGGGAACACCGGTAATATGAATGTCAATGCAGATACTGCTGGGGTATTTGTGGGTAATGTCAACCAGGGTTTCAATGGGGGTGTTGAGAATGTCGGAATGAATGGTATTAATGGCAACCAGGGCTTCAATAGTGTGAATATGGGGTATGGCAGCATGGCTGGCGCCAAGGATGGGTTTGGTGGTTATGGTAATCTTGGATATGGAACTGGTGCATACAACGCTCAAGAGATGGGTAATCTGAGGTATGACCCCAGGTACGTCCAAACGGGTCCAGGCCGTGATGCAGATTATGTTGGATACGATGGGGTACCTCGCTGGGAGGATCGTCAGGAGGATGTGTTCTCTGGTCAGAACGAAGGCTATGAAAGAGCCAGGGATGACAACCATCGGATGAGATTGCTGGAAGAGAAAGTGAACGGGTTGGCCAGCCAGAATGCTCTCGGGCTGGATATGTTAAATATGGGGTTAGTCCCAGGGTTGAGGGTCCCGCTGAAATTCAAAGCACCGTCATTTAATAAGTACAAAGGGGATACATGCCCTAGGGTGCATGTGCGGCGTTTTACAGGCGCATGTCTGCGTATTCTGAGGATGAAAAGATGCTAATGCACTTCTTCCAGGATAGCCTGTCAAGGCCATCGCTGGAGTGGTACATGAGCTTGGAGCCTACTCAGATCAGGAGTTGGAAAGAGTTGGCAGAGGCTTTTGTTCGACACTATCAGTATAATAGTGATCTCGCCCCTAATCGAGTCCAGTTGCAGAGCATGTCTCAAAAGTCTAGCGAGAGCTTTAAGGAATACGCCCAGAGATGGCGAGATTTGGCTGCTAGGGTACACCCTCCGATGGTGGAGCGCGAAATGATGGATATGTTCATAGGAACTTTTTCTGGAATGTACTATGACCGTTTGCTCAACTTTTCGATGAGTACTTTCTCTGAGTTGATTTTGATGGGGGAGCGCATTGAAAACGGGGTGAAGATCGGTAAAATTCAAGCGGGTGAGTCCAGTTCCGCAGGAGGTAATAAGAAGACGTTTGGCGGTAAAAGGCAGGGTGATACCAATGCTGTATTTAATGCTCGACGAAGGAATAAAGGTCAGAACTGGCGTCAGCAGTCGCAGGTTGCAAGTGTAACCATTCCAGGACCTTTTCAGCAGCAGAGACAACAACCACAGCAGCAGGCTCAGCAGCAGCCTAATAATAATCAGCGCAGACTTCAGAACCCACGACCGAGGAGAGTATTCGAGGTACCGCCGGTATCATATGCAAAACTCCTTCAAACTTTGTTGAAATTGCAGTTAGTCGAGAAGAGGACCTTAGCAACACCAACTGGCCAGCCACCAGTCGGGTATGATGTTAATGAGCACTGTGACTTTCATTCAGGTGCACCAGGGCACAATATTGAAAATTGCCTAGCTTTCAAGCATAAAGTACAGGACTTGCTTGATAGTACGGCAATTAACTTCGGGAAGGAAGGTCCCAACATCACACAGCAGCCAATGCCCAAGCATGGTGGAGCCGGGGCCAATGCAATCATGTCAGATGATGAGATGAACTTGGTTTCGGAAGTGAGTGAGCTAAAAACCCCTTTGAATCACATAAAGCAGCGCTTGTTGAAAGGAGGAGTCTATCCCGGCTGCGGCGAAGAGTGTGATGACTGTTTGGTTCAACCTGAGGGCTGTGAGAATCTGAAGAGGGGAGTTCAAGGTTTGATTGATGAAGGAACTTTGCAGTTTGACAGGGCTGTGGGGCGAGAGAAGGCTGTTGAGACAGAATCTGAAGAAGAGCGTATGGAGGTTGCTACGATCACCATTCCGTCCAGATCAGTGACAATTTCGGCATCATCAAAAAAGCCGACCATTACTATTACCAAGGCTAAGCCAATTCCTTTTGAAAGCACAAAGACAGTCCCGTGGTGTTATGGTGCTGAGGTGTATTGCAATGGGGAAAAGGTTGACTTGAATGATCCGCCAGCGGGATCCGTAGATAACATAGTGGGAGCGGGTGGTATAACCCGGAGCGGGAGAATTTTCACTTCACCTGAGGTTGAAGCAGAGAGGCTTGCCAGGGGTAAGAACAAAGTTGTTGAGGGGGAATCTTCGGGGAGTAAAGAGAAAGAGCCGATAACCAAAGACGTGGAAGAATTCATGAGGTTAATTCGCAAAAGTGATTACAAGATTGTAGATCACCTGTAGCAGACCCCGTCAAAGATCTCCATATTATCGCTGCTGTTGTGTTCTGAAGCGCATAGAAATGCCCTGTTGAAGGTACTTAAGACATCCTTCGTGCCGCAAGAGATTTCAGTTAATCAGCTGGAGGGAGTTATGGCACATGTTAACGCTGGGCATGGACTGGGATTCACGGATTTTGACTTAACACCTCGAGGGCGTGATCATAATAATGCTTTGCACATCTCTATCAAATGCCGGGGCACTGTGTTATCCCATGTGCTGGTAGACATTGGGTCCTCGTTGAATGTGTTACCAAAGAAAGCCCTGTTGAAATTGGACACCCGTGGGTTGTTGTGCACACCTAGTGATTTGGTAGTAAGGGCCTTTGACGGCACAAGGAGGTCAGTATTCGGGTCGATAACGTTACCCATTCAGGTAGGTCCGGAGGTGTTCGATACAATGTTTTACATCATGGACATTCAGCCTGCATACAGCTGTTTGATCGGGAGACCTTGGATTCATGCCGCTGGGGCAGTGACTTCTACGCTCCATCAGAAGCTTAAATATATGGTTGAGGGGAGTATTGTGACGGTGTGTGGCGAAGAGGATATCCTAGTCAGTCATTTGTCTTCTTTCAAGTACGTGGAGGTAGATGGAGAGATTCATGAAATGCTGTGTCAGGCGTTCGAAGAGGTGAAAGTTAAAGAAGAAGCTCCAGTGAAGAGTGAAGGGCTAGAGGTGGCTGTCTCCTCGTATAAAGAAGCTAAGGCGTTGGTACAAGCAGGAGAGACTCAGAAGTGGGGACAGGTTCTGGACATTCCGGTGAAGCAAGATAGGTATGGCTTGGGGTACCGCCCATCTCCCTCGCAGAGTGCGCCTAAGTACAAGGGACCTGTGGTGTTCACGCCCGGAGGAGTTAGTTTCGAAAGGATTAATGCCGTGTCTGATACAGAGGAAGTGGATAGCGATTGCGACATGGACGCATGGATTCGACCCAGCACGCCGGGGCAAAGCCTATGCAACTGGTCCATCCAGGACGTCATCCAAGTCACCAAACAGTAATGCATTGTTTTTTTTCAATCATTGTATGATCACATGCCTTGCCCGGGGCATCGTTGATTTTGTCTTAGGGCCTAACTGTTTACCTGTATGTTTGCATGATCAATAAATGACGGTGTTTTTTACATTCAAATGTTGTGATCCTTTTCTTTCTGTTTTTTATTTTTTCAATAAAATGGCAGCGCGGTTATGCATTTTGCTTGTACATCATTTTTGAAGCACTTAACCGTTTCCCTCGCAGGATTCATGAATTTTCAGATGACACCGACCAAAAACTTCCTATGACTCGTTTAGACTTCGAGCATCCGATCTTCCAAGCTGAGGAGGAGATTGTGGAGGATAGTGACTTACCAGAAGAGCTTAGTCGGTTATTGAAGCAAGAGGAGAGAGTCATTCTACCTCATCAGGAAGAGATTGATATTGTCAACTTGGGGTCTGAAGAATGCGTCAGGAATATCCGTATAGGGGCCGCGTTGCAAGTGGACATCAAGCGAGAGCTTATCGAGATGCTGCGTGAATACAGTGACATATTTGCTTGGTCCTACGAGGACATGCCGGGTTTGGACACTGATATGGTTGTTCATCGTCTGCCGTTGAAAGAAGATTGCCCGCCTGTGAAGCAGAAACTCAGAAGGACTCGTCCTGACATGGCTGTAAAGATAAAGGAAGAAGTGCAGAAGCAATGGGATGCTGGGTTCCTGGCTGTTACCACTTATCCCACTTGGGTCGCTAATATCGTGCCTGTGCCAAAGAAAGACGGCAAGGTTCGGATGTGCGTTGATTATAGGGATCTAAACAAAGCGAGCCTGAAGGATGATTTCCCGCTGCTGCATATTGATGTGTTAGTTGACAACACGGCTCAGTTTTCGGTATTCTCCTTCATGGACGGCTTTTCAGGGTACAACCAGATCAAAATGGCTCCTGAGGATATGGAAAAAACGACCTTTATCACCCCGTGGGGAACCTTCTGTTATAAGGTGATGCCCTTTGGTTTGAAAAATGCTGGGGCAACGTACCAGCGGGCCATGACAACGCTTTTTCACGATATGATGCACAGAGAGATTGAGGTGTATGTCGATGACATGATTGCCAAGTCTCAAACAGAGGAAGAACATCTGGTTAATCTGCTGAAGTTATTCAAGAGGCTGAGGAAGTTCAGGCTGAGGCTGAATCCCAACAAGTGTACCTTCGGAGTGAGATCCGGGAAGCTACTGGGGTTCATTGTGAGCAAGAAAGGAATCGAGGTCGATCCTGCAAAAATAAAAGCAATTCAAGAAATGCCAGCACCGAGAACAGAAAAAGAAGTCTGTGGGTTCTTAGGGAGGTTGAACTACATTGCTAGGTTCATCTCTCACCTAACGACCACGTGTGAACCATTATTCAAACTGTTAAAGAAAGATCAAGCGGTGGTCTGGAACGACAATTGCCAAAGGGCATTTGAAAAGATAAAAGAATACTTGCAGGAACCTCCGGTGTTGATACCCCCAGTAGCGGGACGACCACTGATTCTGTATCTGACGGTTCTTGAGAACAGTATGGGTTGTGTTCTCGGTCAACATGACGAGACAGGGCGGAAAGAGCATGCAATTTACTACTTGAGTAAAAAGTTCACAGATTGTGAATCTCGATACTCTATGCTCGAAAAGACGTGTTGTGCGTTGGCGTGGGCTGCCAAACGTCTAAGACAGTATATGCTGAATCATACAACCATGCTGATATCAAAGATGGATCCGATCAAATATGTGTTTGAGAAGCAAGCGCTCTCTGGAAGGATTGCTAGATGGCAGATGGTATTGACAGAATACGATATCCAGTATGTTTCCCAGAAGGCCATTAAGGGAAGTGTTCTGTCCGAATATCTCACCGAACAGCCAATTGAGGATTATCAGCCTATGAAGTTTGAGTTTCCTGATGAGGACATAATGTACTTGAAAGCTAAAGATTGTGATGAGCCGTTTCCTGGTGAAGGACCTGAGCGGAGTTCCCAGTGGCAAATGATTTTTGATGGGGCTGTCAATTCGTACGGTAGCGGGATCAGGGCAATCATTACAACTCCCCACGGGTCGCACATCCCGTTCACAGCCAGATTGACTTTTTCAGTGACGAATAATGAAGCCGAGTATGAAGCTTGCATTATGGGGTTAGAGGAGGCTATCGATATGAGGATTAAGAATCTGGATGTATATGGGGATTCAGCATTGGTTGTGAATCAGATTAAGGGAGAGTGGGAGACGCGCCAACCTAATCTGGTGCCGTACATGAATTATGCGAGAAGGTTGCTACCTTTCTTTGATAGGGTGGAGTTCCATCATGTACCTCGGGCGGAGAATCAAATGGCAGACGCCCTTGCAACGTTATCCTCGATGTATAAAGTCAACCGCTGGAATGAGGCTCCCAGCATTGTCATCTCTCGCCTTGATAGGCCGGCCTTTGTGTTTGCAATTGATGAAGCATCTGACGGTAAACCTTGGTATTTCGACATACAGAATTTCATGAAGAATAAGGAATATCCGGCTGGGGCATCCAGTCGTGATCAGAAGACTCTAAGGAGATTAGCAGGCAACTTCTATCTGAATCTCAACGGCGTTTTGTATAGAAGGAACCATGATTTGGTGCTCCTCCGGTGTGTAGACGAGAAGGAAGCCAATTTACTCATGGAAGAGGTCCATGAAGGAACTTTTGGTACACATGCTGGTGGGCATGCTAGGACCCGAAAGTTGTTGCGAGCGGGGTATTATTGGTTGACGATGGAAACTGACTGTTTCAAATTTGCCAAGCGGTGTCACAAGTGCCAGATCTATGCTGACAAGATCCATGTGCCACCCAGTCCACTGAATGTTATGGCTTCTCCGTGGCCCTTCTCCATGTGGGGAATTGATATGATCGGCAAGATTGAGCCTACTGCTTCTAATGGACATCGCTTCATTCTGGTTGCGATCGATTACTTCACTAAGTGGGTGGAAGCAGCATCCTACGCCAATGTGACAAAGCAGGTGGTGGCCAGATTTATCAAGAAGGATATAATCTGCAGATACGGTATTCCTGAACGGATCATTACTGATAATGGTTCGAATTTGAACAACAAGATAATGAAAGATCTGTGTCAGGATTTCAGGATCGAGCATCATAATTCATCTCCCTACAGACCCAAGATGAATGGCGCTGTTGAAGCGGCCAACAAGAACATAAAGAAAATTGTTCAGAAGATGGTGGTAACGTATAAGGATTGACATGAGATGCTGCCATTAGCTTTACACGGTTATCGTACTACAGTGCGTACATCAACCGGGGCAACACTGTTCTCACTAGTATATGGCATGGAAGTTGTCCTGCCATTGGAGGTTGAGATACCATCTTTGAGGGTTTTGCTGGATGTTAAGCTGGACGAGGCAGAATGGGTGAGAAGTAGATTGAATCAGCTGAGTTTGATAGATGAGAAAAGACTGGCATCAATTGCACATGGTAGGCTGTATCAGAGCCGGATGAAGAAAGCGTTCGACAAGAAGATTCGACCTCGAAGCTTTCAGACGGGTGATCTTGTGCTGAAGAAGATTCTCCCACCGCAATCGGATCACAGGGGCAAATGGACTCCCAATTACGAAGGTCCATACGTCGTGAGAAAGGTCTTCTCCGGAGGGCCTTATTGTTATCCACCATGGATGGTGAAGACTTTTCGTCCCCTGTAAACTCGGACGCAGTTAAAAAATACTTTGCTTAAAATTGACCCGCTGGACAGTAAAAAGAGAGTCCAGGCAAAAATGGGGCATCCTGGCGAACCAAAAACAGAATAAAAAGGTTCGGGCAAAAGTTAGGGATATAAAATGAAAAAATGTACACCCGCGAAGTCGAAAACCTACACTGGGCGGCTTCGGCAAAAAAGGGTATCCCGGTGAATCGAAAACCCACAAAGGGCGATTCACGCAAAAGTTAGGGATTTGAGAAGCAAATGACTGCGGTCCAAGTTTGATTGTTAGCGGTTTGGGAGCATCTGGGGGTCTACTATCCAAAGCAATTTCTTCCGAAGACAAAAGATCGGGAAAGCGTCAGAGTCTGACGAGTCATAGGAGGATCGGTTCATGGTGTTCGTCTGTAACACGTTGCCGACATGTGTACAAATTTTATTCTGTATATTTGTATACTTCTGCATTTTGTTTATGTGTGACTACCTCTTTTCAGGAGTTGCATCTGATGTACAAATCTTGCCTATTCTCAGGCCATTATCAATAAAGTGTTTTATTCAGTGTAGTGTGTGACTTTGGTTTTAATTTTTACAGTTTTGTTTGTAAAAAACGCCGATGTTTTTGATAAACTTACATGCGTGTAACCAGGCGGGCCTCGGCCGATGATTGTTAAAACCAAAAATTACCTGAATGGTTGTCGTGGGTGATTACTAAGATGTTTCTTTTTGCATCGATTGCTTTGTGTTTGCTTGTTGACTTTTGCAGGTATTCAAAAGCTCGCAAAGTTCCCCGCCAGAGTCCATGGCAGGCTGGTACCCTCTCCAGAGGTTGAATGTTGTGTCTTCCCCAGTGAAGTCGCCCCAGGCAAAATTGAGTGTTGTCTCCCCAGGAGAGTTGAGATTGCGTCAAAGGAAAAGATCAATGTATCTTCAGTAGATCAGAATTAGCTTGTCAAGCAGAGCAGAGTCCTCCCCAGTGAAGGTCGAGATGGATATGATTAACTCCCCAGAGAGTTCTTGTGCAGTGCAAATCAGAATGTGTAATTCAATCCCCAGCTTAGTGATAGCGGGATGATTCCCCCAGCTCAGTGATAGCAGGAGAGGTTCCCCACAGAGTGTGATCAGGTGGTTGGAGCTGCTGAAAGGAGTTTTCCCGAGCGATTGTCCTTTCTTTCCCCAGCAAGTCGCTCTTCCTCGTCAGGAGGATCGTCCTCAGCAGATTTTGGAGTTTTGAGTTCGTGAGCTACTTCCCTAGCAGGATGGTTATCCCCAGCGGAGTTAGTTCATCTTTCCAACATTTATTTTGTTGGAAGCGTATCGGTGGTATTCCGGTCATCCCCAGCGGATCCAGTGTGTCTTCGGCATTTATTTTGCTGAAGTAACTCTTTGCATAAGCATGCATCATGAGCATTTGCATTTCTCACAAGTACGTAGCATTTCCATGCCGTGTGGAAGCATTAGGTCATTATTAGACGTGCATTTTTGAAACGTAAGCCAGGTGGTTACCTCTTCAGTTCCAGATGTGTTTGTTCCCTGCCGATAAGAGAAATCGTGGTTTCAGGAAGATGTGGATTTTGTGGTCAAAGTACGCAGTAATCCTATTTATACCATATACGGGGTTCATATAGCAAGGCACGCAGTGATCGTGTGGATTTTGAGATGTTGATTTGAGGTCAAAGTACGCAGTGATCGTATTTGTACCATCTTGGGGGTTCATGCTGTAGGACACGCAGTGATCGTGTTGGTCTTGGTATGTGTATCTGCGGTCGAATGGCGCAGTGATCATATTCGTCTCGATCTAAGAAGATTGTTTGGTAAAGCACGTAGTGATCGTGTTGGTATCATTTCGGGGGTTTATTGGGCAGGACGCGCAGTGATCGTGTTCACTCTATTGGTTAGGCAGGGCACGCAGTGATCGTGTTTGCCATGTCATGTGATGTTGTTGGTCGATATATGCAGTGATCGTATTCGTCCGTTATACAGTGGTTGTAGGTTGGCACGCAGTGATCGTGTTCGTCCGGTTTTGCTGGTCGATATACGCAGTGATCGTATTCGTCCGTTATACGGTTGGGTTATGGGGTGAGGCATGCAGTGAACGTGTTCATCTGGTTGTTGGTGGCCGAAGTACGCAACGATCGTATTCGTCCCATGATTGAAGTTGTGTCACAGCACGCAGTGATCGTGTTTCCTCCAGTTAAGAGGGTCGTGACAGGAAACGCGCAGTGATCGCGTTCACCCTATGTATGGTTAGGATATGCAGTGATCGTATTCGTTCAGTTATGTGGGTTAGTTGAGACACACAGCACGCAGTGATCGTGTTTTCTCCAGTCAAGAGGATCGTGGCTCAGAATGCGCAGTGATCGTGTTCGAACGCGCAGTGATCGTGTTCAAAATGCGCAGTGATCGTATTTGTATAGCACGTGGTGATCATGTTGACAGCACCATGGGAACTTGTGATGCGGAGCATGCAGTGATCGTGGCTATCGTATCAGTTGGTTTTATTGGTCGGCATACGCAGTAATCGTATTCGTCCTATTACATGGTTTGGTTTTGTGGCACACGCAGTGATCGTGTCGACGTCATTTTGGGGGTTTGTCGGTCGATACACGCAGTGATCGTGTTTGTCCTATTGTAGCACACGCAATGATCGTGTTCATCATATGGGTAGTCGAAGTACGCAGTGAACGTGTTCGCCTCTTCTATGTGGGTTTATTCCGCCTGGCACGCAGTGATCGTGTTTATTTCATCTGGTTGGATTTATGGTCGATGTGATTTTTGGTTGTAACGCAACACGCAGTGATCGTGTTTGTCCCATTATGTGGTTTTGTTTTACCGCAACACGCAGTGATCGTGTTCGTCGCATTTTTGTGGATTTATGGCGTACGACATGTAGTGATCGTGTTCGTCATGGCATATTCCCCCAGCAGAGTTTCTTGGTCAAGAATTTCTCTTTCTCCCCAGCCGAGTCCTTTCTCAGAGTACAGTAGAAATGGCATGATACATATTTTGGGTGGTTACCCACAGTTACCCCAGTAGAGATGTAATCCCCAGTGGGGTGGTCTTCAACGAGATACTTGGTTAAGTTCCTTGTAGTCCCCGGCAGGATATTCTTTGACAAGTCGCTTGGTTAAGTTACTTGTATTCCCCATCTGAGTTGTTCTCAGGATGCTGCGGAATCAGCATTAGAAGACGGTAATGCAGTTTGTGGGTCGTTATCCGCAGTTCCCTCAGCAGAGTTATGTTCTCCAGCAGGATGTTATGTTAGTGAGTTGCTTGGTTAAGTCCCTCATAGTCCCCAGCAGGGAGCTTGCTACAGGAGTTGTTTGGTTAAATTCCTCGTATTCTTCAACAAGGTTATTCTTGTCAGGGTATTTGGTTAAGTTCCCAATTTCCACAGCAGGTGTTTGACAGCAGTCGTCAGAGTTGTCCCCCCAGAGTTGCTTAGTTAAGTTTCTCGTTTCCCCGCAGAGTCGGTTGTTCATGTCTTCGAACATTGTCTCGTTTGGTTAAGCGTTCGCTCGTTTCTTCAAGATACGAAAGGTTGAGCAGTGAGATCAACAGAGGTTGATAAGTGAGATCAACAGAGGTTGATAAGTGAGATCAACAGAGGTTGATAAGTGAGATCAACAGAGGTCGATAAGTGATATCAACAATTTCTCGTTGTGTGGTGTATGCTCATTTCTGCGAAATTGAGTGGTCTGCGGACAATGTCAGATTATTTTACAAAAAACAGATTGACAGAGGAGTGGTTAGTTGTTGCTGTGACAACAGAAGTCATTTCCCTGAAGGGTTTTCCCCAAGCAGGAGTCGTATTCGCAATTTATTTTTGCGGTTGGCAAATTTCCGGGTTCTTTCGTATTCAACCGTCTCGTACCTCGAATGTCTGAAGGTTGCGCGCTCTTCATCCAGTCGAGCCCAAGTCGCTTGAATAGGGGCAGCTGTTGCACCCCAAAATTTGCCCAACCTTTTCTAACCTAGGTTTATGTTTCAATTGCATAGTCATTTGCATTGTCATCATGTACATAGTGTATTCATCTGCATTGCATAGCATAAGCAAGCCATCTTAATCAGGGGATCAAGTTCTATTCTTATCTCAAGAGGCATATCCAAGGGTTTCATTCCTATTCAAGACTACTCAGGTCATCAGGGAAGAATTTGAGCTTTGAAGAGTTGACAGGTTGATTAGTGAATTCTCTCCTATCTTGAGGCTAGTTGGGGATCATCAGAGGAAGTGTGAGCTATGATCCAAGAGCATGAGGTGTGTATGGATGTTATGAAGAGCCTAGAGGATCATTTTTGAAGAAGAACCAAGTCATTGGAATGATTGCAAGAGCCTCAGTTGAAGTCTGTCAACTAGGGTTTGTTTGGGTCAACACTAGGTCAATCCTAGGTCAAAAACTTGTTTTGAAAGGCATCAAGAATCATTTGAAGAATGTGGGATTCATTATTTGCTATATGGATATGGATATGGTGTTGTGCTAAAGAAAAATCAGAAGGAGTCCAAGGAGAACTAGATTTACTAAATTAGGGTTTCAGTGTAAAATCCCCTAATTTAGGTCAAACTTCAAAGCAGTGTAACTCAAGATGCAAGCTTCATATGAATTCTTGGTCCACATGAAACTTGTAGAGCATATTCATAGCTTTAATTTGAGTGGTGGAAGTCATCAAGATGATTTATATAACTCAAGTTATAGCTCTTGCAAGTTACAGGTCATCTGAGGACACTGAAATTTGTCTGTGAAAGTTGTCTGTCTTCCAAGAAACTTTTGACCTTCAAGGAGATTTCAATGGATTTCTGGCCAACATGAGAGTTGTTCCTCATTGTCTTAGCTTTCTATAAAGGTATGGTATGCCTTCATATGATATGTGGAACTCTACTTATGGTCTTGGCAAGCAAAGGGTATTTTGGTCATTTGGGAATTACAGGTCATTCTTAGCCTATGCTAAACTCATACAAGGAAGCTTCAAATGAAAAACTTCACAACATAAAAGTTGCTCAAAATGTCATTTTAAGTCTTAAAAAGAGGTCATGGAAGTTTTTAAATGCATAGAACAAGACTTGATCAAAGTTGGTGAAAAATGACCTAAAAAAGGCATATAACTTGAAAAAGTTCAAGTTGGAAAATGGTTTGAGAGATCTACAATCCAAAATGGGTCATCCAATATACCAAATTGAATCCAAACATCATTTTAAAGACATTGGTTCAGCCACTTTTTTGAGTTAGGGTTTAAAAATGGGACTTGCTTTGTATTTTTGTTACTTGCATAATAAGGCAAGCATGGAAAACTTGGCACAAGGTAATTTTCAAGGCAATGAGCTTGCATATCATTCCAATTTGGCATGTAAGGAGATTTTGAAGGGGGTATAAGTGCATTGTAAGGAGATACCATGAGATATCAATATGTCATCACATGAGAATTTCCATAACTTTCCACCACATTCTAGAATCATCCTAGAGGCATCCAGAAACTTCTAGATCTGTCCATCATCATCTATATAATGAGTGTGGATCATTAGTGCAAAAGGTTGGTGAAAAGAGAGTGAAGAGAGAGTGAGATACCTTTTCTTCCATTTTTGCAAATCAATATCAAACTCCATTTTCTTCTTCATCTCCATTGAATTCTTCTCCACAAATCAATTCTCTGGATCATACTGAACACATACATACAGATTGGAATGGCCATTGATGAATGTTTGAAGGTGTGGCTTCAAAGTTGCAAGAAGAGCAAATTGGATCCAAACTCACAATCCAAGCACTGTCCATCCAAGATCTTGCAAACAGAAAGGTTATCATCCATTAAAGATCATTTGTGGCAAGTTTCAAGCATTGGATTGAAGGGTAACTACACTTGCCATCACCAATTTTCAGGTTTGCAAAAGCTTTCAAATCTCTTTATTTATGCAGCATTAGATGAAATGGTTAGGATAAGCATGATTAGAGACCATAGGTGAGTGATTTCTGAGAGTTAGAGAGGATTACATGAGGTTCAATGGCAGGGTGCAATTTCTTTGATGATCAAGATTAGGTTCTGTAATGAGTTTTAATGCACGAATTATAGCTTAATGAAATAAGTGTAATACCATGAGCAAGATAATGCCATTAATACCAAGGATTACCATGATTGATCTCAGTGTAAGTTGGTTGAACCCATGCATTCGTGCTTTCTGTTGATGAGATATAGGAGGTTTTAATGAAAATTATGCGTGTAATCGTGTTCCTGGGAAAGAATAGCTCAACTTTGGTCTTTGAAGTTTTTTGATTTCATTGAGAGATGAAGGAGTATGCATTGGTTGAATATGGCTGCATGAAAGAACGAATTCTGAAACCCTAGGTTTTGATTGGGGACGATGACCAATGGTCGTTGGATCAAGTCCAGATTTTTGACCTTTTAATCCAATCCAACGGTCCATATTTGAAAAGAGAAACGGAGGGAATCCATAATGGTGAAACGATGCGTTTCACTTAAACGTAACCCTGGGCCTGGATTCAGAATGCTATCCCCACCCCCAAACCAAAGCCCAATGGAAAATGAACTTGAGATTGTTACTAAATGCACCGTGGTTTTAATATTTTCTCTTCTAATTTTCAATTGAATTTCTGATGCATCTGGGCTTAACGCTTTTGATATTCACGCCCCCACTTCTGGCCCATCAGCAATATGAACTAGGCGCATCTGCTTATAACACCCCCTCCTCATTTAATTCATGTTTTGTGATTTTTATTTTCTTTAATTTTCTTTGATCTTTAAAAATCCATATAAATTGAAAATAGCTTGTTTTTGATTGGTTCTTTTTGTGGTAGATTCATAATTTTGTTAAGAAAAATATCCAATAATAAAAATAGCATTTTACTTTGTTTTGATATTTTTTTGTGTATTTTTCTTTTAAATAGCTTTTTAATGAGTTTAGTTTAGTGCATATTCTATTGTTGATTTTAGTTCTAATAGTTCCCTTTAGATTTAGGACCCATTCTTTTAGGGTGATTAGCTTAGGACTTCAACTTGTATATAGGATTTAATTCATAATTTTAGGATTAATTTTTAGGTGATTTGTTTAGGTGTGATTAGTGTGATCAAAATTAGGGTTTTAAGTGAGCATAAGTGAGATAGATCATTCTTTTAGGAATTTTGATTTGATTTTGGGGTATGGGACTATAGGGGTTATGGGTAGATGATAGATCCCTTAGAAAATATTAGGCTTCCCCTACTGCTATTAGTATATTGCTTATATTTGATTGACTGTGTGGTGTGCCCTCTTTAGGGTTACTTTTTGTCTGTGTGGGGTATTGGGTTTGTTTGGGGCTTGGGGTTTGAGCTGAAGACTGTGTTGATGAAGCCCATTTGAAGATTAGAGAATGAAGACCAACTCCAGAGCTGATGAGGGAGTATCTCTTGCTGGCAGCTGCTGAAGTCTGTAGGATCTAGGAATTAGGCAGAGCCCTAGAGTAGACAACTTGATTCTCAAACATGGAAGGTCTTGATTGCCTCCATCCTTCTCTGTGATGCAGAGTCTCTCTAAGACATTCACCCCCTTCCTTTGGAAGGCTTGGTGATAGTGTCTAAGAGATAGAACTCTTGAGAGAAAATATCCTATGTGTTGTTAGCAATTTGTTTGCCACCTTTGGTGGTCAACTAATTGCTTAACACCCAATTCATTCTTGTGATTGATTCCTCAGCTTGGAGGTTAGGACTTGAAGAAAAGCCATTGGGAGATTGAAGATTAAGACTGATGCCTGCTTGAAGCCTGAGCTGGTTGCTGATGCTGATGAAGATTGCTTTTGCTGTTTAGTTTTAGCTGTTTAATCTTTGATGTATTGTGTGAATTTCCCTGACTGTATTGTTTGTTGTTTAACTTGCTGGGTTGAAAGTGAATCCTGTTCACTTTTGCCTATTGTTTTCTAGGTTCGAGTTTGAGTGGGACTCCCTTGCCTCGCTTGTATTGCTGCATCCATGCATTTTACTACTTTATTGTATGTATCTGCTGTTTCTGTTTCCGTCTATTCCCTTAGGATCTCTGTTTTTCTCTGCGCAAGAGAGGAGCATGATAGACATTAGGTCTCAACCCATGCATGATAACATTAGGGTAGATTTTATTCCCTTCTTTTCAACCCTAGGATTTGTAGAGTGTCATCTCTTCTTCCTTCAAAACAACAGAAAAACATTAATAAAGGTTATAACAGAAATCAATTCATTTCTTCCGTCAAAAGATTTGAACAAACATCAACCTTTTTGCAATAAGAAAACCCTTGTTTAAGGTGAGATTTTTCATAAAAGACACTTGAACAGCTTGTGTCGTGCGTAGCCCGAACTACGTTTGCTCTGATCTTCCATGTTGTGTGGAAGTACGTAGGCATAGGATGCGATATCCTAGCGAGCAACCTTCCCCACCTTCACCCGTAGTTAGGCGAACTACGTTGACTCTGATTTCTCGTTCCAGACGGGAATACGTAGGCATAAAGTGCGATGCTTTACCGAGTCATGTTTTCTTTTCTTTTCAGACCTCATCCTTTAGTTTAGATAGAAGTGTAATCCGTACAAACAAGCAAGCGTGGATCCCATCGAGTACGATGGACGTGAGGGGTGCTAATACCTTCCCCTTGCGTAACCGACTCCCGAATCTAGGTTTTGGTTGCGATGACCATACCTTTTCCCGTCTTTGCGTTAGGTTTACTTCGAGCATTTCCTTTCCCTCCTTTGGATAAATAACGCACGGTGGGGCGACTCTTCTGTATTGTCGGCGCCGATTTTCGCAGTAGCGACAGTCGTCACATTTCTTGCTTTGCTTATTTGCTTTGATCGTCATCAATGCATCTTTGGTTTTTACCTTTAACATGTTCATTTAATGGTTGCATGCTTATTTTCTTCATGATATTTTCTTATTTAATTTTTTTTCTTTTCCCAAACGATGAAACTTGTTAGTTCTCATCCAAGTTGACTCCCCTTCCTCCTTCCAAAGGAAAAGTCTTTCCATTGACCCCTTGAGTCATGGATAGCTCATAACCATTCTCTTGACTTTGTTAAGCCATATTTAACCTTAGTTTAGAAGCCATTAGACTTTGCTTTGAGTCTAAGAAACCCACCTTTACTAGGAGTGTTCTTCAACTAGAACCCTAGGATAGATTTTGTCAACTCTGCGTAAGAATCATCGTCATGAATTCTTACTTTCCTCTCTTGAGTGTCTCAACTTATATTAGGGAGTTTTGTCAAACTCCACACAAACATTTTCATGTTTGTTCCCCTTTGAACCTTGATCATAATCAAGTGTTCTTCATCCTTTATGAGGTGAACTACGATTGCTCTGATTCTATCCTAGTTAGGATACGTAGGCAGAGGACGCGATGTCTTTGCGAGCAAACTTAGTGTATTATTGGCAGAGTTATTTTCCCGTAGTGGTGACGGAGTTATTTTCCTGTATTATTGGCAGAGTTATTTTCCCGTAGTGGTGACAGAGTTATTTTCCTGTATTATTGACAGAGTTATTTTCTCGTAGTTGTGACGGAGTTATTTTCCTGTATTATTGGCAGAGTTATTTTCCCGTAGTGGTGACGGAGTTATTTTCCTGTATTATTGACAGAGTTATTTTCCCGTAGTGGTGGCGGAGTTATTTTCCTGTATTATTGGCAAAGTTATTTTCCCGTAGTGGTGACAGAGTTATTTTTCTTGTATTATTGATAGAGTTATTTTCCCGTAGTGGTGACGGAGTTACTTTCCTGTATTATTGACAGAGTTATTTTCCCGTAGTGGTGACGGAGTTATTTTCCTGTATTAATGACTGAGTTATTTTCCCGTAGTGGTGACGGAGTTATTTTCCTGTATTATTGGCAGAGTTATTTTCCCGTAGTGGTGACGGAGTTATTTTCCTGTATTATTGACAGAGTTATTTTCCCGTAGTGGTGACAGAGTTATTTTCCTATATTAATGACTGAGTTATTTTCCCGTAGTGGTGACGGAGTTATTTTCCTGTATTATTGGCAGAGTTATTTTCCCGTAGTGGTGACGGAGTTATTTTCCTGTATTATTGGCAGAGTTATTTTCCCGTAGTGGTGACGGAGTTATTTTCCTGTATTATTGACAGAGTTATTTTCCCGTAGTGGTGACGGAGTTATTTTCCTGTATTATTGACAGAGTTATTTTCCCGTAGTGGTGACGGAGTTATTTTCCTGTATTATTGGCAGAGTTATTTTCCCGTAGTGGTGACAGAGTTATTTTCCTGTATTATTGACAGAGTTATTTTCCCGTAGTGGTGACGGAGTTATTTTCCTGTATTATTGACAGAGTTATTTTCCCGTAGTGGTGACGGAGTTATTTTCTTGTATTATTGGCAGAGTTATTTTCCCGTAGTGGTGATGGAGTTATTTTCCTGTATTATTGGCAGAGTTATTTTCCCGTAGTGGTGACAGAGTTATTTTCCTGTATTATTGGCAGAGTTATTTTCCCGTAGTGGTGACAGAGTTATTTTTCTGTATTATTGACAGAGTTATTTTCCCGTAGTGGTGACTGTTGCACCCCAAAATTTGACCAACATTTATTCATTCATTGAGTGTTTGAAAGTTGACACCTTCATCAGAAAGTTCAAGAGATCCTCAGAAGAGTTGGTTGAAACCAGGGTTGTGTGCTTCACAGTTTGAAAGTTGTGGGTGCTCCTCAGATGATTCTGAGACTTTGGGAATGAACTTGATGATTTGGGAAAGCTCATGAGATGTCTTGAAAGTCATCATGAAGCCTTGAGATGTCATTGTGTAAGAATTCAGAAGATTCAACCATGAATGGTAGAATTAGGGTTTTGACTGGGTCAACCCTAGATCAGCTAAAGATTTGGAGAAGGTTGAGACTTAATCCAAGGGCCATGAGATCATGGAATGATGCATAGAGATGTTGTAAAGGTGATTCCTAGACCATCTCATCATGATTGAAGGGTTTGAGAAGTTTTGAGTTAGGGTTTCCAAAGATCATCAGTGAAAAACCCTAATTTGATCCCTATCTTCCAGGCGGTTTTAGCACTAGATGTGTTTGATATCTCATTTTCCCCACAACATGAATGTTGTAGAGCTTGTTCTAAGCTTTAATTTGAGTGGTGGAAGTCCTTGATAGAAGTTACAGAGCTCAAGTTATGGTTTTGGCAAATTACAGGTCAGCAGAGGTGTGTGAATCTGGGTCCTTGAAAGTCACCCAACTTCCAGACAACTTTTGCCCTAGTAGGTTGATTCCTATGGTTTCTTGGTCAACATGAATGTTGAAGAGGATCTTCTTAGCTTTAATTTGAGTGGTAGAAGTCCTTGATTGGATTTGTGGAACTCAACTTATGGTTTGAACAAGACAGGGGTATTTTGGTCATTTGTCAGTTATAGGTCATTTTATCCAATGCCTAAAACTCCTATTTCCAAGCCTCAAATGAAAAAACTTAAAACATGAAAGTTGCTCAAAATGTGATTTTAAGTCTAGAAAGAAGGTCACAAATTGTTGAAAAAGCTCATAGCACAAGATTCCATGATTGGTTGAAAATGAACTAAATATGACTTATAACTTTGAAAAGTTGAAATTGAAAAGTGATTTGGGAGATCCACAAATCCAAAATAGGTCATCCAATATATCATTTTGATTGGAAAAAACATTTTAAGAACTTTGGTTTAAGTAGAATTTTCATTTGAGGCTTAAAAAAGGTGGTTCCTTTGGAAATTTGTTACTTGAAAAAGAAGGTAGCATTGAAAAACCCTACATAAGTAACAAATGGACTTGTTTTTCACTCATCCTCATTCAATAACTCATGTAAGGAGAATTTGAGACCAAAATAACAAGGCATGGCATATGAGATGAGATGACCATTTTGGAATATCATGGAATTTTCAAGAAACTTCCACACCATTCTAGATGATTCTAGAAACATCCAATGATTAATATTTAAAGAGGGCATCAAAGAGTGATGAAAGGTTGGTGAAAGTTGAGCTAAGTCAGAGGAGAGAGAAGGATACATAGCCATTGGAGAAGTTTCTTCAAGTTGAAGCAACTTGAGTTTTCTTTCACTTCAAGCCACCACCTTCACAACAAGTGCAAACAGAAGCTTCTTCACCATTGTAGGATCTCATTGAAGCCATTTCAAGCCCTGCAACCACCTCCTCGAGCCTCACCATCATCTTCTTGACAGGTTTTTCTTCACCCTATATCTCTTAAATTATTGAGTTTTAGTTAGTTTCATAGGTATAAGATTGATGTACTAGGCTAGAGGATTAAACCCTAGAAGTTACAGCTTGTTCCATGGCAATCCATAACAGAACCAGAAATCTTTAAGTTGCAAGAACTATGTAGATTGTTAGTTTTAATCATCAAGAATTAGTGTGTATTAGTTAGGGTAACGTGTAGTGCATCTGTAGACTTTTAGTTTTGAGTTTGATGAAGTTTGATAGCAGTTGAATATGGTGGTGCCATGGTGTTGGTGCTTTCTGTTAGAACAATCTAGGGCGTTTTAAAAGGAACTGTACGTAGGGTTGTGTTCCCCTTGAGAAGTAGATGATTTTTCATGTTTAGGTCGAGGGAAGCCGTGGCCTGTGGAGAGAGCTAGTAGAGCTCGAATGTATGAGTGCATGAGAGAGGGTTCTGCAAAACCCTAGTTTGGTTGAAGACGATGAAGGCAAGCCATTGGATCGTTCCCAATGTTTGACTAATTCCCCTAATCCAACGGCCTTGATCGCATCTGAGAAAGGGAGGGAAAATTTGAATGAGTCCATACGCAGCGTTTCATTAAAGGGCATTCTGGGCCCAGAATGCTATTCGCCCCCCCCTTTTTTTGTAGCCCAATCATTTTGAACTAGTTTGGTTTGCTATTCTGACCCCCCACCCCTTTAATTCATTTTATTTCTTTTATTTCTTTTAATGTTTTTCTCTGTTTTGTAAAATGCATTAAAAATAGATAAAAAATGATTTTTAATTTCTTCTTTTTTCTATGAGTAGATTAAAATGTGTAGAAAATTATAAAAATAAAATTGAGATTTTATTTTTAGGTTTAATATTTTTAGTAGATTTTCCAATTCAATAGCTTTTTAATTGTTTCATTTTGATATTTGATTTTGTAGGAATTGTTTTAGTACTTTCCATTAATCTTTTTTACCCATTCTTTTTTGTGCAATTAGATGATTAGTCATACTTCCCCATAGGATTTTTTCTAGATTTTTTAGAATTAATCTTGATTAGTTTAATTAGGGTTGATTTAGGATAGTCTAATTAGGGTTTAGAATTGTGCATAGGTGATGAATCATTTTCTTTGAGCAAGTTTTATCTTGATTTTTAGGTAGAAACCTTTATAGATATTATGAGTAGGTGTTGAGGACCCTTGTGATTATTTGTTGGATTTTTTCCCATTAGTTTAGCATTTTTTAGGTATTTTCTGAAGTTACCTATGGATTTAGTGTCCCCTGGGGTTGTCTGTTCATTTGTGGGGTTCATTCTGAGGGATTTGCTGAAGGGCTTGTGTTGCCTTGAGGATATTGATGGAGAGCATCATGAAGGGAAGCTTGTAGATCAAGATTCAGAGGCCCAGGGCTTGTCTCATCTCCTGTCTGTGAGGTTTGAGAGCCTGAAGTTTGAAGGAAGTTCATGGTACTTTCCTGAGGAAGGCACTATGAATGACTTTCATCCTTCCTTCTCACCTCTTTCTTAAGTATCCAATGACGTTGGAGCCAACTTGTGAGTTTAATTTCTCCTGAGGAGGAATGTAAACTGATCACATGTTGTTGAGCCACATGGGATACAACTCCTAAGTGGAAGCCTCCTAGTACTTTCCTGAGGAAGGTCCTATGGGTCTATTCACTTAGTTCCACTAGTTTGTCTAGGATTTCTCAAGTATCCAATGATGTTGGAGCCAACTTGTGAGTTTAATTTCTCCTGAGGAGGAATGTAAACTGATCACATGTTGTTGAGCCACATGGGATACAACTCCTAAGTGGAAGCCTCCTAGTACTTTCTTGAGGAAGGTCCTAGGGGTCTGTTCACTTAGTTCCACTAGTTTAAATAGGATTTCCTAAATATCCAGTGATGTTGGAGCCTGCTTGTGAGTTTAATTTCTCCTGAGGAGGAATATAAACTGATCACAGTGGTTGAGCCACATAGGGTATGACTCCTGAGTATACACCTCCTAGTGCTTTCCTGAGGAAGACACTATGAGTCTGCTTACTTAGCTCCCTTTCTTTGGTAAGCTTGTTCTGAAGCTTGAAGACTGGGAATGATTTCTCCTGTTTAGGGTTCTGCTTGAGAGCTTTGCTTAGATTTGTTCAGATTCTGTGATTAGGGTTAGGATTAGAGAGTAGAGGATTCTTTCTCAAGTGTGTTTTGTTTGCCTGATGGCACTCCCCTTCTTTTATCTGTATATTGCTTGATAGCATGTTGATTATCTTCAGTATGATTACTGTTATTTCATGACTGGCTTGAGGTTGAGATGAGCTTTTGGAGGCTGAAACCCCACACACATTTCCTCCCTCACTTGCATTGCATGCATTTTACTGTTAAAGCTGATGTTTTTGTCTGTTTCTGTGTATCATTGACATGATCCCTTAGGACTCTCATTTCTTCTGACGAGGATTTGATGATAGACTTTTAGGTTGAAACCTATGCATGACAACATCTAGGAGTTCCCTGTTCAAACCTCAACCATAGGATGAATCCATGGCATGATAACAAATAGGACTTGATAGTCTCCCTCCTAGTTGAGTTTTCTCCTGTAGTTTCCCGAACTACGTTTGCTCTGATCTTTCATACCGGATGAAAGTACGTAGGCATAGGATGCGATATCCTAGCGAGCAACCTTCCCCATCTTCCCCCGTGGTTAGCCGAACTACGTTGACTCTGATTTCTCATTCTCTGATGAGAATACGTAGGCATAAAGTGCGATGCTTTGCCGAGTCATTTTTCTTTTCTTTTTTCAGCCAGCCTTGATAGGTAGATAGATCATAACCAACCCGTCCAAGTAAACAAACAAGCGAGGATCCCGTCGAGTACGACGGACGTGAGGGGTGCTAATACCTTCCCCTTGCGTAACCGACTCCCGAACCCAGACAATGGTTGCGATGACCTTGTCTTACCCTTATTCGTCAGGTTTTTCCGATCGTTTCCTTTCCCGCTCTGAGGGATAAATAACGAAAGGTGGCGACTCTTCTGTCATGCCGGCACCTTATTTTCGCGCAAGCGACAGCTGGCGACTCTGCTGGGGATATGCTGGCATCTAGGGACTTTTCCCATCCCTTATGCTGGGACCGTTTCCCATCCCCTACGCGAGTCAATCCTATCGTTTGTGTGTTTGCTTGTTGGGTTGCGTTTATTTATCGCATTTTTACTTCTCGCATTTTACTTCCCGCATTTTATTTCCCGCATTTTATTTCCAGTTTGATATGATTATCTGTGCTGCTGTGGGAGAGGGATGTTACTGTGAGTGAAAAGCCGGACCTGGGCTTGAGTACACACCTAGATATAGTTGCGGAGAAGTAGTAGACGAACCTGTCTGTTGAACAGGCACAGTTCCCTACGAAAATCTGCGCTCAGACGAGATTCTTGCAGAGGTGCTCCTTTCCGGTCCTGAGGATCTGAGGGGAGTCCAGACGTGAGGATTGTCGACTCTGGGGACCGATCATTTGGAAGTCAGCTAAGAGAGACCTCTTCATGACTTGACGATGCCACTCCTTCTGGGAATCGTATTGTCACTCATGAATGTCTGTGACGCTGACGACCGCATAGGATGCCGTACCTTTGTCCGTGGATTAGGTCCATCATACCTGTGAGCGGGGTTGGGATATTGCAGGAAACTTTGACCTCCAGACCACCTGGTTTTCTTGACAGTGAATCAGTTATGTTGGGTTCTCAGTTGCAGATATGTTCTTGATAGAGCAAGGGTTTGATCAGAGGATCTTATCATCGGGTATTTGTCTGTTCTTGATAGAGCAGGCTTTGATCAGTGTATTATTATCAGAGGTTTGTTCTGGATGGAGCAGATTTTTGAGTGAGGTCTGAGGATCTCGTCAGCAGTTGTTATTTTGTTCTTGATAGGGCAGATTTTGAGTGGGGTTTGAAGATCTCATCAGCGGCCGTGTATTTGTTCTTGAGAGGGCAGATTTGTGATTTGGGGTCTGAAGACTTCTCCAACAGATATTCCTTGATCTTGCATCCAGGGTTTTCATTATCAGGCCTTCGTTCTTGCCAGAGCAGAATCTTGATCTCGATCCTACCAGATGGTTATTCACAACAGATCAGATCAGTGGGTTTACACCGGGGTTTCCTTCTCAGCAGTGACTGTTGACATCGAATCTCCACAGCAGCTTTGGATATATTGTTGCATGCCTGCATTTTGCATTAGCTTGCATAATCATTCCATTAGCGTGTGTCTGTGAGGTTGCTGTCTCCATGATTGGGCCTAAATTCCTCTCCTTATTATTGTCAGCAGGTGCCAGGATCGGGGAAATCTCTCAAGCACACAGACTCACGCATGCATCTGCATGAAGCATTCTTGCATAACATACATTCTGTTGCTTTTCCTAACCTTTGATCTTGACAGGTTTTTCAGGTACTCAGGTTCCGAGCTGCTTTCAATCTCCAGGATTGATCAAAGATTCATCCACCGCTACTCAACTCGCGCCAACCAAACGAGAATCATGGAACAGGTTCAATCAGATGTTCAGGAGCTTCGTGAAAGGATGGATCGTTTTATGGAGTTGATGCAAGTAGTTGCAAACGGGCAAGATCAGCTACGGACTTTGGTTCAACCTCTCATCTCCAGGGTTGACAGCAATGGAATTCTTCACGGCGGGGCCGTACCCACTCCTCCTCCTCAAGGTGATACTCCTCAGAACGTTGTTCCTGCTGCCGGGGGCAACGGTAGTGCTAACGGCAATCTTATGAATAATCTCGGACTTAATGCGGCGGGCGCCGTCAATGGTGGTTTGGGAGCCAATGTTACCGTGGGCAATGTTGGTGCAGGAAATATGGTGGTGCCTCAACCGTGGCTGGAGGACCATCAGGACGACATTTTCTCTCAGAGGGGTGTAGAGGCTGAGCTAACTGCTGAAGCTAGACTCAGGTTCAAGGCACTGGAAGATAAAATGAGAGATATAGAAAATCAGAATACATTGGGCGTTGACATGTCCAAACTTGGGCTGATTGCTGACTTTAAAGTACCTCACAAGTTTAAGGTGCCTATCTTTGAGAAGTATAGAGGCACTACTTGTCCCCGTGTTCATCTCCGATCGTATTACAGAAAGATGTCCGCTTACTCCGATGATGAGAAGCTGCTGATGCACTTCTTTCAGGATAGTCTTTCTGGCCCATCGCTTGAATGGTATATGGGTTTGGAACCCGCTGCTGTGCGAACGTGGAAAGATCTCGCTGAAGCATTTGTTCTCCACTATCAGTATAATAGCGACTTGGCTCCCAACCGAGTCCAGCTTCAGAACCTCTCGCAGCGGAGCAATGAAAGCTTCAAGGAGTACGCCCAGCGGTGGCGTGAATTGGCTGCTCGGGTTCAACCGCCGATGGTTGAGCGCGAGCTGGTACAGATGTTCGTGGCTACTCTTCCCGGAGTATATTATGAGAAGTTGGTTAGTGGCATGTCCGGGACTTTCTCGGCCCTCATCACTTTGGGCGAGCATGTTGAAAATGGTATAAAGATCGGCAAAATTCAAGGCGAATCATCCTCAGCTGGAGGAGCTACCAAGAAACCATATACTGGCAAACGCCGAGAGGGCGATGCCAGTGCTGTCTCTAATGCTAGGAGAAAGGGCAAGGGCCCTCAGTCTCAGATCGCTAGCATAAACATCCCAGCTGCTCCCCCGCAGCCGCAGCAGCAGCCTCAGCAACAGAATAATCCGGGATATAAGAAATATCAGCATCGGGGTCCCCTCGCAAACCGTCATTTGGAAACTCCTCCCATGTCATATGCACAGCTTCTGCAGACGTTGCTTCAGCTCCAACTAGTTCAGAAGAGGACGCTAGCTCCCTTGACAGGGGCACCACCACCCGGGTATGATGCTAATGCTACATGTGAATTTCATTCTGGGGCACCTGGCCATACAGTTGAGAACTGCAAAGCTTTTAAGCATAAGGTCCAGGACATGATTGACGCCAAGATAATAAACTTTTCTGACAACGTGCCCAACGTCACCAAGAATCCCATGCCTCACCATAGGGGCGGCGGAGTAAATGCTATTATCACTGAAGAGAATTCAGACCTGCTGACTGATGTCAGGGATTTGAAGACGCCATTGAGCTTTGTTAAAGCTAAGCTGCTGAGGAAAGGTTTCTTTCCCGGATGTGGGGAGTTTTGTATGGCATGTGCTGCACTTCCTGACGGGTGTGAGCAGTTGAGTGAAGGTATCCAGAGTCTGATGACCGAGGGTATTTTGCAGTTTAGTCGAAGCATTGAGAATGCGTCAGGGGAAGTCGTGCTGAAGCAGGCGGACGAAGTTGCTACCATCACCATTCCTCGCCACCCTATCACCATTTCTGCACCTCGTCCACCTACTATTACCATCACCAGGGCTGGACCAATCCCGTTCGAGAGTACCAATGCCGTCCCGTGGCATTATGGCGCTGAAGTGTATTGTAATGGCCAGAAGGTAGAGATTGAGCCGCCCAGATCGACTGCGCAGAATCTTGCTGAAGCCAGTGGTATCACCAGAAGTGGCAGAGTGTTCGCGCCGGCAGAGGTCGCAGCAGAGAAGGTAGTCCGGGCTGATGCTGCTGACAAAGGCAAAGGTAAAGCCGTTGAAGAGGTTCCTGCGGGGGCAGAAAAAGACTTGTTGGTTAAAGACGCAGAAGAGTTCATGCGACTAATCAGGAAAAGTGACTACAAGATTGTAGATCATCTTCACCAGACTCCGTCAAAGATC
Source organism: Lathyrus sativus (assembly GCA_963859935.3). Lineage (NCBI taxonomy): Eukaryota > Viridiplantae > Streptophyta > Magnoliopsida > Fabales > Fabaceae > Lathyrus > Lathyrus sativus. The sequence continues at coordinate 266,530,405 of OZ012741.1, forward strand.
TCAATTCTCAACCTGTTGCTGTGTTCTGAAGCACACCGCAACGCATTGCTGAAAGTATTGAATGCCGCATACGTGCCGCAGGAGATATCCGTTAATCAACTTGAGGAAGTAGTAGCCCATGTCAACGCTGGTAATGGGCTGGGTTTTACAGATTTGGAGCTGACGCCCAAGGGAAGAGATCACAACCATGCCTTGCACATCTCGATAGAATGCAGGGGCACGATTATGTCACATGTCCTAGTAGATACGGGCTCCTCGCTGAACGTGCTTCCGAAGAAAGCACTAATGAAGTTGGATACCCGGGGACTGCTGTGCACGCCCAGTGATCTGGTCGTGAAGGCTTTTGACGGAACCAAACGCCACGTCTTTGGAGAATTGACCCTGCCGATTCAAGTCGGTCCAGAGACGTTTAATGCAGTGTTCTATATTATGGATATCATGCCCGCCTATAGTTGCCTCTTAGGTCGGCCGTGGATTCATTCTGCTGGTGCCGTGACGTCCACGTTGCATCAGAAGCTTAAGTATGCTGTTGGGGGCAGCATAGTGACAGTTTGTGGAGAGGAGGACATCATGGTAAGCCACCTGTCGTCCTTCAAATATGTCGAGATGGATGGCGAGATCCATGAAACTCTTTGCCAGGCGTTTGAGACCGTCAAGGTGAAGGAGGTAGCTCCCGTTGTTGCAGAGAAGCAAGAGGTGAACCTCTCTTCGTTTAAGGAAGCTAGGGCTGTTGTCGAAGCTGGTTCCACCCCAGGCTGGGGGCACGTCTTGGATATACCATTCAAACAGGATAAGTTTGGATTGGGATATTCTCCGGAAGCTGAAGCTTCAACTTCTTCTGGTAGCTCATCTCGTGGAAGGGGCCGATCCTATTCACCAAGGGAGGAGTAATATTCGAGAGTGTCAACACAGCGTCGGAGGACAGCGGAGACAGTGACTGTGATCTCGATGCCTGGATTCAACCGAGCAAGCCAGGCGAGCGCCTTCACAACTGGACCATCAAGGAGATTATCGAACTGACGAGTGAAGAGTAATGATTTGCTTTTTACAATCTTTGTACAACCCTATGTCCTGCCCGGGGCATAGTGGTTTTACTGTCAGGGCCTTGTTGGATTATGTGTACACATTTTGTTAATAAATAAAAAGGCGTTTTATTCGTAATCAAATATTGTGTTCTCTGTCATTCATATTTTATGTTTGTTTTGAAAAACAGCAAAATGGCAACGAGGTTCGTGCTAGCCTGCATATTCCTGCTTTAAACTTAACCCTTGTTATTGCAGGATCCACGTAACAGACGACATCGACTCTGGACCCTCTACGGCTCACTACGACTTTGATTGCCCGGTCTATCAAGCCGAGGATGAGATTGATGAAGACGAAGACCTTCCGGAAGAATTGGCCCGCTTGTTGAAACAAGAGGAGAAGGTTATTCTGCCTCATGAGGAGGAGATTGAGATCATAAATCTGGGTTCTGAGGAGCTTATCAGGAATGTCAGAGTTGGGGCTGCGCTGCAGAACGATGTCAAGCATAGACTGGTCGAGATGCTTCGAGAGTATAGTGACGTCTTTGCTTGGTCATATGAGGATATGCCTGGACTTGACACAGATATCGTGGTTCATCGCTTGCCGTTGCGTGAAGATTGCCCTCCAGTCAAGCAGAAGCTCAGGAGGACGAGACCAGACATGGCTGTGAAAATCAAAGAAGAAGTCCAGAAGCAGTTGGACGCAGGATTTCTAGCCGTTACCACTTACCCTCCGTGGGTCGCCAACATAGTGCCTGTACCGAAGAAGGACGGTAAGGTACGCATGTGCGTTGATTATCGGGATTTGAATAGGGCGAGCCCTAAGGATGATTTCCCGTTGCCTCATATCGATGTGTTGGTCGACAATACAGCCCAGTTTTCCGTGTTTTCGTTCATGGATGGCTTCTCCGGTTACAATCAGATTAAGATGGCGCCAGAGGACATGGAGAAAACGACGTTTATTACCCCCTGGGGCACGTTTTGCTACAAGGTAATGCCCTTCGGTCTGAAGAACGCAGGGGCCACTTACCAGCGAGCAATGGTAACTTTGTTTCATGATATGATTCATCATGAGATCGAGGTCTATGTTGATGACATGATTGCAAAGTCCCAAACGGAGGATGAGCATCTGGTCAATTTGCTGAAGCTGTTTGAAAGGCTTAGGAAGTTCAAGCTGAGGCTGAATCCTAACAAGTGCACTTTCGGAGTGCGGTCCGGAAAGTTATTGGGGTTTATCGTTAGTGAACGAGGTATTGAAGTTGATCCTGCCAAGATAAAAGCTATCCAGAAATGCCAGCGCCGAGAACAGAAAAAGAAGTTCGTGGTTTCTTGGGCCGAATAAACTACATTGCGAGGTTTATCTCTCAGCTCACGGCCACCTGTGAACCGATGTTCAAGTTGTTAAAGAAAAATCAGGCGATTACTTGGAATGAAGATTGCCAGAAGGCATTCGATAAGATAAAGCAGTATCTTCAAGAACCTCCGATCTTGATACCCCCAGTGGCTGGACGGCCATTAATTATGTACTTGACAGTTCTGGAGAATAGCATGGGGTGTGTTCTCGGTCAGCACGACGAGACGGGCAGAAAAGAGCATGCCATCTATTACTTGAGTAAAAAGTTCACTGAGTGTGAATCTCGATACTCGATGCTGGAGAAGACGTGTTGTGCATTAGCTTGGGCTGCCAAACGTCTACGACAGTATATGCTCAATCACACCACTATGCTGATTTCGAAGATGGATCCGATCAAGTACGTCTTCGAGAAGCAGGCTCTTTCGGGCAGGATTGCCAGATGGCAAATGGTGTTAACAGAATATGATATTCAGTACGTCTCTCAGAAAGCCATCAAAGGGAGCGTATTGTCTGATTACCTTGCCGAACAGCCAATCGAAGACTATCAGCCGATGAAGTTCGAGTTCCCTGACGAGGACATTATGTTTCTCAAAGCAAAGGATTGCGAGGAGCCATTGCCCGACGAGGGGCCAGATAGGAAGTCTCAGTGGAAGTTGATATTCGACGGAGCGGTTAATTCCTATGGAAGTGGTATCGGGGCTATCATCACGACTCCTCACGGATCCCACATCCCGTTTACTGCGAGACTGACGTTTCCAGTTACCAACAACGAAGCCGAGTACGAAGCATGTATTATGGGTCTAGAAGAGGCAATTGATTTGAGAATCAAGAATCTAGACATATACGGTGACTCAGCGCTTGTGATCAATCAGATCAAAGGGGAGTGGGAAACTCGTCAACCGAATCTAGTGCCGTACATGAATTACGCCAGAAGGCTGCTTCCGTTCTTCGACCGAGTAGAACTTCATCATGTACCCCGGGCTGAAAATCAAATGGCTGATGCTTTAGCCACGTTGGCTTCGATGTATAAGGTCAATCTTTGGAATGAGGCTCCAAGCATTGTACTTTCGCGTCTTGACAGACCAGCATATGTGTTCGCAATCGAGGATGCCACTGACGGCAAGCCATGGTTCCACGACATCCAGACCTTCCTTATGACTAAGGAGTATCCGGCGGGTGCGTCAACCCAGGATAAGAAGACTCTGAGGAGGCTATCTGGAAACTTTTATCTCAACCCTGATGGAGTGCTGTATAGAAGAAACCACGATCTCGTGCTACTCAGATGTGTGGATGAGAAAGAAGCGAGTATGCTCATGGAGGAAGTCCATGAAGGCACATTTGGTACGCACGCCGGCGGGCATGCCATGACGAGGAAGATCCTGAGAGCAGGATATTACTGGTTGACTATGGAGTCGGATTGCTTCAGATTCGCGAAGAAATGTCACAAATGCCAGATTTATGCTGATAAAGTTCATGTGCCGCCGTGCCCATTGAATGTCATGTCCTCCCCTTGGCCGTTCTCCATGTGGGGCATTGACATGATAGGCAAGATCGAGCCCACCGCATCCAATGGTCATCGTTTTATTCTGGTAGCTATCGACTACTTCACCAAGTGGGTGGAGGCAGCCTCGTACGCTAATGTGACCAAGCAGGTGGTAGCTAAATTCATTAAGAGGGACATCATCTGTCGCTATGGAATTCCCGAGCGGATCATTACTGATAATGGTTCGAATTTGAATAACAAGATGATGAAGGAGCTGTGCCAGAGCTTCAAGATTGAACACCACAACTCATCTCCTTATCGGCCGAAGATGAATGGCGCCGTTGAGGCGGCCAACAAGAACATCAAGAAGATTGTTCAGAAGATGGTTGTGACGTATAAAGATTGGCACGAGATGCTGCCGTTTGCCTTACACGGTTATCGTACGACGGTGCGTACGTCGACCGGGGCAACCCCTTTCTCCTTGGTGTACGGTATGGAAGCTGTCCTACCGCTGGAAGTGGAGATTCCCTCTTTGCGAGTTTTGGTTGATGTGAAACTTGATGAGGCAGATTGGGTGACGAATCGCCTGAACCAGCTCAGCCTGATGGACGAGAAGAGGCTAGCATCGATTGCATTTGGTCGCCTGTACCAAAGCCGAATGAAGAAAGCTTATGATAAGAAGGTGCGTCCTCGAAGCTTTCAGACGGGTGATCTCGTCCTGAAGAAGATTCTTCCGCCACATTCCGATCACCGGGGCAAGTGGACTCCGAATTACGAAGGGCCGTATGTCGTCAGCAAGGTCTTCTCGGGAGGAGCTTTGTTGTTATCCACGATGGATGGTGAAGATTTTGCATCCCCGGTGAACGCGGACGCAGTTAAAAAATACTTTGCTTGAAAGCGACCCGCTGGACAAAAAAGGAGAGTCCAGGCAAAAAAGGGGCATCCCGGCGAACCAAAAACAGAATAAAAGGTTCGGGCAAAAATTAGGGATATATTGAAAAAATGTACACCCGCGAAGTCGAAAACCTACACTGGGCGGCTTCGGCAAAAAAGGGTATCCCGGTGAACTGAAAACCCGAAAGGGCGGTTCACGCAAAAGTTAGGGATTTGAATAAGCAAATGACTGCGTTCCGCGTATGGACTTTCATTGTTTAGTGGTTCGGAAGACCTGAGGGCCGTTTATCTGAATCAATCTCTTCCAAAGCTGAAGCATCGGAGAAGTATCGAAGTCGAGTGGGTCTTAGAGGGATCAACTCATGGTGTTCGTCTACGCCTCGATTGCCGACATTTGTATATACTGATGTATATTTATGTTTTCTTTTTTTTGCGCGGCTTCCTCATTTCAGGAGCTTGCCTCTGTTGTAAAACACTTTTACCCATTCAGGGGTTCATCATCAATAAAATGCACATTATTCAGCAATTCTACCTGTCTGTTTTGCATTTATCTGTTTTGTTTGCGAATGATAACGCCGATGTGTTTTTTGATAAAATGCGCATACATGAACTTG